>OX465298.1:123715116-124315116 GCA_949987735.1 Leucophora obtusa
TTATATAATTTTATGATAATATTAGCAGATATGTAGTTTTGATAAATATAAAAAATATGCATTATTAGGAACAAATGCCTATGTAAATCTCTCTATACTTTTTGTGGAAAACAATATTATGTGCCTCCAAACATCAACGAACACAGAATTGTTAATCAGGGATGGAAAAGTGTCATTTTATTGAAATTAATAATCCAATAACTATTATATCCATATCTTATTCCAAAAAAAATGGGAAAAAAATTTTACAAAAACGAGAAAATTTGCATTATTATATTCGTTTGCAAAATGTTAATCGCTAATTAAATTTATTAATTCATTTTCTGCGACACAAATCCTTTTATTCACAATTATTTTGAATTTTTTTCAATGCGGTGTATTTTAATCCATAATCCAAGACTATTACACTCATATCTGGCCCAAAGTTTGGTGGTTAGTTTGCAAAAAAAAAAAAAAAAATTTGCGAAAAGGATAATTTTACACCAATATATTCCTTTGCAGAATGTCAAGTTGATTAGCCCTTCTAAGTCATTTTCTACACTTTTTCGCATTCCGCCGTTATTTAGCAATTTTTTAAGTGATTTCTTAAAATTTATAATCTAGGGATTGCAAAAAAAAATCACGAAAAAATATTACAAAGAGGAAATTTTTTGCATTAATATATTTCTTTACAGAATGTAAATCGCTGACTAAGATTTTTAATACAATTTTTGTACCATAAAGACTTTTTTTCGCGTTCCGCTATTATTTTGCAAATTTTCGAGTGCGGTTTTTTAAATCTATATTCTAGGGACTATAATACACATTTCATAAAACAAAGTTTGGTAGTTAGTTGCAAAAAATAAAATATCGCGAAAAATAAAATTTGCAAAACATAAAATTTTTGCATCAATATATTTGTTTGCAGAATGTAAATCGCTGATTAATTTTTTGTACCTTTTTAGCCCTTTTCCGCGATTATTTTGCAATTTTTTAAGTGTGGTTTTTTAAAATCTTTAATCTTCGGAATATAATACCAATTTCCACACCAAAGTTCGGTTCTTAGTTTGCAAAAAAGAATTCGCGAACATATTTTGCAAAAAGGAAAATTGCATCATTATATCCGTTTGCAGAATATTAAAATAAAGTTTGCTGGTTAGTTGCAAAAACAAAATTTCAGAAAAAAGATATTCTCAAAAAACTTTAATGTATACCTTATAGAATTCAAATAATTTAAATTTATATGCAGATATAGACTTCTGTATTTGAAAATTAATTAAATTAAAAAAGTGACAAAGAATGGGTATTTCGCTTCCAAATTGATATCATAGATGGATATAATATCAACAATGATTTTGCCATCAAAAACTCATTTTGGCCAAAATTGCAGATATAGAGTATTGAATATAGTGTCTCGATATTCTCCATTTCTGCACTCCGTTGAGTTCTAAATCCATATAAAAAAGACCTAAAATGAATAACTTAAAATTTTTGTTATTTCAATATTATGGATAAATTTTTGATTGTTTACAAATTAATTGAAGGTCTGTACCCTGTTTATCAATTAAATTGAAAAATTCAAAATGTTACGGATTTTTGTTTTTCAATTTCATATTATTGAAAAGTGTGTGGCCAATATTGAAATGTTAGTTTTTTTAAATTTGTTTTTTTGTTGTTGAAAAATAAATAAATAAAATTAAAAAAACATATAAGTTATTGCAAAATAAAAACGTAATCACTTTAAACGTGGCTTTATTTCAAATCTGCAAAATTTTGCAATTCTTCATAGAATAGAAAATATTGATCAATTTAATTTTAACTCATATTTTTCTAATAACATTGAAAGTGTGTGTGAAAAGATCGATAAAATTGAAATAAATTGTATTGACCGTGTATGCTCGGCTTTAGATCTGCATCAAAAAAATTTTATCAGAATTTTATTTTCGATTATAAACAAGAACAAATATAATTAAACAAAGAGAAATAAATAAACAATTATTTTAATTTTTGCATTAAAAAATACAAAAATTGTTTTTTCGGACTTTCTATATTTTCATATATTTAGTTAGAATATTCTTCCACCTCAAGTCCAAATTCTAATAGGATATTGTCATATTACCAAATCAGACAGTTCATATACGAAAGTACAAAATTCTCGTCCCGTTGATTTTTTGTACCTAATGTAATGTCTCGGTTTGAGTAAGAAAGTTATCATTTTCTTATTGCGGACAACTGAAGAGTAGAGTGATGTCTACGAAATAGTTGTATTGTCTGTCATGAAAATGATCAACCCCTTTTTGAAACAACAAATAAAAATCTAATATGACAATATCATATTAGAATTTGGACTTGAGGTGGAAGAATATTCTAACTAAATATATGGAAATAAATAAAAAATGATCTTAATTCAATAAGTTGAGTTTTGTTTTAATCACATCACACACAGAGATAATTCCTTGGACGAGTTTTAATGAAATTTTTTCACTAAACTAATGAAGTGTTCTTCACAATAGGAATGAAAAATTTCTTAAACTCTATGAAAAAGCTTCATATTTTTAATGAACATATTTTTAAAGAAACTAAATTTTTAATAAATAATATGAAATTTTTCATTAACTTTTGTGAAAAATTGCATTAATTTAATGAAAAGTTTCAATGGACGAATTCCAGTGACAATTCATAGATCTAATGCAAAAATTCATTGATATCATGCAGATAATTCTCTCAGTGCATATATTTTTGGTAATTTTTGTCCATTTGTATTTTATAGAATGATGCAATAATTCCTGGTTTTTAAGGATCCACTTTAATTGAAAAGTTTCTAAACTCAGAACGGTGTGCATATAAAAATTCTTAGATTACATATATGAACTAATTCATCAAGAAACTTGATTTCGTTTGAAGAAACTTTATTCTTATTGAAAAATCTTTAGATAAGGATGATTTTTCATTTATATTAAATATCTTTTATAGACAAAAATCAACTTTTAAATTCTTAAAACTTTTTTGTACAAAAACAATCAAGATTCTGATAAATTTTTACTAAAATATTTTGACCAGAGATAATATATTTATATAAAGATCCCAAAAATGCTCTACTCACCGGTAGGGAGCGCTAAAATAAAACATAAAATAAAAAAATGTTGTAAAAATTAGTATTGTTCCACAAAATATACCTTACCTTTCGCAATCTGTCGTGCAAACCTTGATAACGAATCTGTTATAATTCCTATTTTATCTGACGCCATATACCTGCGATCAACTGATGATGACCGTAGAAAATTCTCACATCCTAATAATTTTTCCTTTTTTCCAATATTCAGATTCTGACGAAAATTTCTACTGAAAAAATTTCAAATACTTTTTTCCAACTATCTATTTTAGAGTATTTTCTGCTGCAATAAAGACCAGTTTTTTTTTATGAATGAGTAGTATCGATTCAATACTTGTTAAGTATTGTGTTAATAGTATCCAGTATACAAAAGTATCGATATTTTAAAACTCTAATGTAAAATATTCAACAAATTTTTCATATAAAACGAAGACAAGTAAATGAAACTAAAATTTTCGATTCGATAGAAAAACATGTGAAGATTTTTGCAAATAAAAAAAAATACTTAAGGTGGCCACTAGACCGTTCCTCAAAAAAAAGTGCGCCGTACACCTTCCAATAGGAAGTATTTTTGCAAGGAGGTTTCAAAAAAAATTTCTTTTTTTGCCGAACGTAGGGGTCGCCATTTTATATTTTTTGTTATATCTTTGGCATTTACAAACTCAATTAGAATTTCTTTTTCTCGTCTAGGAGCGTTATTAATCATTTAATAGTTATTTAAGAAAACATCTAACGAAAAGGACTTTAATTTCGTAACAGTTGTTTAAAACAGTTCCCAGCAAAAATGTGGAAGCAGTTAAAACGTTTACTGCTTCCTTACTGCTACTTTTACCGCTTCTAAAAATGTATAGCTTCGTAAACAGCACTAATGAAAGGCCTAAGTTGATTAATTGTTTACATCGCTTTTTGCTATGCTTTTCAAAAAGGCATGAAATGAGCAATACATTTTGATTGCTTAAATATTTTTGCGGTTCTTTCAAAAATTCAAATCTTCGCTTGAGCCGTTTTTGCAAAAACTTCTTTCTTTTTAAATAATAAAATATTTCATATGTAACTATTGTATTTTTAGGATATTCAAATCATCTCAAAAATATTTCTCTATTTTTTTGGCGGTTGCAATGAATATTTTCGAGTACGCCGTGGAATTGTATTTATCCCGAGAAATAATTTTGGTACAAATTGTTTTTTTCTTATCTCGAATAGTCTCCGAATAATTTGGAAAATTAAAATTTTTTCAAATTTAAAAGAAATTAATTAGAAATTTATTAATTCTTAATTAATTATAAGTAAACACAAATTTTATTTTTACCCTTCTTCTTTGTTAATACAAGTAGAAGCAAAAACATTTTTTCTCCGTACTATGAGTGTTGCCAAAATGTTGGTTTTTAATTTTTGTTTAAAAATAAAAATTGTTTTTCCACCTTTTTGATTGATTAGAAATTTATTAATTCGGTTCGAGGCCAATTTCCTTATTTGAATTAACATAATAAGTACTCTTTTCCAAAAACTGCTATTTTTCTTCATTAGGATACTCTCCCGACAAATACTTCACAGAGTTTTTGCTTTCGAAAACCTCTACACTTTCAGGAATGAAAAGACGATCGTTTCGGGGATTTTCCAGGTCCCCTTCATCAATTAAAAAGGTCGGAAAAACTATTTTTATTTTCTAAATAAAAATTAAAAACCAACATTTAAAAGAAATTTTTGGAAAAATGGCTTGATCGAAAATGTTGGGATTTGATGCATCACAAATTCATAACTTAAAAAAAAACATTTCTGGTGATCGCATCTTTCAGTTAAAGTTCAAACCTTTTCAGTTTCCTTTTCAAATTAAAAAAACCCGTTGAAATTTGACTAGAAGTATCAAAAGGAAAATTGAATATAACTTTTTAACTGCACACAGAAAATAAATTGGTTGGAATTCCATCGGAACCAACGAAATTTTTTCGTTATTCAATAATTTTAATTGGGGTTAATTATAAATCATCATCAGAAAAGTTAAATTTAATTCTGAACATAAAATATATACGATTAACCAAAACACAGTCACATTAACCAAAATATTGGTTTTTCTAATCAATATTGAAAAAATACTAACTTCTACATTACCTTCAATACCAACAACCAACAATTTATCGAAGATTTAGTCATTTGAATATAATATCGGCAGCAAAAATCTAGTATCAGTTGTGTTTCAATAAAATCGATCACCCTATCCAAAGTATTAGTTTTTCCAACCAATTTAAAATTTGTTTTGTCAACTTTAGTGGCATCAACCGTTAATTTCCATTATTTTGGTAATTATAATAATATATTGATACTAGGAACAGAAATTTTATTTGGCATGGTAAAATTTTGGAATGTATTATATCTTTTCGTTTCATACATACTTCTGCGTATTTAAATTAAAAATTAGACAACAACAAAACGTAAGTGTCTGTGATGCAGGGGGTAGACACACAGCCTAATATTCTGAGTAAACTGAGTTCAAACCTCAGCCAAGGCGTTGTAGTTTTTTTTTTATTATTTTTAAATAAATGTTTTTATTGATTCAAATTGAAAGACACAATTGATTTTCTGTTGTTGATATAATTTTATTCAAAATACAAAAAACAAAATATTTAAATTTTCAACCTGAAAAAATTCAAATTTTAAATAAGACTAAAAAAATTTAAATCGAATTTGGCCTAGTTAGAGGAAAAGCAATGGGCTGACGAACGGAAGGTCGTCGTATCTATCCCAATTCGCGACATAATTTTTTTTTTTTTTTATAATTTTTCTATTGATTTAAATTGGAAGACACAATTGATTTTCTGTTGTTGATATAATTTTATTAATAAACAAACTATTCAAATTTCCAATATAAAGAAATTCAAAATTTAAATTTTACTATAAAAATTTAAATAGAGTTTAGCCTAGAGCAAAAGCAATGGGCTAACAAGCGGAAGGTCGCCGGTTCTATCCCAGTTCGCGACATAAAAATTTTTTAATTTTTAAATAAATTATGTGGAACGTATTGTTTTATTTATAGAATTTGTAATCCACAAACATTAAAGTAATTAATTAATACAACAAAAATTCAAAAATTGTAAATAAATTTCGGTAATTACAACAGTAATAAAAATGAATAAAAGTGATTGTACCTGCAACTAAAAAAATTCGGTTGGCAAAGAATTCGGTTGGAACTACGAATCTGATTTCTGTGTGTATACAAGTTACAAAATTCATTATGGTCTTATTGTTAAAGTAGGAATATATCCTTTGAACTAATATACATTACGAGTTTTCCCATAAAAATGTCAAAGGCCATTTAACCAATTTTTCAAAACTTTAAAAACTTGTTCCCTGTTTGACTGGTGTTATGTTGAAAAATAAATACTTTAATTTTGAAACGGATACGATACGCTTTATTTTTTAGCTGTGCGGTTGGTATGAAAAGCCTTATATTTGGCAAAAAATTTACAAGTAAAGTTATTTTCAACTTGATGTTGCAACTTTCACTAAAAATACTTACTAACTTTAAAAGTTTTCAAAAACACAAAAACCTAAACCAATTCTTCATAAAGGCACATCTAAACGAGAGATAAAACTTCTAGAGATAGAGCAAAAAACACCTCTAATTAGCGCTATTGTGAATGATTTAAGCTATTTAGAGGTGTTTTTTGCTCTATCTCTAGCAATTTTATCTCTCGTGTAGATGAGCCTTAAGAGTGGGTGTTAATTTAAACAAAATAAATAAACCCCACAAAGTCACGTGAGACACTTAGCATTCCAGTAAAAATAAATTGTAATACGAAAATAAATTACCCAGCAAAACATTGGTAATGGGTGCGACAAACTCATGCATTACCTTGTAATGTGTACTCCTTACAATTATAATTATTGTTCAACATAAAGTAATTGGTTACCGATAATTGGATATATAATGCATTACTTTGTAATGAATACTCCTTACCTTCATCATTATTTTGAATCATAAAGTAATTAGTTACCGAAAATTTATTACATAATGCAATATTTTGTAATGTATACTCCTTACCTTGAGCATTATTTAGAAACACAGACTAATGAGTTACCTATAGTTGATTATATAATGCATTACTTTATAATGTATACTGCATACATGTAACATTATTTTGAAACATTAAGTAATGGGCTACCGAATTTTGATTACATAATGCATTATAAATAAATATAAAGTATTTACTATTACAAAATACATTGTTTTAATATAAAAATTATTTACTTAGATAATTTTTTATTTAAATTGTGTAATTATAGGGTAACTAATTACTATTTCAGTCCTTATAATTATATACGTAACCAATTATTCACAGCCTCTTCATAATCATATGGGTAATCAATTACTTTTTTCATATCTATCTGCAACTAGGTAACCCATTACTCTTAATTTTTTTATAAGTATACTGGTAACAATGACACATTACTTTGAGGCTCATCGCCTGTAAAATTCATCAGTGAAGTAAGGTGTAAAGTAACCAGTCCAACTCTATGGCGATACATTACTTTACCCATTATTTGGTAATGTGTGGTTTTGCTGGGTAAGTTAAGGTTGTTGAAAGAAAACTTTATGGTGGTAAAGACTAATTATTTTGCTAAAAACAAGATTAATGGTATCCAAAGCATATCTGGAGTACCATATAAAGTGGCATATGCGGCTTTGTCAAAAGAAACATAAAAGTAAATTGTAAAATTAGCATGTTAGTTTATTTTTTAATAATATAGTACACGCTAATAAATTTTTATTTAAATTTACTCAACTTATAGTAGAAAACTGAACTCCTGCTATATTTATGTTAATTTTACTCCCAGTGCTTAATTGAAAAAATTACACACATGATGCGTAAGTTAATTATAAAGAAAATTTATAAATTTACAATTGAAAATTCATAAAAAAATTTCAGAGATTATGAGTAATTTTGACGAGTAAAAATTTAAAGTAGGGCATGCCAACTATATAATAACATACATACACTAATATGGTTAAAAGTTAATGTTTGGAATGGGTTGAAATGGACTAATGTCAACATTTGCCTATAAAATTAAAAAAAAAATAGAATAACGCTAAGAACTTTTGATTTTTCCTAATATTGCGTACCGAATTTCATCACAATATCTTTGTATTGGAATCCTGTAGAGTGCGAGAATTCCAATTTTGGGGAGACTTTTATATGACCACAAAATCCAAACATGGAACGATTTAATTCAAAACTAATACTCTTTATCAAAATACTTTTATGTGGCCACAGGTTCAAACATGGACCGATGTTAAAAAAAAATCAATGGGCTTCGTCCTTGGGTAGGTATAAGTCGGCGTACCAGATTTCCTCAAAATATCTTAATATTTTCGACGTGTATATGCCGCTTATATGCCCATTTGTGGGGGACTTTTACAAGGGCACTGGGTCTAAGGTTGGGCCGATTCTACAATCAGTCAATAGACTTTGTCCATAAACCCATATGAATCATTGTACCAAATTTTATGAAAATATCTTAAGACTTGCAACCTGTAGCGTGCTCACAAGAATAAACAATAGACAGGCAGACAGACGGACGGACAGATGTCGGACTTCGTTAAATCGCAACAGAAAGTGATTCTGAGTAGATCGGTTTACTAAAAGGTTTACCTAATATTTTTTGTGTTACAAATAGCAGCACAAACTTGTTATACACAGAAAAAATTATTAACCTTAAATATCTAATTAAATGTATATTAAAAATAAAAATTGTTTCTAAACAAATATTTAATTGAATCCATAAATATTTTAATTGACTTTAAAATATTTCTGCAAATATTTGTTACATAATTATGTGTTATATAATTCCCATACTATTTTTTATACCCTACACCACTATGTGGTCAGGGTATTATAAGTTTGTGCTGATGTTTGTAACACCAAAAAATATTGGTCCTAGACCCACCTTATAGTATACCGATCTGCTCAGAATTTTTTTTTATTTCGATTTAACGATATCCGTCTGTCTGTCTGTCTGTCCGTCCGTCCGTCCGTCCGTCTGTCTGTCTGTCTGTCTGTCCATGCATTTTTGTGCGCACTCTACAGCCCAAGGACGAAGCCTATTGATCTTGGTGAACATCGGTCCATGTTTAGACCTAGTGCCCATATAAGGGTCCTACCAAAATTATATTGTTTATACGCTGCAGGTTGCAAATATTAAGATATTTTAATGAAATTTGGTACACAGACCTATGTTGGCCCAAGGACGAAGCCTATTGATTTTGGTGAACATCGGTCCATGTTTAGACCTAGTGCCCATATAAGGGTCCCCCCAAAATTATATTGTTTATACGCTGCAGGTCGCAAATATTAAGATATTTTAATGAAATTTGGTACACAGACCTATGCTGGCCCAAGGACGAAGCCTATTGATTTTGGTGAACATCGGTCCATGTTTAGACCTAGTGCCCATATAAGGGTTCTACCAAAATTATATTGTTTATACGCTGCAGGTCGTAAATATTAAGATATTTTGATGAAATTTGGTACACAGACCTACATTGGCCCAATAACGCAGCCTATTGATTTTGGTGAACATCGGTCCATGTTTAGACCTAGTGCCCATATAAGGGTCCTACCAAAATTATAATGTTTATACGCTGCAGGTCGCAAATATTAAGATATTTTGATGAAATATGGTACACAGACTTATGTTGGCCAAAGGACGAAGCCTATTGATTTTGGTTAACATCGGTCCATGTTTAGAACTAGTGCCCATATAAGGGTCCCCCCAAAATTGGCTTGGTTACAAACTGCAGGTCGCAAATATTAAGATATTTTAATAAAATTTGGTGCGCTGACTCACATTATAGAAAATTTTGACACAAGCCCCATTTTAACCCATTCGAATTTCGGATCCAAACAATACACCAGACTGGTGTAGGGTATTGTATAGTCGGCATGCCCGACTTTAACCTTTTTACTCGTTTTAAATATACATATAACCTAGAGATTAAATTTTTGTACCATAAAGTCTTTTTTCAAATTCCGCTATTATTTTGCAATTCTTTACGTGCGTTTTTTTTTTTTTAATTTATAATCTAGGACCTATAATACACATTTCAGACAAAAAAGTTTGGGGGCTAGTTGCAAAAAAAATCGCGAAAAATAAAATTTGCAAAAAGGAAAATTTTTGCATCAATATATTTGTTTGTAGAATCTAAATCGCTGATTATGTTTCCTAATTAATTTTTTGTACCACAAAGTCTTTTTTCGCGTTCCGCTTTTATTTTGCAATTTTTTAAGTACGTTTCTTTTTAATTTATAATCTAGGGACTATAATACACATTTCATACAACAAAGTTTGGTGGCCAGTTGCAAAAAAAATCGCGAAAAATAAAATTTGCAAAAAGGATAAATTTTTTCATCAATATATTTGTTTGCAGAATGTAAATCGCTGATTAAGTTTTTTAATTAATTTTTTGTACCATAAAGCCTTTTTTCGCTTTCCGCGATTATTTTGCAATTTTTTAAGTGTGGTTTTTTTAAATTTATAATATAGGGTCTATAGTACCAATTTTATACACAAAAGTTTGGTGCTTAGTTTGCAAAAAAAAAAAAAATAAAATAAATCGCGAAAAAAATATTTGCAAAAACGAAAATTTTTGCGTCATTGTATTCATTTGCAGATTGTTAATCGCTGATTGGGTTTTTTAATTATTTTTTTCTACCACAAAGTCTTTTTTCGCGTTCCTCTATTATTTTGCAATTTTTTTAGTGCGGTTTTTTAAATTTATAATCTACTGAGTATAATGCCCATTTCATAAAACAAAGTTTGGTGGTTAGTTGCAAAAAAAGAAAATTTTGGCATCTTTTGCAGATGCCTTTTTCGCATTCCGATATTATTTTGCAATTTTTTACGTATGGTTTTTTAAAATTCATAATCTAGGGCTATAATACTGTTGGAATAGTATAATTCCATAGTATAGTTCCATTCTTGATTTTTATAACTAAATTATTATTTTCCATCCCTGGTTACAATCGATGTTTTGAGTCATACAAAGAGCGCACATAATGACCCTGCAAACATTTAAAAGATACCTTCCAAGAAGATATTAAAGCGATATCTTCTATTTGTCATTTGAATGAAAATAATCAAGTAGTATTTACTTTGAAATTTTCTTCCTTTTATCACTTGGAAGATAATTCGACGATATTTGTAAAAAAGTAATTCAAAAATTTTATCTTTTGTCATAACTTTTTATGACAATATTTCGGCAATATCATCTTTGTATCATTTGGAAGATAAAGCAAATTTGTTTGAAATCTTTTATCAATTTGGAAAAAATTAAAACTAAATTTGTACAAAAATAATCAAAAGATATATAGGAAATAAACTCGTGAAAAGTTAAGATTAATTGCGCGGGAAAAATCGGCTAAGATGAAATCAATTTAATTTATAAGTTGGTAAATGGATTATGTATGCTGATATTCTTTTTCAGGCTTAAATTTAATAATGAAAAAATTAAATCGTTTTTTTTATTGTACCGGGAGTTTATTTAGCGATATCCCTTTTATCTTCCATATGAGTTATTGCTTCCATATTGCCTGGAAGTATTGTTTTAGTGTAACAGTTGTTTCCGAGGGAGGAAACTTCCGGAATACGAAATTGATATTGCCGGCAATAAATGTTTTCTTCCTGGCGATATGTTCGGAGAATCTTCTTCGTATTGCCATGTTTGCTGGGTGATATTGGTTTGAGTATGTTCCTGTTCCAAGGCACATAATAGAACAAATGCTTTCTCAGTGATAGAGAGTCCCCCAATCTCTTTATTATGTATACTCTTTGATTTAACTCAACAACCAAATCAACAAAGTTACTTTTGTCATACCTATCTGTTCGTAATCTGTTTTTGTAACGAAAACACGTCAGATATTTCTTCTATTTCGAGAGGTGTTCCCCACGGATCCATTCTAGGACCTCAATTTTTTTCACTGACTTGCCATAAGAACTTCAACACTGCAAGGTGCATATTAGAGCGTACCACCTTCCAAGCAAAAAAAAAAAGTGCGGCGTGCACCCTCCAATATGAAGTATTTTTGCAAGGAGGTTTCAAAAATTTTTTTTGCCGAACGTAGGGGTCGTCATTTTACATTTTTCATTATATCTTTGGCATTTATGGTCGGATTTTAAAGTATGATACATCGATGTTTTTCTCTCGAGGAGACCAGTGTTTTGCTCTAAGGGCCATTGACCTTAAGTATCCCCTTCTAGTAGTTACTCACCAGATCTCAGTTGCTACCACCCTAATGTACCGCTCTAATGTCAGAAAATTAAAGCTCGCAAGAAATCATTAAACTTTTGCTAAGGAAGTTTTTCGATAAACCCAGTAGAAATTTTTTTATTTTTTTGTTGCCGAACGTAGGGGTCGCCTTTTGAAATTTTTTTGAAATTGCCTTGCAAAAATACTTCATATTGGAGGGTGTACGGCGAACTTTTTTTTTGAGGTACGGTCTAATGTTCAGGTATACCTGAGTAGTTCAGAAAAATCTCTTAATTTATCACTCTGTAAACTTAATAATGACCTAAATGTAATTCACTAATAGGCATTGAGAAACGGACTTTGCCTCAATATTGTCTGTAAAAGAATGCTTCTAGTTAAATCCTAATTGATGCCATCTCTGCTATACGGCTGTGAAAATTTTTCAAATTGCAACGCGAATAGTAAGCGAAAATTAAATGTTGTGTTTAATAATATTATCAGATATGTATTTGGTCTAAGAAAATATTATCGTGTATCTTTGTATTCCTTAAAGCTTGATAATGGAATGACGCTTGATAATATTTTTAAACAAAAAAGTCTTATGATGCTACATAAAATTATTTATTATAAAACACCGAGATACCTTTATGAATATATGTTTTTTAACAATTTTGAAAGAGCAAAGACGATAATTGCTACATTTTATCGAACTCTTATATCAGGCAGGTGGCAGTTTTTTGTAAATGCTATACGTTTTTGGAATGTACTTCCGCACCACATTCAAAAAAATAGTAACGCTTTAAATTCAAAACTGAAGTATTTAATACATTCACATAAACTCATAACCTATTACTCAGAAACCGGTGAAATGATAGGTGAAATATTTGATAGGTTTCTTATTTTTATTTTCATTTATTCTTATTGTTTTATTATTTCTTATTTTTATTTTAATTTTTTATTTTCATCATACTGCAGGTTTAAACTTAGGTTAATAGTTAACCCAAAAATTTGTTGTTGTTTTGTGTACATTTTTTTTACATTTTATTTTGTTTTTAGTTAAGTTAAATTTAAACCTACAGTATGAGACCCACCGTTAATATTTTTATTTTTTACTATTTCTTATTTTCTAAAATTTTTTAAAGTTATTGTGATATAAAATAGTTGTGATTTCAAATTATCCATTTTTTCCATGATTTTAAATTAAAATATTGATTAATTCGTGATATACTATAGTATTATACTTCACAAATTTGTCCTTTTATATTACTTTTAATATTTTTATTTTGAATTAAACTCTAGTAAACCATAAAGGAGCATTAAAAATAATAAAAGTGTTTACAAACAACATTCTATGTTATTTTGAACCAAGATTACGATGATGCCCCCTGAGCCAGCACATGTAGTTTGGTGTAGGTGAGAGGTTTTATGAGCAACTATATGTATATGGGTGATATCAAAAAATGTGATAAAAACCGTGTAACCACCGAATTTCTAATGCATGGATTACATTTGAGTTACATATTTCATTATATATCAGCGCATTGTCACCTGTTTTACAAAATTTATAACAATCTGACCAATTTTTGGTTAATACATAAAATTTGTGACCAATTTTATAGGCCAAATGTAAACTCCGTAACAAGTAACTCATAAGGTTTTTTAACTTTAATAGCTTATATTTTAATAACCAATAAAGCTAAACACTAACTGTAAGAATTTTTATGAAGAGGAAAAGTGCCGCTTTTAATAAAAATTAATACATTTTACAAACTTTTTCGTATATTTAGCTATCACGACTTCAACTCTGTAAAGATTTTTCGTCATAATTTTTGATAAAAATGCATATACCAGAATTTTGAAGTTATCTATTATTTATATTGCGAAAAGTATAATGTTATTTATACTCAAATGATAGTTGGACTGTAAGTAATCATCCAGCATAACAGACTTGAAGCTTTTCTGCAGGATGTAACATTCTCGAGATGAAAAAGGATGTCTTTAATAAGATTTGAAAAAATGTTGTAAACTCCGTTCCTAATTTTTACACTAAACTATTTAACGAGTAAGAAAAACAATGTCATATTTGGATTAACCTTGTAGGCATCATGCGATTTTGTTTCGGAAAAAAAATTTTGAAAGAAAACGAAAAAAGTAACCAAATGTAAACTCCGTAACTGTAAACTCCGTAACCACAATTGTTTGCATCAGATTTAATTCAAATAAATGTAGATAAATGTTTAAAATATTTTAAAATAACCATAAACAGAGGTGATTCAACTAATATTTATGCGTCAAAAGACGATTCAACTAATAATTTTGCGTCAAATCAAAAAAAGTTATCAGTTTTTTACCCTAAGCTGCTGGAGCGAAAAACGATTGATTTTCCATTTCATTGGTTTTGAATCGATTTTTCGAGTCATTACTGACATTAGTTTGACTAATTAAATTTGTTTCACACAATTTAAGAATTTTTTGATCGCGAAATGTTATGTTTTTAATATATTATTTTGTAACTGCGCTACCGCTGTTGCGATTTTAAAAAATTTTATAGTTTTGAAAAGCATTTAAAAGGACCAAAAATACAAAATTAAAAAAAAAATAAAAATTTTTTTTCGAGGAATGAATTGTATTTTTATTCGCGATACCGCCAATTTGATCACCACAAATTATATATCATTGGAAAGCAAGTTGAAAACCCAAATACGAAAAACTAATAAATTGAAGAAAATTCGTACGCAATTTTTTTTGTTATATCTTTTGCTTGCAGAAATGTAAACTCCGTTACAACAAAAAAAATTAAAATTGTGCAAGAAAAGTTATTGCGACAACTTGTAGAAGAGATTTTTTGCAATTAGGTTTATAATGACTAAACTTACTGATTCCATTAAGAAAAAACCGAAATATTAACACTTTTTGCTTCTCACAAATTTGGCCCAAAAATTTATCACATTTTTTGATTTCAGCCATATACTAAAAAAGCAAATCAACAGTAGGACGCATGGATCTGTTTAGTTCAAAAAACCGGTACAATTCAGTATAAGAAAATTCTTAAGGATCAAAAATACACTTTTTATGATGATCCATGACCCATAACAAGTAAACACCAAATCATACGGAAATTCTCCTTATCCACAAGATGTCAATTAAACCAAAAACGGATTTTGTCGTATTGGGCAAGCCCGCTTCGTTGTTAGCGTACCTTAAAGTTTAAAATGTAATTTTTTTGTATAGGAATTAAATATTTTTGTGAAAATAAAATACAATGTTTTTTATTAATGTAAAAATCTTCAAAATAAAAGCCCCCCTTCGATGAGAATGCTTATTAGGAGCTTATATAAAAAATAAATAATTTCAAAAATTATTATTCAGAGGAAGCTTAGGTTAAAACAAATTTTCTACTTTTTAAGTAAAAATAAAATCAAATCGATACACTTAATAATTAACAATAAATAACGAAGACTACAGCCATAGCTTTTAAAAAGTCATTACTTTGGTCCAAGCACATACAGGATTCTATCAGGATACCTTTTGACAAAAAGAATAACTTTAGTATTAGTACCAATATTTATTAAAATTAAGACCCGTTTCGTAGTTCCCGAAAAACAAAATCGTTACTTCTTCTTAATCAAAGGCACAAAAAATTCCATTTTTGGATTTTATTTATATTTTGGTGAAAAAGCATAGGCCGGTTAGATGGTAAAATAAGTCAGTCAGTCACTCTTATATGTAAACACTATGACTCTCTTTGCGATTTGTTTATTGTCATTGCCAATCTATTCGTTCCCCGTTCTGTTTCATTTCCTTCCGCATTCCATTTCGTTTCTGTTCCATTGCCATTTTCTCGAGTTTCAATTCCACTTGTTCCCCCTTCAATTTTCCCGTTCTTTCCCAAAAGTGTATTAAAAAAGTGTTTAAAAAAATGGTCGTAAACAAACTCTATATTACTTTCCTTAATAAAAAAGTGTGTTTAAAAAAAGTGCGCGTATATAAATTTTCTTTCCCGAAAGAGTGTTAAAAAAAGTGGCCGTGGACAAATTTTCTTTCCCAATAGTGTGTTAAAAAAAATGTTTCCACAAAAAAAAGTTTTGCCACAAAAAAGTGTTTCCACAAAAACAGTGATTCCACAAAATAAAGTGTTTCCAAAAAAAAAAGTGTTTCCACAAAAATAAAAGTGTTTCCACTAAAAAAAAAGTTTCCACAAAAAAAAACAAAAAAGTTTTCACAATAAAAAAGTGTTTCCACAAAAAAAAAAAAAGTTTCCACAAAACAAAAACAAAATTTCCACAACAAAAAAAATGTTTGCACAAAAAAAAAAAAGTTTCCTCAAAAAAAAAAAAAGTTTCCACAAAAAAAATAAAAATGTTTCCAAAAAAAAAACTTTTTTCACAAAAAAAAAAGTTTCCACAAAAAAAATGTTGCTAGAAAAAAGTGTTTCAAAAAAAAAACTTACCATAAAAAAAAAATATTTCACAAAAAAAAAAAAGTTTCCACAAAAAAAATGTTTCCACAAAAAAAAAATTGAGATGAGATAGGATGAGCTGAGATTAGATTAGGTTAATGCTATAAGTGCTGCTTGGTTGTCATAGCAACACGAAAATTTTATATGTAGGGACGCCATATCTCCGGAACCACTGGGCCAATTTCCTGCAAACTCTGAAATTTTGGTTGAAATCGGTTGACAGAAATCCGTTGAAAAATAAAAATTTGTATATCGATCAAACATTTTATATGGGAAAACGTATAACGCGTACACGTCGACATTTTTCGTAATTTTTTTTTAAGAATCATCAGTAACGCATGTATTGGTTTGTAAATCGGTTAAGTGGTTCTCGAGTTATGAAATGACGAACATATACCAACTTATTTTTATATATATAGATTTATTGCTCTTATAAGCTAGTAAATTTACAAAATTTGTGTGTAAAATTTAAATTTATCCAAAATAAAAAAATGTACGCCCGACATATTTAATTATAAACAGATAATGCCAATAATTTTATTATAGGTGTATTATTGTATATGAAAATATGTACAAAATAATTTTACTCATTTTGTGTTTACATTTACTCACTATGTGTTATATTAAACAAAATTTACTCATTTTATAGGAGTAAATTTATAAGTATTTTTTAGAGTGTTTTAGATATTTTTTTATTTTAAGATATTTTGTTACTTAACATTATTTGTGAATTGAAAATTTAAGGGAGTTTAAGAGTGAGACTTACTGAAATGTTTGGGGTTTCATAACAAAACCGCATATATTTGACTAAGGTCCGGCAAACTTGTGTTTCTTTGAAATCATAAACAATATATAGTTTATTTTTAATTATAAACTGACGCAATTCATAGCTAAATTTACATCAAGGAAATTTGAAAGTATTACCATAAATATTATTTATTAAATAAGTGCAACTATAACAGTGTTAAGTTGTTTTAAATTATTAATTATAGGTTTTACTTTTATCTTAAAATTTGCCAACTGTGGGCAATTTGTTTTCATAATGTATGGGTGTTTTTAAAATATTAATTGCATTCATATATTTTTATTAAAAATATATTTAATTAAAACTAAAGTCAATAATATTTTTAAATACAATTCAATTATTTCCTTCATATCTTAATTTCTTTTTAACGCAAAGAAAATAAGAACTAAATCGATTTTAATTAATAATGCTAAACAAATTTACATATTAAAACACCCACCTGATTAAAAAAAAACAAGAACCCACCCTAGTATTGTGATTAGCAAACATTTGCATGTTCCAAGTCATATGTAATAAAAATGAACATAAATTATAAGCTGTGACGTGAATGAAAATGTAATAAATATTAAGACCATAAGCCAAAAATCCATAAACATTTAGCACATGTTAACTAAATGAAGTATTTTACATTCAAAGAGATAAAATTTATGAACATTTAATGCTCTTAATAAACCGCAAAATATTTAAGAATAATAATGACAAAAAATAATGCATAACGATGGTTATAAGTTGAGAACTCTTAATTGTAATTTAAGTCACCCTGTTTAAACACAGTATATCAATATATGTATCGATTTTCCCGGGTATTAACAACATATTGTGGAGTGTTGATTTTACATAACTATGCCTATTTTCAGATTCCAAAGATAATTTCAATGATGGTAAAATGAAGTTTGGCTTCTAGGTAATGATTTCTATAGTTCACCCTGTTTTAACTAATTATTTTTTTATTTATTATGGGAAGGCAATATAATAACCAAGTAAAAACATGTGATTTCCTGAGACCTTGTTTATAAACACAATTTAAAAGGGGGGAAATTTTAAACCCCCCTAAAATAAAAGTCCGATGTGATCTTTCAAAACCCCGACACAAGTATATTTTTTTGGTGTCCTCTCCCAGAATCCATTGTCAGAACACTGTCATTTTTTTCGTGTTGTACTGTATATTTAGTACAATTTTGTGAAGATATACAAGTTTGTCATTTTCAATTAATTAAAAGTTAAAACTAAAACCTGTGTAGAGAGTTGCCGGTTCGATTCCAGGTCATGGTACAAACAAAAAGTTTTTCACATAGAGACAAATTAACAATTAGAAATACTTTGATCAATTTACATATAAACTAAGCACATACGAGTCTTTGAGTGAGACAAAACTATGGCAGTCCAGTAGTTCCCTTGCGTCTGTTAAATTTTTGAATTAAAATGTTTTCTTCTTTGATTAAAATTCTATAAATTTAAGTTTTGTTTTTTCCCTTCTTGTTTTACTATATTTTCATAAAAATTTTCTATTTATTACTTTCGTTAGCAGCTCTATATAATTTTTGAAAAAGGTTTCATCAAGGAAGGGGAAAATTTTATTATTACAATAAGTAATCGGCAACTCTGAATAACAATATTTTACTAGTTATACCATACACCAGCACTTGGACAGGGTATGTTTGTGCTGATGTTTGTAAAACCAATAATAATAGACATGGGCCCACCTTTAAGAGTACCGATCAACTTGGAATCTTTTTTGTAATCGATTTAGCAAAGTTCTACTGGCTGTTAGTCTATCTATCTGTCTGTCTGTCTGTCTCTCTGTTTGTATGTCCATGCATTATAACGAACCTTGCCATCCTTGGTCTACCTCTTCCAGGGCAGGGCTACCTATAGAGCCGGCCGTGCTCAGGGCTGGGGTGTGTTCTTGCCCCTTTGGAGGTAGATTAAGGAACGTTTACAAAAATATTAATCAGGTAGCAAAACAATACAAAGACGTAATAAAAAAATCGTGAAAACGGGCAGAGAAGAGATGTTGATGATGGAGAGGATAGCATAGGGTGTAGTCGCTATCCCTGTCTTTACCCGCCCTACCATGCAGACTATAGGGTAGATTTTAGGCGGCCCAAAGAAATTTACCTTATCATCAAAACAAGTAATAAGATATAAATATTTCAATTTGAAATATTAATTTAATATTTATTCTAATCTTGCTAAATTAGCCTAATTTAAATAATGTTAAAAAAAAATTAACGAGGATTACTAATTATTATAATAATATTAAATTAGTGTAATTTAAATAATGACATGGGATTATATTATGAATGAAATTTAAAAGATATTAATTTGAAATTTTTTTTTTTTTTTTTTTTAAGAATTAAATTCACTTATATGGCAACCCTAATGCCACAAAATATATATGAGTAATATTGAAGAGAATATTGGAAATGAGTATATAAAAATACTCATCTTTAATTTAATGCAAATGTGTGCCAGTGTATTATAAACATAAGCAAAATAAAAAAAAAAAAAAAAACTTACATGTATATCCCATTCATCAAGACGGCCGACTGTTGACTGGAGATTTTGCTATTAAAAGGAATATTTATAATTGTTTGATTGTGTATGTGTAGAGATATTTGTTTCTTAGTATGACTAAATTATGTTGAGTGTATTATGTGAACTGTATGAAGTGTTTTGAGTGAAATCGAATATTTTTGTAAGAGAGAATGTATTGAATTAGTTAATTTTATATACAAATAGGGTATCCATATAAAATTATTATAATAGTTAAATTTAAGTAAGTAAAGCAAAAATTATGTTTTAAAATTAATTATATAAAAAAATTGATTTGAATTTAATAGAATTACTAAATAATGAAGTTTAATGGAAGGATATATATATATATATATATATTTTTTTTTTTTTTATAGCTATTTTTAGTATTTTAACAACGAGAAGTTCTTGGGTCACCCTAAGGGTTGGCCATGTAGAGTGAGTTAATAAAATTCACTCAATCTTTTGGCAAATAAAAAGATAGTAAGGTGATAATGATCACGAAGAATTTTCTTTTGTTGGATAAGTGTAAAAGTATTATGCAAAGGTAGAGTTTAAATTTTTAATTTTAACTGAGATTTCTTGAAGTAATCTACGGGATCTGCGTTTCGTTCCCTCTTCAATTTATACTGAATGTAACAGAGCCTTAAACAATTTAATTTCAGATGAAGATTAGGTTGATGATTTATTAGCATCCTCCTTTCTAAACACGACGTACTCGATGCTTTAATTCTCGTTCGAAGGAAAGAATATCTCCGCCTGCTAATTATCAATGCGCTACGTTTACGTTTCCAAAGGTATATCACCATCCTTGAACCTCGCCGAAATTAAACCACATTTACACAATATTTCTAAAGCTTCCAACAAATCAAATGCGCCAAACAACATAAAAAATTTTCTTATACAAAACTATCTCCGTCAGCCCTTTACACAAAAATTAAAATTTTCATAAATGACATTTTCAATTTTGAAATTATTCAAATGAGTATAAATCAAGCGATAACTTGATATAAAAAACTAATGAAACAAAATTTAAAAAGAAAAACCGAAACACTATTACACCCAAAGAAAAATATCAGTGAAATCTTAAATTATAAGCACACAGAAAAATGTAAGTAATACAAACTAAAACATTCGATTCATTACACTCAAAAATTTCAACTGGAAATCGTCCTCACAAAACAGTTGCAGCTGTAAAGTACCAGTACTGCAACACTGAAACTGGAAAAGACGATTTTCAATAAAAAAAAAACAATATATATATTACGGAACTTACCCTATTTTTTTTTTTTTTTTTTTTTTTTTTTTTAACTAACCTAACGCGAATTATATTTTGATTAAAACCACCTAATTAAATATCAACAATTTTCCAAGAACCTATAAAAATTTTTAAACAAAATAATTACAAAAGCTATAAATTATGTATTAAACCTATAAATATTAATCCTAATACTATTCGACCAAAATTAAAATCCCTTAAATTTACCCGAGGCTCTTAATGAAACCCTTAAATTTAAATAATATAAAAGAG
Source organism: Leucophora obtusa (assembly GCA_949987735.1). Lineage (NCBI taxonomy): Eukaryota > Metazoa > Arthropoda > Insecta > Diptera > Anthomyiidae > Leucophora > Leucophora obtusa. Next base: position 123,736,779 of record OX465298.1, read on the forward strand.
ATTTCAGTTTAATTAATTAGTAATTAATTAAACGCAAAAAAAATCCTAAGAATTTTCCAGAGAATAATATATAACGTAATGACAAGTAAATCAGTGCTGTATTAAAAGAACGTGTAAAAAAAATTTAACGTGTAAAAATAATAAACAAATATAAGAAACGACATAAAGTAAAAATAAAAAAGAATTTTTAGAAGAATTTGGTATAGAAGAGGTATAGAAAATTAAAAAAATTTTCGAAAGGAAATAAATTTAAAAATTCTGTGAAATACTCAAAAAAAAAAAATCCATCATCAACAACAGAAAGATAAAAATTATAAATACACAAATGACAGGAAATAAGGAGAAGCAGATTTTTCCAGCTCTGGTGTAGATCCATATGAATCCCGCTACCAAGCTAAACCAGAAACCGGAAGCCCACAACTGGTGTAGATTCCTCTGAAAAGATCAGACTGAATCCCGTCACCAGACTAAACCAGATATGGGAGGGATAGGAAAAGAGCATTCGGCAATCGATTATGTAGCATGGACCCGATAGCAACCAAGGTCCAAGAATCATCATAACCGAAGACCGAACGAAGAAATAGAATGATAGGAAAGAAAGAAGAAAAAAGGAGAATGCGTCGTGTAGGCTGATTCCAATAATCACCAGAATCTTATCGCAACTCGACCCCAAACCCTGATAGATTAACAATTGAGACAATTAGTGTCGGAAAGGCAGTGGAACGAAAATATCCATTAACCATGATCCTAACCGACGGCTAAAAGCTCAAAAGTTACGGAAATGAAAAGTAGAAATAAATAAAATAAAAGATAAAGAAAAACAAAAATAAAAACAAACAAAAAAAACCGTTTTCACCACACACACAAAAATTATAATCCTGGTTCTATGGGCATCAGTCCCTAGATAACAACACGGTAGGATTTTACAAAACACGCGAACTGATGCCCCACGTTGGGCGCCAATTATGTAACGATACCTGCCTTAAGACCCTGCCTTCACGGAAAGAGTGCTATCTTCTGTCCCCGGCCATGCTCAGTCTGGGGGTGGTCCTTTTTCCCTTGAAGACAAGTAAATGATCGTATACATAAAAAAAATAAGATAGCTCAAAAAAAAAATATTAAACAAGGAAAGGAATAGGAAAAGAAATTGTGATGCGCTCTATAGACTTCCGATGGAAATAAGTCAAAGTCAGAACCCTCCCTCCAATGATAGCAAAAAAAAAAAATTTGTTTTGCCATCCCGTTGGTTGGTTTAACTTCCTACCATACCTTTCATGAATTAAAGTTTACGAAGATTTAAAATATCATTTTTACCAACATAAGGTTTTATTTATAAAAAAAAATGTTAAAAAAAAAATTTTAGTTATAATTATATTAATAAGTTATTACAATTAACAATGTAATGTTAGTGTAAAGAAATCTTGATTAAAAAAATATATTGAAAGTTAAACAAAAAAATTGAATATTGAATATAACACAAAGTAAAAGATCAATAGAGAAAATATTAAGAAAATTAATTTTAAATTGAGTAATTGCAAACAACATCAAATTTTTAAGTATCTAACATTGTTAGTTATTTGCAACTTCAATTATAATATAAGTATCAAATTATTAAATTTCATGATTTGAACTCCTGTTTTTCCGTGGGTGTAATCGCATGAATTTTCGTATTTCAATTAAAATTTTTTTTTTTTTTTTTTTTTTTTTGAGTGTATACAAATAAAATTTTCCTATTAAAACTAATATTTTCTTGTGAGTGTGATTGTAAATTTTTATTTTTAATTAAAACTTAGAATTATGTAAAATTTAACCTTTTTACTCACGGTTCATATTCTGCAACGTCGACAAGCGCTTGATGACATGAATTGAGAATATGATTTCCGGAAATTCATCATAAGGCATACTCGATAACAGGATTTAAGTACCAAAATCATGAAAATATAATTGTATATTATTTATAAGTGTATGTAAATTATGTTTAGAAAATCTATTATGGATATAAAGTATTTAACGGAATTTTAACGATTAAATTAAAAAAAAATATACAAAACAATATATCTACAATAATTATACATAAAAAAAAATAACATTACTTTATTGGCTGTTTGTTGAAGTTGGTTAAAGTTGTCCTACAAATATTGCTATTGTCCTTATTATGTTGATGTTCTTACCACCGAACACATCAGCAAATTGAAAGAACAGTGTCTACAAAAAAATTAAAGTTGAGACTAGCAATGCATTTATAAATATGAAAGACGCATGCGCTTCATTCAAGTTGCATAAATTTTTCTTGCGATGATAGCCAACAATTAGGGTGAGTGGACTTTATATTATTTTGAATATTTATTTGATATACACGTAATTTTTCGTCATTAAATTGGCGAATTTTATATTCTCCTTCGTTCTTTCTTCTCCTCTCGATTATCCCTTAAGAAAAATATCCTAATCGTCCTTGAGTTATTGATGAGGTTTAGACAAATACTGGTTGACAATGGAAATTCAACAATGTCACTACATCCACGATGATTACAAAATCATCACTCCAAAAAAAATTTTCGCTGCTTTAGTTTTCCTTTTTCTTTTTTTTTCTTATTCTATTTTTATTGTATCGAACTTATTTTCCTAAAATCAATTTCTAAACAATCAAAATTTTCACAAAGTTCTTTTGTTCCAATAATTTTTACAATTCTCTTCAACTTTTTCCCCAAATTTTATTTTTCTCAACAATCAAAATTTTTCCAAAATTCTGGCAAGAAACCAAAATGCCTATCTATCTATTCAATTTTTCCAAAACTCAGTTTTCAAATTTCAGGTTTGTATTTTTACCAAACGATTTCAGGGATCGTAACCAAAATCGTTCTCACAAAGCAGATTTAGTTCAATGTCCACCAGAAGAACTAAATCTGAAAAAGACGATTTATCACTGTTAGGGAAAGATCAAATTACCATATCCAAGCTATTTCCATATATCCTTTAAATGATACACTGCCACATTACCGCTTTCGCAATCTTTCAATTCATAATAAACTTGCCCAACTTTCCTCAAAACCTTTGCTTTTACACCCTTTGGAGCAAGCTTCGCATTAAACTTGTTTGCTAAGGAGCTCTGCACAAAATTTCTTCGAATAACTTCTTCTCCCACGTATATTTCTCTATTTCTGGACCTTAGATTATAAGTTTTTTCATTATTTTCATAAGCTTTCCTTATTTTTTCTTGAATACCATCTCGCAAAATAAAAAATTCATCTTGACGTTGTAACATATTTTCTGATTCCTTCAATAAATTAACATTCTTTAGCAATTGATAGTCTGCGCCATGTGTTACCATAGTTTGGCCAAATACTATCTGGTATGGGGTTCTTTCTATAGTTTGGTGAATACTATTTCTTAACGCACAATTTATACTACTGATTACTCTGTCCCACTTCTGATGATTATCATGTACATACGACCGTAAGGCTTCATTGACCGATCTATTCACACGCTCGCTTGCATTGGCTTGTGGACTATATAAGGCAGTTGTAGAATGCTTAATACCGTATTTGCTTAAAAAATGTTCAAAATCTTTACTTCGGAATTGAGACCCGTTGTCCGAAACAATAATTTCCGGAACACCGTAACAATCAAAAATTTCTGTTTTCAAATAATCTATAATGTTCTTTGCTGTAAATTTACGAAGAGGTTTCAGAAAAGTAAACTTAGAAAAATGATCTAATATGATAAATATACCAATATTTCCTTTACTAGTACGTGGTAGCGGTCCTATCAGATCGATATATACACGTTGAAATGGTCTTTCCGATTCTGGCATTTGTCCCATGGGTGGCCTTAATATCATTGTTGGAGTTTTTGATGTTTTACATTTCTCACATGCACCAATATAATTTTTCACATCTGCAGTAAGTCCCGGCCAAAAGAAATAACGACGTATACGTTCCAACGTTTTAGCTATACCAAAATGTGCAGATGTTGGAATATCATGAGCAGCATACATAATTTCTCTTCTTAGCTCGGTGGGAACCAGCAATTTCCAGGTTTCGAGTTCTTCTTTATTACTTATAGTAAACTCGGTTTTCTTATATATGAACTTTCCAATTATTTTATAATCTGAAAACTCAGTTTTGTTAAACTCGTCTCTCCATTTAACGTATTCCTTTTCATCAAAAGCTTTTGCGTTAAGATCAATGGAAGGTAAAACTTCTATTTCCATTTCAGCCACAACATTATCTTTTTCATCATCAAAACCACGAGACAAGGCGTCTGGCACCACATTATGTTTACCTTTTCTATGCTCGATCTCGAAATTAAAGCCTTGCAGCTTAAGAGCCCATCTAGCCAGCCGACCAGATAAGTCCTTTTGCCTCATCAACCATTTCAGGCTAGCATGATCTGTTATTACCCTAAATTCATGCCCCTCAATGTAAGCCCTAAATTTTTTTATCGCCAGAACTACCGCAAAACATTCAAGTTCAGTTACAGTATAATTGCGTTGTGCCCTGTTCAACTTTTGTGACATAAACGCAATAGGCCTTTCATTACCATCTACATCTAATTGGGCTAAAACGGCACCTACACCATATGCACTTGCATCACATTGAACAATGAATTGCCTATCAAAATCTGCATGAACTAACACGGGTGCTGTTGTTAGTTTGGTTTTAAGTGTCTCAAAAGCATTCTGAGCATCTTTATTCCAGTTAAATGTCTTTTTCTTTGAAAGTAATTCAGTCAAATGAAACGTCACTGTAGCATAATCGTCAATAAACCGTCTATACCATCCGGTCATTCCTAAAAACTGTCTCAATTGTCGAATAGACTTTGGTACTGGAAATTCGGTTATTGCCCTAATTTTTCCTGGATCCACTTTCAACGATCCTCCCCCTACCACATAACCCAAATACTGCACTTGTTTTATCGCAAAACAACTTTTCTTGATATTAATAGTCAAACCGGTCTTTTTGAGTTGAGTCGCCACGCTATTCAAGTGTTTTAAATGTTCGTCAAAGTCTTTCGAAACAATAAGCAAGTCGTCAAGATAAACAAAAATATTGGATTTCAGATCATACGGGATTACAATGTCCATAAGTCTGCACATAGCCTGAGGTGCATTGCACAATCCAAACGGCATATCACCATCCTTGAACCTCGCCGAAATTAAACCACATTTACACAATATTTCTAAAGCTTCCAACAAATCAAATGCGCCAAACAACATAAAAAATTTTCTTATACAAAACTATCTCCGTCAGCCCTTTACACAAAAATTAAAATTTTCATATTAAAATTTTTTTTTTTTAACTTTCAATATATTTTTTTTAATCAAGATTTCTTTACACTAACATTACATTGTTAATTGTAATAACTTATTAATATAATTATAACTAAAAATTTTTTTTTAACATTTTTTTTTATAAATAAAACCTTATGTTGGTAAAAATGATATTTTAAATCTTCGTAAACTTTAATTCATGAAAGGTATGGTAGGAAGTTAAACCAACCAACGGGATGGCAAAACAAATTTTTTTTTTTTGCTATCATTGGAGGGAGGGTTCTGACTTTGACTTATTTCCATCGGAAGTCTATAGAGCGCATCACAATTTCTTTTCCTATTCCTTTCCTTGTTTAATATTTTTTTTTTGAGCTATCTTATTTTTTTATGTATACGATCATTTACTTGTCTTCAAGGGAAAAAGGACCACCCCCAGACTGAGCATGGCCGGGGACAGAAGATAGCACTCTTTCCGTGAAGGCAGGGTCTTAAGGCAGGTATCGTGACCTTCACGGTCACAGAGTTCAATTTTCGGCTGTCTACACAAAATCTCACTTTCCCAGGTTTGACTATCAAAACTCCTGGCGATGACCAAGGAGAACTAGGACATTCTTCAATAACTCCCAAACTCAGCATTCTATCGATTTCCCCACATAACATCTTCTCCCTTGCAGGAGATATAGGGTAGTAGCGTTGTTTAATCGGCATTGCGTCTCCAGTATCGATCTTATGTTCTATCAACGTTGTACACCCAAGGCCATCGCGATCCGAATTTGGAAAGCTATTAACAATCATATTCAGTTTTTGTTTTTGTACGTATGTAAGAGGTATTTCATCCGTTTCCGCTTCACTACTACTAAGTTCGTTAATAAAGTCACCAGTTACAATTTTGATTCCAAATTGATCCCAAAAGTCAATTCCGCAAATGACGTCCTGCTTAATTGAAGGTATTACCAAAAACTCAAGTTCGTCTGTCGTATTCTGGAAAGTAATATTTAATTTTACAGTACCCGCCACACTTTGTCGCTGACCGTCTGCTGTCCTTACACTACCCCGACATCTCATAAACGCAACGTGATTCTCCATTTCCGCCGCAAGTTGTCCACCAAAAACGCTTTTGTTAGCACCGCTGTCCAACAAAGCAAAATACAAGTTACCACATATGGTGAGGTTTACAAAAGGCCTCGAATCCGATTCCTTACTAAATATTGCAGAAATTGTGTACTTCCTAAATGATCTTAATTTGCGCCAATAATTTCGCATCCTAGCAGCACTACGAGAGTTTTTATGAAATTGCCTTAATTTATGGGTATTATCATTAATACCATTTGTCATAGCCGGTGTAGAAAATTTGGTCATAGAGTTATTTTTAAAACTACTCCTGTCCGAGTTTAAATTTTCCGAGGAACAGTCGGATGTCCTCTTTTCTGAAAAAGGACATCCCTCTTGGAGTTTCCCTGGAGCTTACACTTTAAGCAATTAGGTTTATAGGTATCTTTTAACCCACAACCATAACAGAATACTCTTCTCTCCTTCATACAATCCTTATAAATGTGACCGATTTCATTACAATTCCAACATGTGAGAGTTTTATTAATGGCACAAATATCCACCAGATCATCGTCATACTCCTCCTCTAATTGCTGTGTTTCAAAATCTAATTCAGCTACTTGCCTCTTGACGTTAGAATTCCTAAATAAATTATTTGACTTCATATCGGTCATGAATTTTTCATGCTTTCTTACTTCTCGTCTCAATTGTGAAATTTGCGTTATATCGACGTGTAATAGCTCAAGTCTGATCTCCGGTTTAAGATTACGTAGCACAGTTTCGCAAAGTTCCTGATCAGTCATTGGAGATTTCAATTTGTCGGCAATAACAACTATAGAATCAAGATACTCATCAAATGTTTCATTCTGTCTCTGTTTGCGTCTTCTAATGTCATCACGAATATCGAAATCTGAATAATCCGATTTATATTGTCCACGAAGAGCCCTAGTTAAAGACATCCAATTAATATCATTATTCTGTTGATGGTATTTCCAAAACCAATCTAAAGCTTTTCCTTCAAAAATACTGTATGCATGATTGCATAATTGCTCGAAATCTCCATTTAAAGTATTAGAAGTCAAAATATTTACCCTATAAATGAATTGATCCACATCCATATTATCAGACCGACCACTAAATTTCAGACGCCAATTTCGGATTATATTTAATACTTTATCTGAATTCTCATTCAAGCCAACTAATCCTCGATTTCCGATCTGATTCCGACTACCCTGCGTTCTCATTTCCACAGGATCCGTATTCGGATATTGATGGTGAACTTCAGGTTCTTGAGATCGTTGAGGTCCCGAGGATAATTCGATATTCCTTAATAAGTTTCCTATTTCAATAGAAATTTCATTACGAAAACTACTCAGAGAATCCTCAATTAACTGTTGAATCCGATTTTCATCCACCCGAGCCACTGGCTCTATCAAAGAGTCCCCCCTACTGGTATCTTCAACCGGAACAATACGTTCTCTGCGAGAAGGTCTTCCACGACCACCATAATCCAAGGGTGGCCCAAGTGTTTCTCCTAATCTGGTCCTAGATCTAGTCAGAGGCCTTGTCACAGAAGGACTGTTGAAGTTCCCCTGAGCCTCAAATGTTGCATTCGGGTCATCATCTCTACCCACAGCAGTTAAATCATTACAGCTTCGTGTAATTGGCATATTCAAAAAAATAATAATTTAAATAAGACAAAATTAAAATGAGCAGATACTAAAATCAAAATATTATAAAAAGCCTGATACAAAATTCCAAAAAAAATCTATAAGTTAAGTTCAACAATTAATTCACTAATAATCAAATTTTCACTACTCAGTACGGTAAACAAATTAAACCAACATTGATAATAAAAGTTATCAACCAGCATCACAATAACCAGAAAATCAGTCGAATATAATAAAATCCAAAGTGTTGTTTCCGAATCGGAATTCAAATAACAAAAACTTACCTAAAGAAATTACTATATCGATTGACGGAATTTTAGAGTGTATGAACCAAATCACAATTCACTCTAAGGAGTATAAAGAGATAGTAAGAGTGAAAAGATTAAAGAGGAAAAGAAGAACGAAATTAAAATTTAAGTATAAATTGAAGAGGGAACGAAACGCAGATCCCGTAGATTTCTTGAAGTAATCTACGGGATCTGCGTTTCGTTCCCTCTTCAATTTATACTGAATGTAACAGAGCCTTAAACAATTTAATTTCAGATGAAGATTAGGTTGATGATTTATTAGCATCCTCCTTTCTAAACACGACGTACTCGATGCTTTAATTCTCGTTCGAAGGAAAGAATATCTCCGCCTGCTAATTATCAATGCGCTACGTTTACGTTTCCAAAGGTATATCACCATCCTTGAACCTCGCCGAAATTAAACCAAATTTACACAATATTTCTAAAGCTTCCAACAAATCAAATGCGCCAAACAACATAAAAAATTTTCTTATACAAAACTATCTCCGTCAGCCCTTTACACAAAAATTAAAATTTTCATAAATGACATTTTCAATTTTGAAATTATTCAAATGAGTATAAATCAAGCGATAACTTGATATAAAAAACTAATGAAACAAAATTTAAAAAGAAAAACCGAAACACTATTACACCCAAAGAAAAATATCAGTGAAATCTTAAATTATAAGCACACAGAAAAATGTAAGTAATACAAACTAAAACATTCGATTCATTACACTCAAAAATTTCAACTGGAAATCGTCCTCACAGCATTTATCATTGTACAACAGGTCGCAAATATTAAGATATTTTGATCTTGAAATACCTCTGATCTAAAAGTGGCACGTAAAGTAGCTATTGTGCTTATTCGCATGCTAAAGGTTGAAAATGTGAAGACATTTCAATGAAGTTTGGAATCGGTTTTTTACCCATTTTTGGGTAATGGACTATATTTCCGATTATCTCTTAAATACAACTTGCGTTAAACAAAATTTATGGACATTTATGGACAACCAGACCAGTGTGGGATGTCAAATAGTCGGTTGCCCTTCTTTAACTTTTTTACTCGTTTCTATGTATAAACATACGTTTATAGCTAAAGCGTTAAGTTATTTTATATATTTTTTAGCCACTAATTTGTCCTTATCTAATAAAAAACAGTATAGCCCTTTAAAAGTACTGGTTTGAAAACGGAACAGTGTGGCCATAAGGGGTTAATTTTATCGTAATGGCATTTTATTATTATTGGTATTAAGTTCTTTCGCACATGCATATATATCTAAAATTCCATATATTTTAATATTTCGCAGAAATTTATTTATTACCAGGGCAAGCAAGTTCATGCTAATATATGTTTGTTCTCGTTAACTTGAGAATATCACTAACTAATTAACTTTGTGAATCAGCAAATGTGTCAACAAAATGGCATCAATTTGTTTATGCATATTTCTGCATATTTCACTATGAATTTATATTTTCGAATATTTTGATATATTTTAATAGATATTTTGGCATATTTTGGTGAATTTTACCAATTTTATGCATATTGCTTGCATATTAAGCTAAAAATGCATATGTTGAAGCATTTGTTTGATGTTCACTAAAACTGAATTTTTGAACAAATTACTAAGAAACAATTTTTTTCTTTCCGCGAAGACTAAGATATCAGAAAAATACAATTATCATTTTTACCACAAGGATAAGCAGTTATTGTCGTTATTTACAATACTTTTTAAGACAAAAAAAAAACTGATGGTTTTATTGAAAAATATTAAAAACGCTGAAATAAATCAATAACAAGCGCATATTTTTGAAATTTCTAATGCATATTTTTCGATTTATAATTTAGAATTTATGTACAGAAAACACTATTTTTAGTGCATAAGCTTCCTTGCCCTGTTTATTACAAAACAACAGAAACTACTAATAAAATTTCTACTCACGCAACCAATACATCCGGATCCTCCCACCATTTTCTTGTTGAGGGTTCCAATAGTAAACGTACACTACGCCAACCACCCAATTTCTTTACCTAAAACAAACATACAAATTTTTTTATTGTCTTCTTTTACGCTTTAAGTTTTACTTACCCGATATTGTTTACTTCTATTGCTATTGTCTTTTTCAACGAACACTAAACGCGCCATTTTTATTACTAATTTCTAATAGAAACCAACTTGCTTTTGTTTTAAATAATAGAAGAAATTCCGCAGTTTAAAATCAAATAAATATTTGGTTATATATTCTTCTTGTAAATAATTAAATACAAAAAATTTGATAGTTTATCAAAATTGACTGAAAATACTATTGTGAATGTCAGGTTTATTTTCTTTAATACAAATCAGGTTTCGGAATTTCATTAGAGAATGCGTTTTAAAGGAACACTTTTTTGTTTTATTCACTAGGGCTACCACTTTTTAAATATTGTACCACAATGGCGCAAGCGTGGTCGGTTAGGTCATTGCTTTGTCGCGGTCGTTAAAAATTTTCACGCATGCTGGCATCGCGTGAATATAAATTTTTATATTAATTTTATATATAAAGGGACATTTACACGCGAGAGAAAACTGCTTGAGCAAAACACACCTCTAAATAGCTATTTTGTAGTGTTTCCAATTATTCGACATAGGCGATTAACCGGTTAATGCATTATTCGAAAAATCACTAAAATTAATTAACCGGTTATTCGGGTTGGTTAATCGAGAAAATTGTCGATTAATCGTTTAATGCAAAATTAACGTATTTTCTTAACTTTTTTCAATAAAAACACAAAGACCTGACTTTAAACTAGACGAGCCTTTTACATTGGGCAATCAATATAAAAAGGTTAAGCTCTATTTGAAAATACCAATTTACTTTCCATTAGTAGTAGTCTGAAGGCACATCTACACGAGAGATAAAATTACTAGAGATAGAGCAAAAAACACCCCTAAATAGCTTAAATCATTCACAATAGAGCTAATTAGAGGTATTTTTTGCTCTATCTCTAGAAGTTTTATCTCTCGTGTAGATGTGCCTTGAGAGTATCATAAATAATTAGTATGAGAATATCACAAATAATTGTTAAATGCTCAGACTTTTCGGTTTTTAAAGGCCATTAACAATAAACAAATTTTGAGCTAATTTATGCAGAGAGAATTTAATTGCACGAGTTTTATTGAAAGTTTTCACTAAACTAATGAAAGTTAATACAAATTTTACGAAAAAGATTTTTCATTGGGTGTTTGTAATTTTCAATAAATAAAAAAAAATTCATAAAACTGCATCAATTCAATGAAAAGTTTAGTACAGAGTTGTTTTAACGTTATATATTTAGACAGCTGCAATTAATATTGTAATTAATGTACAATTTAACCAACTTTAATTTAGTAGGTTTGAGGTTAAGAAGAAGAATAGTTTCAAAACGCCACTTCAAGATGGCGCTAATCTAGATTTATTATAAAATTGCAAAAAAATTAAATTTGCCTCGAAAATGATTTTTTCGATATGTCGTAGTGGAACTTTTTTTTCCCCATGCTAAAAGCTTTCGAAAAATCGAGTACGCAATATCAAAAAATTGTTATCCATACAATTTGACCGCCCTAATATATACACTCATAAAAAAATGTTAGTACAAAAGTCTGTTAAACGCGTTCTGATTAAGTTGAACTAATTTTTCGGTTACTTTCATTAAAAAAGCCCGTACAAATAGGTAAAACTTCTGCTAAAATAACAGGAAATAGCACATGTATTTGCGCCAGCACAATTTATTTATTTATTTATTTTCCATTTCCTGTACAACAAGAGTGAATCTTATAATTATAGTACAGGAATCCAATATTCTTAAAGGACAGTTTACAAAATTATTAAGTACATACTAATACAAACAATGAGTTTAATGAAAAATAAAAAATAAAAGTTAACATATTTAAACGAAATAATATGTGTACATTTAGGCAAAAAATGCAAATAGGAATTTTTTAAAACTATTTGCGTTGCTATTGAGTTGTTGGGTATGTGGAAGTAAATTCCAAAGACGTACTGCATATACAAAGAAATTCCATTCAGATACAAGATAGTGGTGTAAGGGACAATAATTTTCCTTCCTCTTCGTGATCTGGCAAATCGTATTTTGTCGTAAAGATATTGTGGTGTTTCAGTATATATTATTTTATGTAGACATACAAGTACTCGTATCTTAAGGAGATTTTCAAAAGATACACCATATAAGTTATTGGCAACTTTAGAAATATGATCAAACTTTCGCAATCCATAAACGTATCGAAGAACATTATTGTATAAGACATTTAACTTACGTTTGCTAGTATCATCACAACTTGCAAATACTTCACATCCGTGTATTAACCCAGGAATCAGGTATGACTTGGCAGGGAGTATTTTAATCTTCAGCGGAGTAAAGTATTGAGTTGCCCAAAGCGACCTTAACTTGATATAAGTTTGACCGACGAGTGAGTTTATATGATCATTCCATGTTAGATAGTTATTAAAAATCAACCCGAGATTTTTGGCAGCATAATTTGGACCTATTTGTACGGGATTTTTTTTATTAGTGTAGATCTAGAGTTTCAGAGACTGTGTCTGAGTTGTAATAGAATGCTCGTCTCAAAAGCGGATTTATAAATTTATTTCAAATTGCACATATTGCAGTAATTTCTCATTTCTTTGTTATATAAAGTATATGGATAACAATCAAAGGTTTAAAAGGCTTAATTCTTTCATTCACTTTTTAAAAACTAATGAAATTTCGGTTAAATTTCATTCCCTAATAGCATTCTTATGGAATTAAGTCAATAGCTTAATTCCCAATATCTTTAAATTATATGAATTCATTCTATTTTGATTGAATTCTAACTGAATGAAACCCAATTTACCTGAATTCATTTAATAAAAAGGTGAATGAAAAATGATTTGTTTTCATTCACTTAATCAAATGAAGAATTTAAATTTGCATGTAATTGCTAATATATTAGCATAATACAAATGAAAAACGTTTAAAATTCATCTAACAGAAATAAATAGTATCGTATGCTTTGTTACAGCTTGTATGCTTTGGTTTTGATTATTTGTTATTTTCAAACTACACTGCACTAAGTGAATGATAATAAAATTTCTTCATTCAATTAGTAAATTGGTGAATGAACATGCGATTTGAATGATTCAAGTTGGGAATTCATTCAATTCATATTAAAGCTTTGGGAATGAAGCTTATGAATGAATTCTTTACGAATGGTTTAAGGGAATGGTATATGAATATTTTTAAAATCTGAATTTAATTTTTCGTGATTTAAGCTTAAATTGAATTCAGTTTTTCGAAGCTCTGATAACAATGATCCTTACAGACTACTCGCTAAAAATTTCAATTTTCAAGATGAAGATTATGTTATATTAATAGATTTGATTGAAAAATTTGCTGACGAAATGTGTAAAGTGTTTTCAGAGTATTAAAAATCTCCCATAAAAGTAATAAATTATAAACGGTTTAATGAATGAGATTGAAAAATCTCACTAATATATGCATAACGATCAGTCAAAGACATAAAAACAAGAATGGAAATTATTGTCGGTTAAAATCGACCATATGATTGATACCATAATCTAATATCAGGGCTGAGTATTAACATTAATCCCGCAAATAACGTATTCTAGAGCTGCGATTGTTATGAAATCCGTCTATTGTTTGGTATAAAGGACATAAACAAGTGAATTTGAAGGAGTAAAGAAAGGATGTTTTCCTCGATACTGGCTCATCGAAGTAGTTTCATAAGTGTTCAAAGCCTATTAAGATCATATAAAAACTGATAGACATAAAAACCACCTCTAATTATAACTTTTTTTTAATGATTTGGGCTCTTCATTAATTTTTGGTTTACTATTTCTCTAGTAAATTGCTCTACTATCTAATTGAATTGAGAAATCGACCCATATCAACTTTCACAGTGGATATTCAATGCTAGATCGCTTCAGGAAATGTTTCTCAACCGGTTACTCTAGTGTCTCAAAAGATATCTAAGAATTAATTGGCATTTAAATTCTCAATAATTTGTTTATGACGTAATTTTTACCAGTATTGATATTAAAATGGGCATGAAGTATAATGTCCACTATTTTATAAGAATGGAGTTTGTTGTGGATTGTTTGACTGGGACATATTTCCGCATGTTTGCTTTATTTAATACTTTGAAACCAATATTTTAGTAACATACGTATATTAAATTGGTACAAAATTAATAAAAACTAGATTATAATATTAAGAGTGTGAGTTGAATCCCAGCAAAAATTTTCTTAACCCACATTTCCACGAACCAAAATGGCATTATCTTTAGCATGACTTTAATATATAAACTAATGACTTACTGATAATGAGTTGTATAATTACTTACATATACTTGCAAAATAATCGCTTACTGGACATTAATTAATTAATTACGGATTTAGACCTGTTAACTTATCTCAAAATAAACTCAGTTTAGTGCTTAACTATAGTTGTGAATGTCAACTTTTTATTGAAATATCTGTGTTCAAGGTTTAGCCATGGCTATGTTGGAAATAAGTTACTCGCCCTTAGTGTTTTTTATATTAATCTTAGCCGTATTTTCTAATCACTTGGATTTAAAGTAGTTCTAAAAGTGCTCAACAGATGGGGTTAGATTCTCCCTATTTTAAAAAGAATTTTCTGTCTTTCACTATAATTTTTAATACCGAATTCGATGATGAAGGACTTTACTTTAACTTTTAAGTTTTAATTATATTTTATATAAAATAGCGATAGAAAGTCTGCCTTTTCAGTTTTATCGCTTAAATTTATATTTTTACACAATTGAAAAATTCCAATGCAATATTTAATATTCACTAATTGGATTTAATTAAATTACTTACAGTAGAGTGAAAAATTGCCATTTCTATTTCAGCTTTTTCTCCATATCCAAGATGGAAAATATGTATTTGGTGAGGTGTAGGTTTTTTTTCTAAACATATTTCATAAAAAAATTTAATAAAAACCTTTTATTTGTTAGTTTTTAAATTTTTTTGTTTCTCTTTTAATTTTCATTCGTATTTTTTTCTGACATTAATAGGCTGTTTCATATATTTGTGCTTTAATTGTGGATTTATTAAATCCAGCTTTTTTTTGGATTTAATAAATCCCCTTTTTGTATGAAACATTCTAAATCCAGATGAATAAAAAAAACGCTAATTATATTTCTTAATTCGTATTGAGAATTTTTACTACTGAATAGGAAAATTTTCCGAGGTGTTGTGCTATTTGCAAAAATCTGAAAATTTTAAAGGGTTCCTCAAGAACGCTTAAACTTTTTTAGAGTTATTTTTTTTTTGAAGACTTAAGCATATTTCTCCACCAGGCTTTAGTAATATTAAATAAATAATATTAAGTAAGGGTAACCACATATTTCCCATCTTCCAGGTAACCACTCATTATTTTACTATGAGTAATTATGCTGGTAACTCATTATTCTCACTTTTTATGTAGCGAGAGCTCTATTGTGAATGATTTAATATTTTTAAATGTATTTTTGCTCTATCTCTAGCAGTTTTCTCTCTCGTGTATGTGTTTGTTAATAATAATTTGGCACTGGCAGATCATTGCCTTATTTCCATGATACATTAGTACACACAAAAAATTATGACGGTGAAATTAACTAAAATACAATTTAAAACGAATAAAATTTCAGTTAAAAACCGGTCTACTCACATTTTCATTTAATTTAACAATTTCTTTATTTGTTTTTGACTATCAATAATTGACTATAAGAAACCGTAAAATCAACTTAAAGTTTATTTATTTTTACTATAAAAATAACAAACAAAACGGTGCGAAGAACTAAATTTATATTTGATTTTACTAAAAAATTTAAAATAAAAGTAATTCAAATATTTGTATTGGTGTTTTTTTATTCCAAACAACTTTTACTACAAAATACCTTTTTTTTTGGTTCATTTTTTTAGTTTTACTTAAAAAACAATAAAAATTGACTAGAAAATTTGACTGTTACGAAATATTCGTATTTTCATTTGGTTAAATTTTTAAATAACTTGTGAAAAAAGTTAAAAATTATTTTTCTTCTACGAACAACTGTTATTACTTTAAAAATAACTCAACGGAAAAACTTCAGAAACAACTAAAAAAATGTGACTGTGTTTATTTTCTGAGTGTAACATTACTTGTCAATAATTACAATTTTTGCTGGGTTTTATGAGAATTTATTTAATCAAACATGAAAGTACTATAAACACATACTTAAGGTTACAAGAATTGCATAAGAGAGTAATGAATATGTTTTATAAACAATTCTGGAAATAATCAACAAATCATAGTTGGTAAGACAAAAGATTAGAATTCAAGTTCTACTGGCCATAGTTGACAATTTAGAATGTGGGATACAAAAAAGAACTAACAATTACGGTATAAAAGGTTGTGGCTTACCAGCAGATGTCAGTAGAATAATTTCTAACGTTAAAGCGTAAAGAAAGCTTAATTTTCAATTCAACAACACCAAACTCAATAAGCAAAATAAATATAGCAAACATGAAGGTGAGAATTAAAGATCCAAAGAAAAAGGATAACAAAGAATATAAAAAAAGGAACTTGTAATTCTAAAACTAAATGAGATAAATATTTAAGCTAAAAATCAAAAAAAAAATATTTTAAGTGTGATATAGTAAGAATTTGGGTGCAATTATAGTTCAAGTAGTTATAGTGAATAAATTTAGAAATCTTTAAAATATTACCCAGCAACATTTTTTGAACTGGTTGCCTGTGGATCTGTTCTAGACATAGGCGGCCCCAGCAATTAATATTAGGGGAAAAATCATACGCCACCGTAGACAAACACATTGAGTTGGGCACTGTGGCGTATGATTTTTCCCCTAATATTAATTGCTGGGGCCGCGCATGGTTCTAGAATAGGTATTTTTAGCACCGGTTCCGTCGAATAGGTTCTAGAACTGATTCTTAGAAGTCAAAATGGAAGGATTCACTGTCGCAGAATCGGTTCTATAACTGGTTCTAGAACCGGTTCCAGAGCAACCTGTACTAGTTTGGAGCAACAGAACTTATTGCTTTTGGGACAAACTCAAACAAAAATCACCGATGATAGAACATAAATTAGAACAGGTTGCATGCAAGTACAAGTTGTTCCACAACCGGTTCTTTGCATCCGACAATTTTGCTGGGTAATTTTGTTGTCGTGTCGTGCTAATTTTATAGGTAACAGCCGAACTGGGGAATTTCAATTACATTTTGTAATTAATCACACATGCAATTATAGAATTACATATAGGTAATTCTAGTTGAAAAAACTCATTTACAATTACATATACATATGTTTGAAATTGTAATTTAAAAAGAATGTTACAGTTATATGTATTTGTAATTGAAAATGTTCAATTACACATTACGTGTAATTGTAATTTAAGAAATGTCAATTACATTTTTTTGGGAAATTAAATAATGTCAACAAACACGAGTTATTGATCACCTCAACTTGTTATGTTTGATCACACCTATCCCGCCTATCCCAAGCAACTATTTTTGAAAAATTTTACCAAAACACTTTTTTTAATTCTAGTTGTAATTGAAAATGTAATTGAAATTTTGTAATTGCAATTACTTTTAATTATAATTACATGTAGTTTGTATTAGAAAAATTTTATCTACAATTACATGTACAATATTTGGAATTCAGTTTATTGTTATGTAACTGAAATCCCTTCTAGTCTGGGTAAAAGTATGATTACTTGAAAATAAAACAGTTCAAGCGCTGATAACAAGTCCTTTTGGAATTATTGAGAATATCTTCTATTGGATTCTGAGTTTGGCTCAAAATTTAGGCATTTAAGTAGAATCCCAAAAATATTTTCCAAATTGGTTCTCCACGAAATTTATTTTAGAACTGCCCAGCAGTAGAAAAGGCACTGCAATTAATGATCTAGACGTACTTCCTTTTTAAACGAAAAACTAATGATTTGGACATTGAGTTGTCATAGGAGGGGAATACTCCCACTTTAATATTTTTACTAAACTTTCTGAACGAGTGCAAAAGAAACTCAATTTCATTAATTCACCACAAAACTGCTATTTTAGCCCTCTAGCGCTGAGCTATTCTTTGATATGAATGTTGAGTGGCGTAATAACACCACTTAATCATTGCGAGATTTTGTATCTTATTCTCTTGAATGAAAGTACTTTTTCAGAGGTGTTAAAAAACAATTTGTAGTCATTTTTATTTTATTTTTAAATTTTGGAAAATTAAAAAAATATTGAGCTATTGAGCAAATTAATTATAAATATTAAAAAATAAAAAAATATTGGTTCCGCCAGGAGTTGAATCCGCGGTCATTTGTTTGGAAATAAAGTGTATCCAAATCACTTCTTATAATCACTTTTAGAGCAATAATGCTTCAGAAGCCGTATTTAACGAACCTTAAAGTTAAGGTACACCCATAAAAAATATTGGTGCTTATATGGTTCGGTTGTATTTACCGAATTTTTCTCTCATGACTATGGAACACAATACAACATTTTAGCAGATTGATTTGTTTTTAACTAATAAACGTGTTTAAAAAATTAAAAATTTTATACACCCAAATAATTCTTTAGTTGAATATTACTGAATTTTTAACTATCTTGTATGTTATTGAATTATGTAAACAGGACGTTTCATTGTCGAACTTTTTTTAAGGCCAAATCAAGTGCCACCGTGCAGCCATGAGGAATTGTCCGAAAATAAAAAGAGAAGATATTTTTTACAGACGAATAAATTCTTTAATCCCTGATGTGGCCGAATTTTTTAAGTTTTGATTTCTATAAAAATGGTACGAGGGTAAACTCAAATTTAAAAGAGAGCAAAATAAAAAGTCGTGGTCTTTTATTTTTCAAAAGAAAGAATTTAAAAATTTCTCCACGTCAAGATCTTTTTTAGTCCGCTAAAAGCCAAAAAGGGTAGATCGAAAATCGATCTACCCGTTTAAGCAGCACATTGGCACCCGATTTACAATATGTGGTTTAACGAAATGAGAATTTATAGTGAAGTTTACTACTACAAAACGGAATTAAATTTTTTAACACTGTAGAAGCAAAACTTAACATTTTTTATCTACATTACACACTGAAAATTCCAAAATAATCGGTTCCGTTGTTTTGGGATATTTGGCTTCGAATTCTTTAGGGGTTGGATGAATACCTAACTTTTGAAATGTAAGAAAAAAAAAAACTGCAAAATACAAACAAAATCTAAAGAGAGTATACCCTTAATTTATTTTATTTCCACTAAAATGTAAAATAATTTTCAACTGCTCAACTAAGGAAAACATTAGAATGGATGTTTTGTGCAGCTTTAAATCGTCCAAAATATAGAGGCCCCGATAAAACCGATCACCCTGCCTGAAAGTAGATTCCAAATTTCCCGCCAAAGAATTGGATTATTTGGCTATTAAATCCAGTACATACGAATAACATAAAACTGGTATCAGACAGACCCACCCTAGAGTACAATGTCCAGTAAAACATCCCGGCAATGTCCCTAAGTCCTTTCAAGTCTCTTAGCCTGATACCGATATTAAGCAGCATTCCAGCAAACTTGGCTTCCCTCTATGTTATTCGTTTTACCCCGATATGAGTATATCGGGTTGAAACAACTACACCGCTGACGGTTGGCCTCTTCAATGCCCTTGGTGGTAGGGCCGTATGCAACTTGACAAATTTAAATTTTTTATTGTTACTACTGAGCAATTCACCTTTGGTTTTCCTTAAAAAATTACCGGTTTCCTGCTTGTAGGTACTGGTTCAGAAAGAATTTTCCAAAAAATTGCTTTCATTATTGTAGAACATATTAAGGGTTTTCACAAGGGGTGTACTATTTGTTGTATCGTTGTATCGTCCTAACAAAAAACAGAGTTGTTAAAAATTAAATTGAAAAAATACAACATTTGAGAATAGCACGATACAACATTTTTACGTATGTTTAGTGTCCTATGTTTGAGTGTGCTAACCGATAGAAAACTGAATAGAAAATCATTGTTAAACACAAATAAAAATTTTAACAACTCTGTTTTTTGTTAGGACGATACAACAGATAGCACACCCCTTATGAACAACCTAATTGTAAATTTTTATAGTTTTGGTTAACAAGTATTTTTTTTTTTAATTTCAGTTCGCCGTTGTCGTAGTCTTGGTTGCTTTGGCTTTGGGTGCTAACGCCTCTATTCTTCCCATTGGATGGCCCGGTGCTGTTGTAGTTGGTCACCCACCTGCTGCTATTACCGTTGCCCAATCTCCATTACCTATTGTTGTCGGTGCTCACGCAATTCACGGTCATCCACATGTAGTCGGCAGTTCTGTACAAATTGTTAACGGTCCTCATGTAGTTCCCGCTGTAGTACATGGTGCTGCTCCTGGTGGTGTGTCTGTATCTCAAACCCGCGGTGCTGTTCATGTTGCACCTTTACCAGGACATGCTCAATCTGTTGTGCAAGCTAACTTGCAACCCGCTCCCGGAACTATCTAAATACTCACTGTACGTTAATTCTACTCTTTTGCTTATGAATTTGGTTCAACGATTTCTTACTCCACGTCCTATTTAAATTAAGCACAACTGAGTGGACTTTAAACTTGGAGAGCTTGTCAGCACCCCTTTGAAAAGTAAATAACTCATTTCATCCACCAAACAACATTTTATGTCTTCCATTTCTTTTAGTTTCAATTGAAACAAGTGTTGCATTACAATAATAGTGTAAATAATTAATTAAGTTTATATTTTCTTTTGGCAATTTTTTCATCTTTTATAGATTTTCATTTCCCTTCTGTCTTTCTGTGCTATCATCTTTTTGCTGTCTATCTTTATTTTAGTAGTTATTAATTTAAATCATTTGATTTTATCTTGTTCATTTCTTGTGATATTTTCTTTATGTTTTCTTACAACTTCCTCTAAGTTATTTCCACTTACACTGCCGTTATCCTGTATGATATCATATACTATATCTATACCCTTAGCCACTCTTGTTTGAATTGCTTGGCCATTTAAAATAAGAATTTAGGCAAAAAATGTGAATATTATAATGGTAAAAATTTTTAATTGTTTAAAAGAAAATAAAGAAAAACTTCAAAAATAAATAAATATGCATTTTTATTTTAGAGACTGTTTGTACATAAAAATAAACCCCTAAATTCATAAATGCTTTGTAAAGTTATAGCAGGTTTACAAAACGTCATTTTCATACAAAATTTGTTCAATAAACCTTCTATAATTTCACAAAGCCTTTATGAATTTAGGTGTAATTCTGAATATGCATGCACATTGACGGTGCACCACAAATTTAGTTTTTTAGTTTTCCTATCTTTTTTTTTTTATTCGACATTGAACAATAAACATTACATAGTAGATTCACTCCACAATTGTGAATACAGCTCAATACTCAAAATGCACAGAGATGCATTCTGGTAAAACAAATTGTAATAAATATAAACTTTAAACTGGTCAGTTAAATACATATTTAAATATGGTAGAGGAGTATTAAATTTATCAGAATAGTAGACATAATTTCGCCTTCATTTATCCGTTAACTTCTAAAAAATCATAGTATGTACATTAGAGTGGTCCAAAAAAAAACACGAAAGTTGGAATTCGCGATCTCCACAATGTTGCCCCTATTGCTTAATGTCTAAAAACTCTCTGTGCCAAGTTTCAGCTAAATCCGCTTTTATTTAGAGGTAGCACAAAAAGTTGTCTTTTAAGAATTAGTAATTTATCTCTAGAGTAATTCATACAAAAAGTAGGGTTGACTTTAAATTTAATTATTTCTCAAGCTGTACGCTATTATTTAACAATTTTTTTTAAATCTGATCTTAATGTGAAGAAAAGGAATTTGAAATCAAAACTTAAAAAAATTAAGTAACTTTTAAGTAATTCGCGGTTTTTTTAAGAATTATAAAAAAAATACATATTTTAGTTAAAATTTCCAAATTTTCCGAAAAGAAAAATTCAACTTGTTTTTGCCTTGTATGCGCAAATTTCTCAAATCTGATCTTTATGTTAACGAAGATTATGAATCAACAATTGAAATTTAAAACAAATTTGTAGTTTATGAATTATTCGCGGTTTTTGAAAATTGAAAAAAACTCAAGTTTTTTGAGGCATTTTTCTAATTACCTGTAAACGCCCTACGGGGAAAGAGGAGTCAATTGCCCTCCAAGGACCTATCCCGTGACCGGTCAACCGAAGGCATATTACTAAATTAGTACAAATATGAACAAAAGAAAATGAATTAATTTTCTAAGTATTTTCTGATCCGTTATTTTCACTGTTGCTTTTAAAAAAACTTGACCGATACCGAAATAATCAAAATTCGCGGCATATTTTTAAAAATATTTTTTATTTATTTTACTCTTTTATTTATTTTTAACTTTATTTTTCCACGATTTGCTTATTTTAGCTCTTATTTTAAATTTCTATAATGTTTTGCTAAGAAATTTTAAGTTTTGTATTTTCAACGTTTTTTTAATGTTAAAGCTGTTTTAGTTTTAACAATTGGTATTTCATTTAACTTTTCTTCGTCATTTAAGGGGAATTTTTTAAATTTTTATTTATATTATCGGAGTTTTGGAGGCAATTTCTAATATGGCCAACGCAAAAAAACAAGTCAACTGCCATTAAGGGACCTATCCCGTGACTGGTCAATCGGGGGCATACTGAAGGCACTTCCACTATATGTGTGTGTGTGTTAATGTTGTTTTCTTTTCAATTTTTTTATTTTCCATTTTTTTTTATTTGCTTGTAGTGTTTGTTTTTTCTTTTTTTTTTATTTGAACAGAAACGAAAAATATATAACTTCACCATCAGCCAGCAATCACGCATAAGCAACATTAGCTCAGACGGTAGATTGTTTGCCTCACAAGCAGAAGGTTGTGTTATAGAGCCCTACTTCGACGCCAAGTAGATTATTTTTAATTCTTAATTTTTTATTAGTTTATTCGAAAATCTATTTTTAGACACACCACCTTATTGCCACAATGTGTCTAAACTGTGGCAATTGGTCATTTCCAATGACAACGCCATGTTAAAGTGATATGTCTCTTTCAAACAAAAAGACCGATCAACGACCGGTCTCCGCCCCCTTGGGACCTATCCTGCGTGTCATCTGGGACCGGTCCCTTTCCCCGTAGGGCGATGTTATCGAAAAATCCAATTTGATATACTTTTGGAATTTACTTACCAAGGGCCTTCATTATATATAACACTGATTTTAATTTTAAAAAGGATAACAGATATCCTTGTAAATTACCTTAAAATTTAACTTTTTTTAATATTTCGCTATTATTTAGCTTGCTATAATTTTATTGCTACCAAAAACCCTATCTCACATAATAGGACATTCCACAGATATATGTATATTAATGCAAAATCTAAATTTTGATAGTGGTAAATATAAGAAAACATCCTGATCAAAGTTGAACATTTTTTGTTTGAAATTTTCAAATTTCGCGAAATCCGATTTCATATTCGTAATATACACCTAAAAATATATTAGATTTGATATGTCGCGATCGTAATAATTATATTTAATTTTTCTCTTTTTTTCCCTTATTTTTAATTAATTAAAAATAATCAAACAAGCACAACCTCGAAACTTCAATTGCGATGTGCTACCTCTAAACAAACCTTTTTTGGTGATTTTTTTGATCAGACCACATTTTTTATCAAAGTTGCATATTTTTAGAGTTGTGGTCCATTCTCTCGGCTGGTGGCGGCTAATGGCTAAAATGGTCGGCGGCGATTGATTTTTAGACTTGAGCCGCAAACGCATCGGCGGCGGCTGGCTAACACAAATAGTGTCGACTGGCGGCGGCTAACCGGCTCACGTCGGCTAAAAGGTAGATTTTCCAAGAATTTCAACCCAATACATACATACAACTGGGCAACCATGTTTTTGAAAATAAATGACTGGGAGAACACTCATTTGGGACGATTTGCCAGCGCTTTCAAAAATCGTTTTTCCAGCATTTGTTTTACAAAAATTTCGGTGGTTTATAAAAAAACCACTGGCAAAGAATGATATAAGATTGATATGCCAAGGTTTGCAACCAGTGGTTATCCAGTGCTACCTAGCCAATGCTACCAGTGGTACAAACACCAATTTACTGGTAGAGCAATGATTTTATAAAAATGCTGACGCTTCGTTAAAAAAGGTTTGTAGGCAGGAGGTTCCGAGTTCAAATCCGGCAGCAAGCAAAAAAATTGTTTAAATTTTTTTAATTTAAAAATTTTTTTGTTCTATAAAATCAATTTTTTTGTTTGTGGAAAAACTCCTTTAAGACCAACTTTTTTTCTCTCCCAACGCTGGCATATTAGTTCCAAAAAACTGTTTTCCAGTGCTAGCTTTTTCGCACAGCCAGTAGTTGTCCAGCGATTATCACTCATTTATGTGTTTAGCTATCAAATATTATATGTCTCGTTAGCTCAGTGGGTAGCGCATTCGTCTGCCAATCTGACGGCCTGGGTTCAATTCACGGCAGGACCAAAAAATAATACATATGAACTATTTTTAATTTTATTTTGGAAAATATATTTCCGGACCACCTATTTTTAGTAGTTTTGCCAGCGTTTTGCCAACGTTCAAAAATTTTGTTTCTCCAGTGCTTTTTCGGCGCTTTTTGAACAGCCGGTCCTTTTGTCTAATGATGTTCTCATTTCGGGAATGGGAAAGCACTTTTTGCCAGTACTTGTACCACCTGTTAAAGTGCTTTGCCACCGCTTTCCCGTTTGTATTTTTCTGACTGGGTAGTTTTATAATAATCGTAATCTTGAAAAATACGGTTATAAAATAGCTTTTATTTTTAAAATTGAATGACTGTTTCGTCAGTTTTTTTTTTTTTTTTGAATTTTGTGATGGACATTTTTTTCAAACGCAGTCCTTCTAATGCGGAAATCTGTAGAATTGTAGTATCAACAAAACCGCCTGGTTGTGCTACCGCCAGTTTGATGCAAAACATTTTAAAAATCAACGATATCTCAAAACAAAAAAATTTTACTTTTCAAATAATTATGTTTATTAAACAAATTTCATAAATTTTTTAAAAAATATTAATATTTTTGCATTTTTCTATCGGCTTTAGCCGAAAATTGGCTTAGTCGAATATTGTCGGCGGCTGAATCGGCTTGGCAAAGGTGTCGGCTGGCGGCGGCTGACCGGCTAAAGTCGGCTGGCTTGTATATCTGTTGTGGAGCATGAAAATTCCAACTTTTTTTTTTTTTGGACCAGTCAAATGTAGATATTTTGAAAATTCGTTTTGGGCAAAAACTTACACATTATTTTTCGTATGCAAGTTAATTTTCAACATGCATAACTCAGTACAACAAGAAAAACAGTTTAGTAAAGTTCCCCCCTTTGGCCTGTTCATTTAGCATATCGGTATATAAAACTAAGGTTTTTAATTTAACAGAAATTGTACACCCAAAAAATCCTTAGTTGATTGTAACGAATAACTACAGATTTTGTTAAATATGTTACTACACCTTAAAAATTACATAGTTGCTGATCACTACATTTTCAACTATGTCATAGGTGAAATAACCCTCACTATGGCATGGTTAATATGAAATAGTGGAAGACAACTATGAACTAGGTTTATTTAAAATCAACAAAACAACTATGAAGGAAGTTATTTACAACGAAATCGTAGTTGCAATGGAAAACACTTGACCATAGTTGATACATTACATTATATTTCAAAATGGTTACTTGGAACCAACAATTTTGTTCTTTTTACTTTTTTTCAAAAAATTTATAAAGGAAATTATTACATCTTTTCATGTTTTATTTAGACCGGATATTTTATTTAACAATAATATAAAAATTTGCATCCAAACTTTATTTTCTTGTTGCCTTTTTTACCTCTGTAAATTTGAATGTGCTTCAGAAGTTTTCTTGGAAAAAATCATATTGAGGATTGACAAATCCCTTCCTTCACGTATTATTAGTACATCTTCTTTGTCCTGTAATATGAAAATAAACATTAAAAAATTGCATAAAAAAAAAACAAAAACAAATATCTTACCGAAAAATTAAAACAATTTTATTTATTTCTTCTATTTGATTTTTAAGTACTGTCATCATGGTTTGTAATTTTGAAATTTCATTTATAAATTCAATGACAGGGTAATTCAAGAAATTGCTAATATTCATTTTGAACATAGTTGTTGATGACTAAAATAGTTATTTGTAATTTATTTGAATTTCACTATGGATTTTCTTAACTATCTAACTATGGAATTTTTTGGGTGTACATTTCATTTCGGTGTAGAAAATAAATCCAAAAAGAAGTTTAGTAACTTTTAAGTCTGGCATCACTGTATTGAAATGAAAAAGGGGAATCCTACTAGTAACAACGATTGAAGTAACAAATGCAGGGACATTTTTTTTCATTTACGGTGGGTCTCATATTGCAGGTTTAAACTTTAGTTAATAGTTAACCCAAAAATTTGTTGTTGTTTTGTGTACATTTTTTTTTGACATTTTCTTTTGTTTTTAGTTAAGTTAAAGTTAAACCTACAGTATGAGACCCACCGTTAGTTGCTATTATTGAAATAGGTGCGTTTTTTTAAGTTGTTTAAAACTCGATGTTTTTGTGACAAAACTGAGTTATTAAGTAATATGATTTAAATTGGGAATAAAGGTTATTTAAAATATTATTAAAAACAATTTAAGATGGGTCGTGGACATCACTGCAGTGAAGAAGAAAGACGACTAGTTCTTAAGCTTAGAGAGCAAGGAAAAACATACAAATGTATTGTCTAATCACTAGGACCTCTTGAAAACTTCGTTACAAATGCATTAAGATCCTTTCCAGTCCTCTAAAGCCATTTCGAATGAAATTGGGAACGTTGTGTTATCTCGAACGCGCAGACGAAGATTGGTGGATGCAAAACTACAGGGTAGAATTGCTCTAAAAATTCCTTTGCTCTGACAGGCTAATTTAAAGAAGAGGAAAAACCTTGCCTTGGCCCATGAAACATGGTGCGGATCAGAAGTGGAAAATGTCCTATGCACTCTCAGAACAATTTTTTGCCAACTGAATTGATTCGGTTGCTGCAACCTCGTAATTCGGTTGCAGCAAAAGAATTCAGTTCTGGCAACCGAATTCGATTTCAATTCGGTTGCGACAACCGAATTATCGGTTGCCACAGCTGAATTCGGTTGGGGCAACCGAATTACGAGGTTGCAGCAACCGAGCCAATTCGGTTGGAAAAAATTCGGTTGTCACAACGGAATTGTTCTGAGAGTGTGGAGTGACGAGACCAAAATCAATTTGTTTGGTAATGATGCAGAAAGGAATGTACGTCGTCCAAAAGAAACGAATTCCGTATTACATTCACCAAAAAAGTCTGAAAAAACGGAGGAGGAAATGTCAATACATCTAATTGAAAACACAATGTGTACAAGGATTTGTTGGAGACAGTTATGCTACCATATGCTGAGGAATTTATGCCGTTAGTTTGGAAATTCCAACAGGATAATGACCCCAAACACTCATCAAAATTGTTTAGTGCATGGTTCAGGGAATATAATTTGAACGTTGTTGAATGGCTAAGTTAGTCTCCTGACCTTAACCGTATAGAGAATCTTTGGAATGAATTAAAGCGACAAATTTCTAAGCTTCCCTACAGTAAAAAAAAAGAATTGTGGGAAAATATTCAATATTCCTTTTCAAAAAAATTTAGAAATTATTGTACAGTAGACCGACTCACGAAAAAAAATAAAAAAGTCCCCCCTCAAACTAAACCTTGGTTTGTTTTATGATAATTCCCAAAATATTTCGGGTCTAGGAATGAGATCTCACGAGCTGGACCATTTTTACAAAAGTATTTTTTTTTAGTTTTTGTTAGAAATTTGCATCTTAGCTGCAGAAAACAAACTCAATATGGGCATCATATGAAAGGTTTTTTAGAGGCGCATCCAGTAGTATATACACATATGATCAATATAATAGATACATTCAAAATTTTGCTAATTTTATTCTCGTTGCCTTTATTTTTAAAGATCAAGATAGTGGATAAATTAACCCCAAAATGCGAGGGGACTGTTTAGAAAATGGTGCAGAATTTTAGCGTGACGTCTGTTTTTTTTTTCATTTCGTCACTTGTTTTAAGTAGGCGTGGCTTTTAATGAAAAATAAGCGATATCGACCTTCTATCAATTAACATAGTAAAATTTAGCTAGTACTGATCAGTTCTGTAAAAGCTGTGTATTTTTGAAATTCCTATAATATTTCCTTAAGTCTTGCATTATTTTTTTCTACAAATGGTCTCCAGACTTAAAATGACAGTGCCTTAAACATGACAAAATTTTTCCTTGTTTGTAGCGATTTTAAAATAAAGTTAACAACACTGAAATTTAAACACGGAATGCTTTATACTATAACGTAAAAAAGGTTTGACTGATTTGTTATATCGCGGTAAGTATAGAATTCAGTGTTGTTAACTCAATTTTAAAATCGCTAAAACAAATAAAAATCTGGTCATGTTTAAGGCGCTGTCATTTTAAGTCTGGAGACCATTTGTGGATAAAGATAATGTAAGATTTAAGGAAATTTTATAGAATTTCCAAAAATATACAGTTTGTACAGATCCGACCAGTGGTCGCTAAATTTTACTATGTAATTTGATAGAAGGTCGATATCGCTTATTTTTCATTAAAAGCCACGCCTACTTAAACAAGTTACAAAATAAAAAAAACGGACATTACGTTAAAATTCTGCACCATTTTCTGAACAACTTCCTAGCATTTTGGTGTGAATTTATCCACTATTTTGATCTTTAAAAATAAAGGCAACGAGAATAAAATTAGAAAAATGTTAATGTATCTATTACTTATATTGATCATGTGTGTATAACATGTTCACGCATATCCTGATATGTCCTACTTTCAAGGATATTCTATAAAAAAAAAACAAATGTTTGACTCTTTTGTACAGAGATATTTGTGATTGAAATGTCAAACTTACACTTCATAATCAATAGACAATTTAAGTGAACACGTGTTTTAGATTTTTTTGAAATTCGCGATTTTTCGCGTTTTATAAGAAATTCAATGTGGTAGAAACAATATGTTCTAAATTGGGCAATATGGATACGAAAACTTTTCTTTTGACAAGTAAATCATCGCTGAGTGGATATAGTTTAGAAATTTGCCAATTTGATACATTTTTCACGGTGCTCTGGACCAAATTTTGATAAAAATTTAGAGCTACCCCAATTCAATA
Organism: Leucophora obtusa; assembly: GCA_949987735.1. NCBI lineage: Eukaryota > Metazoa > Arthropoda > Insecta > Diptera > Anthomyiidae > Leucophora > Leucophora obtusa. The sequence continues at coordinate 123,766,326 of OX465298.1, forward strand.
AAAAAATTTATGAAATTTTTTGTAGGTTTATTATTAAATGAAATATTTTATCGAAATACGCGTGTCGGTAATTTTTTTAAGAAAAGTCTAAATATAGGCAGATCCTAAATAAAATTTTATAATACGTTTTTTTCGCGAAAAAAATAAATTCCGCCGAAAAAAGCGCGTGTTGGGTTTTTTCTGTTAGGTTGCATTTTTATCCTTAGATTTAAAGTGTTTTTCAACAGGGACGCTACAAAAGTAGAAAGACAGGGACAGCAAACGACGCCATATTTCTTGCCGCTCTTTTGACATTTCTCTTCAGTAAGGTTTGCCATTTCATGATGGAAAGATATACGAGCCAACAACAAGTCGAAATTATTAAAATTTACTACCGAAATTCGGAGTCAGTGGCCTCAACGTTAAGAGCGCTACGTCCAATTTATGGTCGTCATAATCGTCCTAGCAGATCAACAATTGAGCGTCTAGTGGAAAAATTTGAATCCACAGGCACAGTACAAAATGTTCCCGCGCCAGTGAGACAAAGAAGTGCCCGTAGTGTAGAGAATATTGCTGCCGTTGAGGCTTCAGTTGAAGAAAGCCCAAATGTGTCTCTCACACATCGTTCTCAAGCGTTGGGCATATCTGTGACGTCGTTGTGGCGAATTTTGCGAGATCTTGGCCTACAGCCTTACAAGATCAAATTGACGCAAGAACTGAAGCCGCTTGACCACCAGAAGCGTCGTATGTTCGTGAATTGGGCTGAGCAACAACTTGAAAATGATTCGGATTTTCATCGAAAAATCATCTTCAGCGATGAGGCTCATTTCTGGCTAAATGGCTTCGTCAATAAACAAAATATGCGTTATTGGTCAGACAGCAATCCACACGTACTCCATGAGTCATCATTGCATCCCGAAAAAATTACGGTTTGGTGCGGTTTATGGGCCGGCGGCGTCATTGGGCCGTACTTCTTCCGTGATGGTCAAGACCGGTACGTTACTATGATTGGGAATCGATACCGTTCAATGATAACCGAATATTTTTGGCCCCAATTGGATGATATGGACTTGGAGGACATGTGGTTCCAACAGGACGGCGCCACAAGCCACACAGCGAATGTCACAATCAATTTATTGCAAACCAAGTTTGGAGAACGTGTTATCTCACGAAATGGTCCAGTCAGTTGGCCGCCTCGGTCGTGCGATTTGACGCCGTTGGACTATTTCCTGTGGGGCTACGTCAAATCTATGATCTATGCCAACAAGCCAGCGACGATTGATGAACTTCGTACGAATATCGAACGTGAAATTGCAGCAGTGTCGGCCGATTTTTGTTTGAAAACCGTCGAAAATTGGGTTCAGCGTCTGGATTTCTGCAAGCGTGCCCCTGGTGGCCATGCAAAAGAGATCGATTTCCATACATAATGACATCGAACGTACTTTCACAGGAATAAAGAATTTCATTGATATCTAAAACAGTTTTTGTTTTATTTAAAAAAACTTTTGTAGCGCTCTTATTGAAAAACCCTTTACTAGAAACTGAATTCAAATTATTATTAAAAATTTATAAAAGTTTTTTTTCGCGAAAAAAAAGTTAATCCGCCAAAAAACGCGTGATGGATTTCTTTCTGTTAAGTTGTATTTTTATCTAACATCAACTACATACTGAATTCAAATGCAAATTACAGTAACTCAAAAATGTTAACAAAATTTGGTCCAGAGTATCCTGCAAAATGTACGAAATTTGCAAAATTCCAATCAATATCTACTAGGGTGCTCCAGAAAAAAAAAATTGTGAGTTATTGTCTGGCCCCCCCCCCCCCTCAAAATATGTATTTGGGTGTAAACCAATGTCTCCCAAAAAAATAGGATAATCGGATAAGAGGTAATTTTGACGCCATGCTCTCAATCAGGTAAATTTTGATTTTTTTTCTAGAAAATGCTTAATTAAAAGTTTTTATATCGATTTTCATGTCAAATGACACTTTTTTATATTTCAAAAATTTGGGGTCATTTTGACCCCATGTGCCTATAAGGGTTAATTTCTAATTTTTTATTACTATGTATAAAATTTGGTGTTAACAGAGTTATTTGGACAACTTTTACCAAATTCCGCAAGAAACAACACATTGTTTTGGTATACTTCCAGGAAAAATCGAAAAATTTCAAAAATTTCACCTTTGACCTTGGTAAAGAAAGGGTTAACGTTGTCGGAGTTTTACAAAAACAAGCTACGGAAAACAAGCTCTTGTATCAGGCTTAAAGGTCATCGGAAGTAATTTTGTTCCAGCTGGCTAAAAACAGAAAAATTAATACAATTATCTAAATTATTGGCCAAAACCACACTTTTCTCTAAAATTTTCAAATTTAAAACGCCGTCACTGTTAAGTTAAAAGAGGGATATGTGTAATTTTCAGTAGAATTATTCTCTAAGGTGTATTTAATAAACCCCTATACGTTGACCACTTTTTACACTATTTTGTTGAACAATATTTTAAAAAACTCAAAAATAAAGTTTTGCAAATTTATAAAAAAAACAAATCACATCTTTAGCCATACCTGGGACTAGGTTATCATAAGCCAAGAGAGACAAAAAATTTTATATGAATATTTGTGGATCTTAGAAATGAAACTAGAGTATAACATTGTAAATTTTTGAAAAAAAATATTTTATTTTTTACGATTTTCATAATTTATCTCATTTTAACCCTACAATGGTCGGAGGAAATTGCAATTACTAAAATATTTTCCAACCGATTTTGGATTTTTATACATTATCAGAAAGATAATTGAGTCTAAATTATGATTCTATCAGAGCTTCGAAAAACTTAATTCAATTTAAGCTTAATTCACTAAAAATTAAATTCAGATTTTAAAAAGATTCATGTACCATTCCCTTAAACCATTCGTAAAGAATTCATTCATAAGCTTCATTCCCAAAGCTTTAATATGAATTGAATGAATTCCTAACTTGAATCATTCAAATCGCATGTTCATTCACCATTTTACTAATTGAATGAAGAAATTTTATTACCATTCACTTAGTGCAGTGTAGTTTGAAACTAACATATAATCAAAACCACAGCATACAAGCTGTAACAAAGCATACGATACTATTTATTTATGTTAGATGAATTTTAAACGTTTTTCGTTGTATTATGCTAATATTTCAGCAATTACATACAAATTAAAATTTTTCATTTGATTAAGTGAATGAAAACAAATAATTTTTCATTCACTTTTTTATTAAATGAATTCAGGTAAATTGGGTTTCATTCAGTTAGAATTCAATCAAAATAGAATGAATTCATATAATTTTAAGCTATAGGGAATTAAGCTATCGAATTAATTCCATAAGAATGCTATTAGGGAATGAAATTTAGACCAAATTTCATTAATTTTTAAAAAGTGAATGAAAGAATTAAGCCTTTTAAACCTTTGGATTCTATTTACATTTTCGAAAAATACGGTTACTAAAGGGCCAGTATTTTGAGAGAAGGCCAAAAAAGTGATTTTTTCGCCTTGTGAATCGTATTTCAAACTGCAGGGCCGTTGAGGCACGTGTTCCTCTTGTCCGATTGTCCTAATTTTTGGGGAGACATTGTTTTACACCCAAATACATATGTTGAGGGGGGGGGCCAGACAATAACTGACATTTGATTGTCTACTCAGCGATGATTTACTTGACACCAGAAAAGTTTTAGTATCCATATTGCCCTATTTAGAACTTATTGTTTCCACCACATTGAATTTCTGATAAAGCGCGGAAAATCGCGAATTTCAAAAAAATCTGAAACACGTGTTCATTTAAATATTCTATAGATTATGATATATAAGTTTGACATTTCAGTTTCAAATTATTACTCAATATGACGTTATTTCAAAGTGCTCTTTAATAAAATGAAACGCAGTGGGTAGTGATAACTTACACCCAAAATTCATAGGATTACTTTTGTCCTTAATTTTGCCGTATATTACTCATCTGTTTAATACTATTATAATGTAATGTATGTATCCGTTAAACTGGAAACATGCTAAAATTTTGCCATTACCTAATTCGAATGGAGAATACAGACCTATAGCCATCTTGTGTTTTGTATCGAAATTTTTAGAAAAACTGTTGTATAAACAAATGATTACATATGTTAATACTCATAATTTTCTTAACAGTGCAAACTGGTTTTCGTTAGAATCATAGCTGCGTTACGGCTCTTGCGGAAGTAAGTGAAAATATACGGCAAGGACTGGTAAATGGAAATATTAACTTTTTAGTGCTTCCAGACCATTCTAAGGCTTTCGATACGGTAGACTATGATATACTCATTAAAAAAATGAAATACTTTTATAGATTTACCGAGACATCTACTAAACTTATATCATATCTTTCGAACAGCACACAATCGGTATCTATAAATGTTGTATGGTCAGATAGCTTATCCCTTATTTGGGGAGTGCCTCAAGGTTCTATTTTAGGTGCACTTTCATTTTCATTATGCAATAATGCAAAATACATTTATATGCAGATGACGTGCAACTGGGCACTTTAAGTAGCTCAGTTTAAAATATTGCTTCAGGCATATCTTATCTAAATGATGACTTAAACAGAATCTACCTTTGGGCTTCTGCAAACGGACTCTGTCTGAATCCGAGTAAATCTAAATACATTGTAATACGTAAGAAAAGTTTAATTCCCTTTATTTCTGAGGATATTGTTTTAAATGGCGAAAAGATTGACATTGTTAACACAGCGAAGAACCTTGGGATAATTTTTAACAGCAACTTGTCATGGACTGATCATATACATTCACTGGCTGGTCAAACCTATGTGAAGCGACGAGCTGTCTGGTCCACACAATATTTCACCCCGTTAAGAATAAAGGTATTACTTGCCAAGACGTACTTGATTCCGTCCCTGATGTATGTATGAGTGTGAATTATTTGGAACCTGTGATTCAGTTAGCAATAGAAGACTAAATGTCTTATTTAACAATATTATTACACCCAGAAAACAGTCTCAGTTGTGGCTACCGAATTTGTTGCCAATAGTATTCAGTTATAGGTAACTCCAAATAAAATAACGTCCTAGCAAATTAATTTTTTGTTTTGATCGAATTCCAAGCAATCTTTTTCCTGAGTGTAGATATGTGTATGGATTGAGTAGGTTTGATCATGTTTCCTCTGTCTCAAATAATTTTTACGCAGTCTCTTTCGAAAATCTGATAAAAATTCGTACCCTGACGTTCTTGCATAAAATAATAAACAGTCAAACTCCCTAATATTTACACTAGCCAACAATGTTTTGGACTGGAGCAACCAATTATCTTTCCTAGGGTAATTTGGTGGGCTGAATTCGAATCGGTAATTGGTTTTTCTCTATCACGTCAGGTTTTCGAGATAAAAAAAAATGTTTGTATTCATTTTTATAAAAATTAATTAGTTTATTTAAAAATCAATGAATAATAAACCAATAAACTATGTGAAAAATTGTCATCATTCAATAGCTTCCTGATCTGAGGGCCAACAAATATGCCTTCTTTGATTTTAGCATATGAAATTTTAGGAAAAACCGCTAAGAAATATTTAATTGCTGCACCATCTTTGTCCAAAGCCTTGACAAAGTTTTTAAAAAGGCCCTATTTTATGTACAGCGGCGGAAGAATAACGTCATTTGGATCAATTAATGGTTTATTTGAAATGTTTTGTTTTCGTAGTGAGTACTCAGTTCTTTTTGGCCACTCTGTTCTGACGTAATGATGACATGTAGCGCAACTATCCCATAGACAAAGGAAACAACAATATTTTGTGAAACCTGCTTGCATACCAGTCAACAAACCAATGACCTCAAACAGATTAAAAATTAAAACAGTCATTACGATGGTCTATACTATATATACAAAGAAATTTAAATCACACACCTTAAGGTCACCACATTTCTTCCATTTATTACACTATGCGACAGTCAAAATCGGGATGGGATGAAACAAACGGGAAATGTTATATCGATCAAAAACAAGTTATACGTGTCCCGGCGTTTCGCTGGGTCACCCCTAGGAATCGAGATATATCTTTTTTTTGACATAACTCGAGAACCACTAGTCCGATTTTGCTCAAAAAATTTTAAAAAAATTAACTTTTCTATATACTCAACAGTTTTGCCGGTAAAAATAAATGTTTGATACCGCTACCATAAAAATCAATAACCTTTTGTTTATTACTTTTTTTTAATATTTTAGGCAAAAAATATTTTTTTCTTCATACATTTATTTTTACCGGCAAAACTGTTGAGTATATAGAAAAACGTTATATGAACAGTAGGGCGGGTCGATTTAATAATCGCCCATGGCTCAGTGAAAATCGTATTCTAGGGATCAAAATAAGAAACTTTGCCGAAGGAACCATACCTCTAAGACGAATTCTACTATTATAATTTTAATTTTTTCATTTACATATGTTCTGACTAAATAAATTTCTAAGGAGAAAAAATAAATAAAATAATAAAAATAAATAAAATAAATAAAAAATAATAAAATAAAGTGCCAAAAATGGTGATTTTTTAAAATGTTTGTATGGGGAACCCCCCAGGGGAGTTCCAGGGGGTGTACCACTGGCATGGGTGGATCGGCCCTCCAAAGTTAGTGGGGGTCGGTCATACATTTGGACTCGATTGGGGCACTCTAAATGGGTCAAAGTGGGATTTTTCAAAACTTGACCCTACGGGACAAAAGTCAACAGTTAGGGGTAGTAGAATTCGTTTTAGAGGTATGGTTCCTTCGGCAAAGTTTCTTATTTTGATCCCTAGAATACGATTTTCCCTGAGCCATGGGCGATTTTTTTGCCTCCCCACAAATCGACCCAGCCTAATGAACAGATTAAAGGAATTGTAATTTTTAATTTTTTTAAAATTGTTTGAGCAAAATCGGACTAGTGGTTCTCGAGTTATGTCAAAAAAAAGACCACCAAAGGTCAAATCGATATATCTCGATTCCTAGGGGTGACCCAGCGAAACGCCGGGACACGTATAACTTCTTTTTTACCGATATAACTTTCCCCGGTAGTTTGAACCCTTCCCGATCACTGACCCCTACCATTTGTCTCACAGTGTTATCGTTGTATTTGAGTAATGTCAAAATTTCAGTCATTGATTCGTAATTTTTCTTTGTATTAATGGCATGAGCAATTAGTGTGGATGGTTTTTCATTTCCATTATGCAAAAGAAGAGCCTTTAAACTGTACTTAGAGCCATCAATAAATAATCTCCATTCAGTTTTGTCATATGGCTGGTTCATTTTTTGAAATAAACCATCAACTTCAGTACAGTATAGAATAGAGTGTTTCTTTTCAAAATATGCAACCAAATTATAAGCTTCCATCCCTATAGATTGTTACTTTTGTTCCAACTGCAAGACGTTTGCACTGCTGCATGCGTGAAGCTAGTACTTCTGCGTCTTGCTTCGTTAAATGTAAATCCTGAATTAGATCATTCAGCTCAGCTTGAGTCACTAAATGGCGTTGAACTTTGTTTTTTATGAGAGTTCAGTAACCTGTCCTAGGATTTGCCTTGTGACATGTCACAATGGGTCAATTTCCCCCTCCTATGACAACGCCATGTAAAAGTGACCAGTCTATTTCATATAAAGGGGCCAGTTCGGTGACAGTTTGTTAAAATTTCCCGTAGGGTATTAATGGTATTCATCTAACTGCATTTATGGCCTCGTAAACCGTGTATTTTTGTAATCGCGTATATTTGTAACTTTACCTGTTTATTTAAATGAACGCACCTTTTAAAACTATTCACATTTCAATTTTGCATTTAGCTACTTTTTTGATCTTTTCATAAATTAAATACATGAATTTTTTAAATTTGTATATTTTAAAAACAAATAAAACAGAAAATAAAAAACAATAAACAAAACAATACAAAATAATTTTATTTTTGACAATATTCAAATGTGTGTATAAATACGAAAAAGTTTACACATAAAAATATAAGCGTATATTTACGAGGGCTCGTAAACTAGTTTTGACATTAATCGAGTAAACTTGCAACATATACACAGTATACGAGGCGTAAATACTTTAAATGAATACCTTTATTGTTATATTTGTACTAAGTTTGTTATGTTAATAATTTAGTAGTATAATTGATAATAATATAAATTATTTTTTGTAACGTAATGCGCTGCTGTACTATAAATATAAGGCTCAGTCTTCTTGTACAGGAAATGGAATCAATTAAATAAATAACTCATTATTGGCAATTTTTTGTAGCGAGAGCCCTATTGTGAATGATTTAATCTTTTTAAATTTGTTTTGCTCTATTTCTAGAAGTTTTCTCTCTCGTGTGTGTGTTTGTTAATAACAAATTGGCACTGGCAGGTTATTGCCTTATTTCCATGATACATAAGCAGCATTACTTGTTAATAATTAAAATTTTTGCTGGGTTTTATGAGAATTTATTTAACCAAACACGAAAGTACTATAAACACATACTTAAGGTTACAAGAATTGGATAAGAGAGTAATGAATATACTATTCTGAAAATAATTAACAAATCATAGTTGTTAAGACAAAAGATTACAACTCAAGTTCTACTGGCCATAGTTGACACTTTAGAATGTGGGATAAAAAAAAGAATTAACAATTACGGTATAAAATGTTGTGGCTTACCAGCAGATGTCAGTAGAATAATTTCTAACGTTAAAGCGTATAGAAAGCTTAATTTTCAATTCAACAACACCAAACTTAATAAACAAAATAAATATAGCAAACATGAAGGTGAGAATTAAAGTTCCAAAGAAAAAGAATAACAAAGGATATACAAAAAAGGAACTTAAAATTCTAAAAATAACCCAGATAAATCTTTAAGATAAAAAACAAATTAAAAATACTTCAAGTGTGATATAATAAGAATTTGGGTGCAATCATAGTTCAAGTATTTATAGTGAATAAATTTAAAAATCCTTTAAATATTATAATTTAATCTACTAAGGCCCGATTACTGAATGTCCAGTTAAAATTTAGCCGGCAGTTAAATTCAAATTTTATATGGGAAACAACAACATATGTGTCAGTTAAAGTCCCAGTTAGCTGCTAACTGGACATTCAGTAATCGGGCCTTAGTGATCTTTTCAAGAGTTTAAGAGATGTTGTTAATTGAAAAGAACTCAATTACAATTACATACACTCAAAAAAATAAGTTAGTAGAAAAGTTAGTAAAACGTCTTGTATATCAAGTGTACTAGTTTTCGGCAATTTTTTTTGCTGAAATTCCGATTTCAGCAAAAATTTTAGTTATATTTTTTTAGCACTAAACTAATTTTGGACTAATGTTTTACTAATTTATTTTGCTACAAAAATTGTGCTGATAACCGCATTCATAGCGTGGACAGACAAGATGTAGATGTCGCAGTTTGTCTGGAAACGGAAATGACAAAAAAAGAAAAACAACTCTTCACATATTCTATATTTAAATTTTCAGCAAATAAATTAACTAAAGTAAAATTTCGCTACAAGTTTTTTGAGTTTTTTACAGTCTACTAATATTCAGCAAAAAGTGTGGTGATTTTATCAAGGATTTTTTTTCATTTGCAGACGACTGAGTGTTAGCAAAACTTTTGCTGAAGATTAGTATTTTTTTGGTAAAAAGCAGCCTCGCTGATTTTCAGCAAACCTTTTGCTGAAATTACCAACTTGTTTGCAAGCACGCTCCTGACTAAAAATTTGCTGACACAGCAACATTTTTTGCTGACTTTTTTTTTTTGAGTGTACGTATATACCGATTTTTTCTATCGTGACTGTGGAACACAACACAACATTCCCAGCAAAAACATGGTAATGCCAGGTCATTACCATACGGATTACCAAGTAATGATAGGTCATTACTTTTCACTTTATTCTAAAATACAAAATAATGACTTACCGAAAATAAGTTATAGAAGTGCATATATATTCGTGCAAAGTAATTACTTACTGGTAACGGATTAAATAAGTACTGATTAGGTCTTTTTTATATTAATATTTTATTTATAAATTTGTTTTGAACTAAATAGGAAATTTTCCAAAGTAAAAAGTTTTTTTTTTCAACTATTTTACAATGTAAAATTGCTTTCGTTTTTATGAAACATATTATAAATTTTGGTAATTTTTGTTAACAAGTATTTTTTTCTTTTAAATTCAGTTCGCCGTTGTCGTAGTCGTGGTTGCTTTGGCTTTGGGTGCCAACGCATCTATTCTTCCCATTGGATGGCCCGGTGCTGTTGTAGTTGGTCACCCACCTGCTGCTATTACCGTTGCCCAATCTCCACTACCTGTTGTTGTCGGTGCTCACGCAATTCACGGTCATCCACATGTCCTCGGCAGTCCTGTACAAATTGTTACCAGTCCTCATGTAGTTCCCGCTGTAGTACATGGTGCTGCTCCTGGTGGTGTCTCTGTATCTCAAACCCGCGGTGCTGTTCACGTGGCACCTTTACCAGGACATGCTCAATCTGTTGTGCAAGCTAACTTGCAACCCGCACCCGGAACCATCTAAAGAATTCCAATAATCCTAAGTAACGTAATACAAATTAGTTTTGTTACGCACTGCATGCTAGTTCTACCCTTTTGCTTATGAATTTGGTTCAACGATTTTTACTCAACGTCCCGTTAAAATTAAGCACAACTGAGCACACCTTAAACTTGGAGAGCTTGGCAGCACTCTTATGAAAAATAAATAACTCATTTCATCTACCAAACAACAACATTTTTTGTCTTCCATTCTTTTAGTTTCAATTAAAACAAGTTGCAATAAAATAATAGTGTAAATAAGTAATTAAGTTTATATTTTCTTTTGGCAATTTTTTCTTCTTTTATACATTTTAATTTCTTTACTTTCATTCTATGCCATTTTCTTTTTCGCTGTCTATCTTTATTTTAGTACTCATTCATTTAGTTCATTTGGTCTTATCTTGTTTTATTTCTTGTGATATTTTCTTATAACTTCCTCTAAGTCATTTCCACCTATCATCACTATCTTCTTAAACTGCCGTTATCCTGTATGATATCCTCTACTTTATACCGCTAGTATTTTTTTATTAATTGCTTCAGCATTTAAAATAAGAATTAAGACAAAAAATGTGAATAGTATAAGGGTAAGAAATTTGAAATTGTTTAAAAGAAAATAAAGAAAAACTTAAAAAAATAATAAATATGCATTTTTAAATTCAAATAGTTATTTGTGTATTAAAAGCAAGTCTAAAGGTGCGTACACAATGAGTAGTACCACAAATTTATAGTTTTTTTTCTCTTTCATACTAACATAATTTTGTGTTTTCCTATCGTTTTTTTTGTTTCACTCCAGAGTGAAGCTTTTTCGACATTGAACAGTAAACTTTGCATAGTAGATTCACCCAACAATTGTGAACACAGCTTAATAATCACAATGCACAGAGGGCAATCTGGTAAAAAATTATAATAAATATAAACTACTACAGTTAAATATATATTTAAATATGGTGGAGGAGTATTAAATTTCGCACAATATTAGATATAATTTCGCTTAGATATAATTTTCACTTATCCGTTAATTCCTACAAAAACTAGAGTACATAAAATTGCGTTTTAGGCAAAAGCTTACGCGTAATTGTAAGTAGGTTAATTTTTAACTGAACAACAATCTGGAACTTTTTAAAAAATTACGGGGTTCTGATAATGGATTCTGGTAGAGGAGACAAAAAAAAAATATACGTACATATGTCGGCGTTTTGAAATATCACATCGGAAATTTATTTTAGGGGGATTAAATTTTCCCCCTTTTGGCCTGTTCATGCAGCATATCGGTATATAAAAATATGTTTTCTTTACATCTGAGGTGTAGGGTATAATCAGCAGCTTTGTAGAAAATATTAAGGCAAATATTTTTGTGAAACATATTAACCCTCTAACTACCCCAAAAAATGGTAAATTTTGGTTCTATTCTAACAAATCATAAAGAAAACCCCTAAAAAAGGGGAGGGCGGGATGAAATGTTCTACAAAAATTTTAGCCATAAAATTTTACTACATATGTCAGAACACAACAAAGCCCAACTTAACACAAACATCAAAAACCAGTCAAATTAAAGGGTTAATTTAGTTATTGTTCACATATATACATATGTATACATATCCCATCTCTGGCGACAAGATTTGACACTCAGCTACCTAACGCTTTTGTATCTATGTCACTATGACTTCAGTTCTGTTACTTATGTTATTCTTCATTCTTTTTGTCATTATCTTTTTGCACTCAAAATTGCCATAGGGGTATTTAATCTTTTTCGTTTTTAAATTGTCCCACAAGGGAATTTGTAAGAATAAAAATGCCTGACTATTTGGAAAAACTCGACTGCTTTTGCTATGTCTGCAGCAAGCATACCCTTAAGGAATACAAGGTTTAATTTTTCAATAGTAAAGTGGAGGATATATATAAACTTTATTTTGAATTGGAAGTTTTTCCAGATGAGCCATGGGGGCCAAAACATATCTGCCGAAATTCCTACAATGGCTTGATGCTGTGATCTAAAGACAATACAAGTTTTGATTGCTATTCTTAGCACGACAATTATTTTGTGAAATTATTGGATTTGGTGAACGATGATGTGTTGGCTAGAGCAAGGTGAGCAGGACGAGACTACATGCCATGTTTGCCAAAATAGTGACATAATCGAAAGAGCTTTGTATATAAAGCCATGCCATCAGCTTTGCTTCCAGTGCCACATTCGGATGTGCTTCCGGTACCTGCACATCCTGTTCACAGTCCAAGTCTACGTTGGGGACCTGGTAAAAACGTCGAAACCGAATCCATCATCTCTAATTTTGTACAATGCGAAGCAGCATCAAACATTTATATGCTTTGGTGAGAAAATTGGAACTATCAAAAAATAATGCAAAAATATCATCAGACGACTTGAAAAGCCTTCATTTGCTCGCCTTCATTAGGATATTCAATTAATCGACTTTTTATTTTAATCGATTAATCAAATACAAATAATTATTCGGGTTTTTTTCTTAATTCGAATAAAATTTAAAAATTAATCGATTGATCGAAAAAAATTTTATGCTAAATAATAAACATACACTAGTTTTATTTTTAATTTTATTTAGAAAAAAGAACAAAAATAATTTCAGTAACTCTTCTTAAATTGATAAAAATTGCAATAATTGAGATCAGTGTAATAATCAGAATTTTGGTTTGATCTGTCAATAAGCTGGAAGCTGACAAAGCAAACTGTGATGTTTTGGAAGATAACAAAGCAAACTGTGATATTTTTTTCTTTTTGGTTAATACTTAATATATTTTTATTAACACTCCGGGACGAAAACAGGAAATTCCCATTAAGTTTAAGCTAACAAATATTTGTAGAGACCCCAAAAAGTCGTCCTCTGATGACTTCCTTAGGCTAGAATTAAATTCCTACAGAAAATATTTTTTTTTTAAATTTGTAAAACAAGTTTTTTGATTTAAGCACATTTACTTCAATAAAAAATATGTATTTTTTAAACATTTTTGTATTTTTTACTAATTTCGATTAATCGTGTTAAATTATTCGAATTATTCCTTATTTTAAATTTGGCCATTTCAAATTATTCGAACAATTTTTAAGCAAGATTGTTCGATTAATCTCATAACGAAAAGGGGGAAACTTTAACCCCCCTAAAATAAAATTCGGTTGCGATCTTTCAAAACGCCGGCACACGTGTATTTTTTTTTGTCTCCTCTACCAGAATCCATAGTCAGAACAACGTAATTTTTTTCGTGTTATACTGCGTAATTGGTTTTTCTGGTGATCATATATGTGAGAAAAGTTTTGATGGGGTTGTGTATTTAAAAAAAAACAAACAAATTTTCAGTTTTCAAAATAAACAAGATCAGATATTTTTTTGCTAAGTTTAGCTAATCGTGTTTAAAAATTTAGTAAAATTAGTAAATAACAAATTATTTTACAAAACAATAATTTTATACTAAAAATTTGCACAATATTAGTATAATAAAATTGGAAACCTAGTAGCTTTGAGATTAAGAAGAAGAATAAACATTGTTTCAAAAGTTATAAACACATTATTAATTTGCAAATCAGACTAGATCTAGTTTCTGCCTTTTTTTATGGACAGGCTTCATCAGTGATTTTCCGTTAAATTGTATTATTGTTTATATTTTATTGTCAGATTGTCTCTATATGATAATTGTTTTTTTTCAACAACCTGTCGCTTTTAGGAATAAAATCCATGCACTCCCACATTACAAACGTAACTATACTAGCGTTCAACAGCTTAGCTATCTAACCCACGGTAAGGCCTTGGTTATATAAATATATATATATATTTCCGTCGTTCCTTCGAGCATAGGGCCTCAAAGGCCTTGGTTATAGTGTGGCTAATTCATAGTTTTCTTTCCTATTCAACTTTCTGTTATTGCTTTATCTCTCAGAAGTGATCAAACAGACATACAAACATTCTACTTTAGATATTTTTGTTTATCTTCTTATCTCCTCCTTGTCACCTTTTTCGCAAATGTTGCCACATTGAAGTATGATTTTTACGTTCATGTGCAGACAATTTGTGTATATTGGAGACGGACTGCCAACAGGGCATTTTTATTTTTTTAGTAAAGTGTTGTTTTTTCAAATGCGTCGTATACCCCAATTGCAATTAATATTGTAATTAATATGCATTTTTATTAACTCTAATTTAGTAGGTTTGAGGTTAAGAAGAAGAACAAACATTTTTTCAAAAGTTATAAACACATTATTAATTTGCAAATCAGATTAGATCTAGTTTCTGCCTTTTTTATGGACAGGCTTCATCAGTTTTACTAATTTTTATACTAACTTGTTTTAGTAAGTAAAACTAGTCATTTTGACTAATTTGTGGTTTATTTCTATTAATAGTAAAAATTAATAAAAATGTTAATTAAATTTAATGAAATGATAGTGGTCCTTTTTTGAAGTGAAGTTCTATTTGTTTTTAAGTATTGTATTTAAGAGGTTATTTTTTTTGAACTTCTGATATAAAATATTAAATAAAAATAAAAAATTAATGATAATGTAGTCTTTCTTGTATGATATGATGGTGTTATATACAGTTTTAGAAGAATGTGAGCAGAAAACCTTTATGCCGAATGGCGGGGAATAGGTTTTGATTTCAGACCCATGGTTTTTGATAAAAAACTTTGAACTTCCCTACTGTCCGTGCATATACATATATATATACACTGAGAGAATTATCTGCATGATATTAATGAATTTTTGCATAAAACCAATGAAGTTTCAATGGACGAGTTCCATGAAGTTTTCATAGAATTAATGGAATTTTTCATAGAAAGTTGCTAAAAATTTCATTTTATTTATTACAAGTTTCATACACTCAATGGAAAAGTTTCATTAAAACTGGATTCATATAATATATGAAGCTTTTTCATCAAATTTAAAAAATTTTTCATTTAATTTGTGAAGAAATCTTCATTAGTTCACTGAAAACTTTCAGTAAAACTCGTCCAGTAAAATTCCCTCTGTGTATCGTGCCCGTATAAAGAATCCACTAATATTGACTTGTTCGCACGCTACAGGTCACAAATACAAAGATATTTCAATGATATTTGGTACACTGACTCATATGCACCCAACAACAGAAGCTATTGATTCTCCATAGGATCGGTTCATATTTCGAACTATCGCCATATGGACTATATTTTCTATTTTCTCTTAAATATATGTACACTCAAAAAAAGTAAGTTAGTAGAAAAATTAGTAAAACGTCTTGTATATCAAGTGTACTGGATTTAAGTTTTTCGCTGAAATTCCGTTTTCAGCTAAAGTTTTAGTTATATTTGTTTAGCACTAAACTAAATTTTAACTAATGTTATACTAATTTATTTTACTACAAAAATTCTGCTGATAACTGGATTTATAGCGTGGACGACAACCAGATAGACAACATGTAGATGTCGTAGCTTGTCTAGATGTAGTACAGACAACGGAAATGAGAATTTAAAAAAAAACTCTACACAATTTCCATATTTAAATTTTCAGAAAAAAATTAACTAAAGTAAAATTTCTCTACAAATTTTTTGAGTTCTTTTCAGGCTAAATCGACTAAGTGTTAGCAAAACTTTTGCTGAGATTACTATTTTTTTGGTAAAAATGAGCTCGCTGATTTTCAGCAAACACCTTTTGCTAAAATTACCAATTTTTTTTTGCAAGCACGCTGCTGTCTAAAAATTTGCTGACACAAAAACATTTTTTGTTGACTTTAGTGACGTTTTTTTAGTGCATCATTAAGTAAAATCAAAATTTCCTACCGTTTTTCTAATTATACCCTACACCACTACGTGTACAGGGTATAATAAGTTTGTGCGGATGTTTGTTACACCAAAAAATACTGGACCTATATCAACCTTATAGTATACCGATCGATTCAGAATCACGTTTTATTTCAATTTAACGATGTCCGTCTGTCCGTCCGTCTGTCAATGCATTTTTGTGCGCACTCTACACGTCGCAAATATTAAGATATTTTCATATATTTAGTTAGAATATTTTTCCACCTCAAGTCCAAATTCTAATATGATATTGTCATATTAGATTTTTATTTGTTGTTTCAAATAGGGGTTGATCATTTTCATGATAGACAATATAATTGTTTCGTAGACATCACTCTACTCTTCAGTTGTCCGCAACAAGAAAATGATAACTTTCTTACTCAAACCGAGACATTACATAAGGTACAAAAAATCAACGGGACGAGAATTTTGTACTTTCGTATATGAACTGTCTGATTTGGTAAAACCAGCTATAAATCAAAAATGGAAAAATATTCTAACTAAATATATGAAAATATAGAAAGTCCGAAAAAACAATTTTTGTATTTTTTAATGCAAAAATTAAAATAAATATTAAGATATTTTAATAAAATTTGATACACATACTTATCTCGGTCCAGGGACGAATCCTATTGATTTTGGTTAAAATCGGTCCATGTTTAGACTTATTGCCCATATAAGGGTCCCCACAAAATTGGTTTGTTAACACGCTGCAGGTCGCAAATACGAAGATATTTCAATGAAATTTGGTTCGCTGACTCACATGCACCCAAGAACAAAGGCTACTGATTTTAGATAGGATCGGTCCAAATTTGAACCTATCGCCCATATTGGCTATATTTCTTATTTTCTCTTATTTTATCATTTTATAGAAAATTTTGATACAAATCCATTTTAACCTATTCGAAATTCGGATCCAAACATTAGTTGGCTTTTAACCAGACTGGTGTAGGGTATTATATGATTGGCATGCCCAACTTGAACTTTTTACTCGTTTTTTATAATTTTTTGGACAAATTTTGACGTAAATCCATTTCAACCCATTCGAATTTCGAATCAAAACATTAGTTGACTTTCAACCGTATTGTTTTAGGGTATCATATAGTCGGCATGCCCGACTTTAACTATTTTACTCGTTTTATTTTATTTCCGTCGATTAACTGTAATTAACGGGTATTTAAATTATCACTAAACTACTTGTTTATGATGTAACTTTTACCAGCAATGACACTATAATATAGGTATGAATTATCATATCCACTATTCGACAAGGGTGGAGTTGATTATAGATTCTTTGATTGGAATTAATTTCCGCATGTTGCATTCTCTGTAAACACTTGTAAACACAATGTTTTAAAATAGAATACCGAATTGGTACAAAATGTTTAAAAACTAGATTATAATTTTAAGAGTGTGTTTAATCCCAGCAAAAAGTTGGTATTAGCATATCAAACTACTATACTGAAAGAATTGTCTGCATGTTTTTTATTAATTTTTACATTAATGCAATGAAGTTTCGCTGGAATTCTTTTGAACAAATTTTCAAACTTTAGTAATATGTTTTAAAATGTGAATATTTTTCTGCATAAAATATCACTAAACTACACTCAAAATAATATGTATTTTTGCTGAACAAAAAAATTTGCTACTTTATCAAAATTTATTCCTTGAAATAAAATTTGTTGATTTTAGAACACCTTTTGCTAAATTTACCAAATCTAAATATAAGTAAAAAATTAGTAAAACTAAAGTTTTATTTGTAGTTTTACTGAGTCGTAAGTTGTTAAAATTTAGGGTTTCGAGATCCTCTCCGGGCCTAGTCCATATCATCTAACGGCAAGTAAGGACACACCAAAGGAGCAAACATTTTGTCTGTTTTCCTCAATCTCGCTTAGTTCTCGAGATATGGTCCATTTTATGAAGTGGAAAATTTTTAAGTAGAAATTTATTAATTCAGTTCGAGGCCAATTTCCTTATTATGAATTAACATAATAAATACTGTTTTTCAAAAACTGCTATTTTTCTTCATCAGGATACTCTCCTGACAAATACTTCACAGATTTTTTTTATTAAAAATTTCTTAGGGTCCAAGGCCCCATTATGGCCCATTTTTTGGATAGATATACCCTTTTCACGTCGCGTTTTGTATGGTTAGGGGTAGTCGAAATTTTGGTAAATTTTGCTCTATCTCTCTTAGTTTTCGAGATATGGGCCCTTTTAAAAAAATCGGGAGGAAATAAAATAGCGCCGTCTTTAAAACTTCGGGTACATTGGTGGCGCCATCTACCGGGTAATAACAGAAAGATAAAAATATTATATTTTAACAATAAATTGTGTAAAATTTAAGGAATGGGTTTTTAAAAATTAGTTGTAAATAATTTTGGAAATTAACAATTAGTTAAGGTACTAAGGATTTTTATTATTTTGTTAGATAAAGATAACTAAAATCTTTGTTTAAATCAGTGTTTTAACTAAAAAGTTGTTAAAAATTAATCAAATCCATTTGGAACCCGGCTGATGGATTTTTTTACTGATGTATTATTTTAAGTGTAAGAAATGTGAGAATTTTTGTTTTTAAAGACACTCCCTTAAATGAAAAAAGTATTAACGCCTTGTACTATACAAATAACACGAAACTGTAAAAACTGCATTAAAATTGTTTGAAAATATTTTCGAGTCAGCGTACCAATTTTAATTAAAATATTTTCATATTAGCTTGCGAACAAGTATGTTAGATAACACTATGCGACAGTCAAAATCGGGATGGGATGAAACAAGTTATACGTGTGCCGGCGTTTCGCTGGGTCACGTCTAGGAATCGAGAAATATCGATTTGAAGTTAGTAACTATCATATAGGGGAAATTGTCACCTTTGGTGGTCTTTTTGATATAACTCGACAACCACTAGTCGGATTTTGCTCAAACAATTAAAAATTACAATTCCTTTAATCTGTTCATATAACGTTTTTCTATATACTCAACAGTTTTGCCGGTAAAAATAAATGTATGAAGAAAAAAATATTTTTTGCCTAAAATATTAAATTTTTTTATTTTTTAAATTCATAAAAAATCCAAAACGGAAAAAAGGCAAGTCGTATTACCTTCACGCAAAGTCACATAGAGCAATTCCATATGAAAGCGATCACCTTTTGGACGACCCCTCTCCGATTCTAAAATAAATAGTCTCAATCGATTGCCCAGCAAAAAATAATGTACCTACATATTTTTTTTTTTTTTTATAGTGACTGGTTTAGTGGTGGTGTACACCACTGTCATGTGACAAAATTGAAGAATTCTTCATAAGGGACCTCATTGAAAGCGATCGCAACGAGTGATAGCTCGTTGGAAAGGTATTGAATCAGGCTTTAATTGAAAAATAAAATTTTCCTAATTTTTATCAGAAATTTACCTTTTTTCCCATGAAAATTAAATTTTCCCATGAAAATTAAATTTTCCGATTTTCCACAGAAGCTCCTAAATTTTCCGGCTAATTTTTTTTTTGGATTCCTCATAATTTTTGCTTTAAGAATCAGCAATAAAAAAATGGGCCCCGACTCCTTGTTTGGACAGGAGAGGAGCATTTAAGAGACCACGTTGTTCTCATTGTTTTTATATTTTTTATAATGGAATTATTTGTAATTATTTAACATTGTTTTATTTTATTATTAAAAATACATTTTAAAAATTATTTTACAGTTAAAAATACATTTATGAAGAAAAAATCTTTCTTATTTTGCTGCTTATACTTAATTACAATATTTATTAAAAATTTCAATTGTCTTGGCATCATTATAAAATTAAAGTAACTTTAAATTTAGCACGTCGGCAGACGAAGAGTACCGCTTTACATTAATTGACATATCAGAAATATTTGGTATGAAGCAATGAAATTTTTGCGTTCCAGTTATAGTTTTGACATTATTATATCTGTTTTGAATTCGTCGCTCCATGGCATCGTGTTCTTTTTGAGTGCATAAAACTGTGTTAATGGCAATTTCCTTGCTTTGAATCCACGAAAACAAATGTTGTACATTTAAGATCTGGTCAGTATATGGCCTTTGCAAACTTGCCTTAGTCGCCATGCGTTTTAGGGTTCCCCCTAACGCATCGCATGGGCCCTTACCGTGGGACGTCGCAAAAAAGTGCCACTCGACCTTGCAGTTTTGTTCTTCTTCAATTATGCAAAGATTGTAAAAATTTTTTTTATTCTTGTACTGAGAAGCCGCGCCGTCTGAGAAAAACGTTACTTTGTCGATTGCATCGAATTTTGATCTTAAGAATTCAAACAGTTTCATTTGAAATAAATAAACGGACACATAATTATGAGCTAAACTCTCCGCGACAACAACAAGGCTTACGGTCTGTAGTTCGTTATCTTCGTTTTTGAAATAAATGCAAAAAGGATGCACCGTGCACTGGTCGTTTGCCCAGTGATAAGCCTGAATTTCATCCTGAACGAGAAAAGTGTAATTCTCGGCAAAGTCGCTTATCACAATGAATTAATTTTGGGCTAATTTCTCCTTACTTTCCTTTAGAAATTTCGATTGCATCTCGGATATGAAATGGTGCGCCTTCAGTTCATTCAACTTGAATCCGAATTCCTCGATGAATTCCGGAATCTGCTTTACCACGGTCTCAAGGGAACATCTGCCGCTGCTAATTATCCACTGTTTGAAATGCACCTCCTGAATTAACAGCTGTTCAAACTTTTCCGCCAAATATTGCTCTAGCTCGTCAATCTTCGGACAATTGTCGCATTTGGACAGATGACAATTTTCCGTGGGGTATGCGCACAACGACTTCGACTTCCCTATATGTTTCAATTTCACCGTGAAATACTTTCAATTTCTTGCATGGAAAGAACATTAATTTGATGTTTTGATGAAACATGCAAACGCAGACTGAATGCGTTCCGTGCCTGCCTAATGCCAGCACGCATTCTTTTGGTCGTAGGATGGCAAACTTAGAAAATCCCACTTTTTCTGCTGGGTATTTCTCTTTGAACTGATGGTATGCTTCGGATAGATTACATAATAATAATCTGCGCTGCTTGTGTACTTTTTCTCCATCTTCACGTGTGATAACATAGTCACGTGTACCTGGGCAGGCGCGGCTGTTGTCATCATTGCAGTAAAAATCTTGAATCAATTTCACCGTTGCTTCGCTGAGGGTCCTTGAGCCAAATTTCTTGGTGGGAGTCGCCAATATGCCCTTCTGTCGAACTAATTCTTTGCTTATTCTCGCGATGTAAAAAGATGTTTGAAACTGTTCAGAAATCTTGCGTATAGACCATGATTGAGGCAGCACAGATAAAATGAGATATTTCTCCGGAAAAGTGGTCGCTAAATTGAATTTTCTTTTCAACTGCTCAATCATTTGTTTGCCGTCATCAACGTCATCTGCTTGACTGCATTCGTTACCAGAGCCTTCATCAAATATTGTCGCGATTGCACTCATAACCTTGCCTTTTTTCTCTTTCCTGTATTTTTCACTTCGCAACTTTCTTTTTGTAATAGGCGATTCACCTAAAGTGGTAATAGCCTCATTCAAAGGACTCAAAGACATATTGACCATCGGAATGTCTGCCTCACTATCAGATGAAACATTTTGTTCAATTGTCATTTCACTCTCGGATTGTGGTTGCATTTGTTTCAATGCATTTGCTTGTTGAGACAAATCGATTTTACACTTGGGGCAAATGAATTCTGCTTCTTCACCGTATTGTATATTTAATTCATTCATGTATCGCTTCGAAACACCAGTTAATTTTAATACTTTTATCTTTTTCGAACGATGTCCACTCTTGTTAAACGGATTGCAGCAAAATTTATTCATTTTACTTTAAATTGTCTTTACAGCTTCACTCTTTACTTTACAAAAAAAAAACTTTAACACTTTCACGTTTAGTATTCAACTAAAATTTGACTCAGAGTGTGTGAAGTATTTATATTTATTTTTTGGTAAAAAATATGTAAAAAAAATAAGCGATATTTGCTTTTCTTTAATAGGAAAATTTACGTGAACTACTGGTCATAAAATGTTTTTTAAAGAGGGACTTAATTGGTTACTGCCAATAAGCCGACCACAGGTCATAAAATGTTTTGTAAATTTTTTAAATTACCAGGTAATAAATATTTCGCCATATTTATGGAAAATCCGTGTTTTATGACTTGTTTCTGCACGTGTCATTTTAGGCGAAATATTTATTACCTGGTAATTTAAAAAATTTACAAAACATTTTATGACCTGTAGCCTCAGTCGGGTTTGGTGTGCCATTACATGCCACTGCTGCTATTATCCATGGATTTATGGCCGATCTTGTGAAGGCAGGCAGACCATATTCACTACACACTCAACTTGGGGCTCTTAAAAAAAATTGATTTTTTCTTCATAAATGTATTTTTAACTGTAAAATAATTTTTAAAATGTACTTTTATTAATAAAATAAAATAATGTTAAATAATTACAAATAATTCAATTATAAAAAATATAAAAACAATGAGAACAAGGTGGTCTCTTAAATGCTCCTCTCCTGTCCAAACAAGGAGTCGGGGCCCATTTTTTTATTGCTGATTCTTAAAGCAAAAATTATGAGGAATCCAAAAAAAAAAAATTAGCCGGAAAATTTAGAAGCTTCTGTGGAAAATCGGAAAATTTAATTTTCATGGGAAAATTTAATTTTCATGTGAAAAAAGGTAAATTTCTGAGAAAAATTAGGAAAATTTTATTTTTCAATTAAAGCCTGATTCAATACCTTTCCAACGAGCTATCACTCGTTGCGATCGCTTTAGTAGTTATTTTTTAAAACAACTTTCAATGAGGTCCCTTATGAAGAATTCTTCAATTTTGTCACATGACAGTGGTGTACACCACCACTAAACCAGTCACTATAAAAAAAAAAAAAAAAATATGTAGGTACATTATTTTTTGCTGGGCAATCGATTGAGACTATTTATTTTAAAATCGGAGAGGGGTCGTCCAAAAATTTGCCAATTTTGATCGTTTTCATATGGAATTGCTCCATAACCTTTAAACAAAATGACACATAGATCATGAAAATCGATGGACGCGTTTCGCTTTTATTCACAATTAAGTGAAGGTATCTCATTTTGACAAGAATATTGATTTTATGTTTCAATGAGTTTGGATAATATTTATTATATATTATTTATTATTAACACGTAAAATTAAAAATTATTACAGGTAATTATTAGGTTATTACATGGATACATAGGTTATAAAAATCGATGAACGCAAAACTTATTTTCGTTTGTTTGCGCTCTTTACTTTCTTGCGTGGTGGTTCGCCCACTTGTTCAGAGTCTGTATCGGATGAGGATCTGTCTTCATCTGGAAAAAATCAATTGTTTTTAATCAGTCAGTTAACTTAATTTTTGTGACTTACCCTCGGAGGAGACTCCCATTGTATATTCTTCTTCTTCATCTTCATTGTCGGGATCGTACGTCTTTTGCGACCACCAACAAATTTCAGCCAGCAGCGAATCGAGCCTTTTGCCTTTATATCGCGTTTCCATTGGCATTGCCACTTGATGGAAGCGCTCGCCATGTTCATCCGACTCTGAGGCTAGCTGCTTGCTGAAGTATTCGAGATGGTGATGCAAGAAGTGAATTTTGAGGGACATATTCACTCCAATTTTCTGGAAGTAGTGCAACATCTTGGTTACAAGAGCGGGGTAATTGTGTGCTCGCGTACTTCCCAAAAAATATCGTATGACTTTCTTCACTGCCCTCCACGCAAAGTAATCATTACCGTCTAAAGCACCTTTAAATTCCTTTGATTTCATGAGCTTTCGTATATCCGGCCCATTCAGAACACCTTCCTTCAATTTTGCTTCGCTGATTCGTGGGAAAATATTATTTAAACAATCAAGAATTTTCGGCTGCTTCACAATGGCCTTGATGAAATTTTTTACGATTCCCAGTTTGATATAGAGAGGGGGCATGAGGACGTTCTCCATTGGCACCAGTGAATTATTTACGCAGTTGTGTCCTTTCTCTGTTGGATCTCGAGGAAGCCAGTCATGCGTTTCGTATTGGTTTCCTTTAAATCGGGTATCCCAAAGACACAAGAAACACATGTTTTTCGTATAGCCTCCTTGGAGACCTCTTAGCATCGCCACGACTTTCAGATCACAACTGATTCGCCACATGTGATCAGTGTAGCAAACTTTATCCAAAATTATTTTCATCGAGTCGTATGCTTCGCTCATGTCTGTGCTGTAGCCAGTGGGAATGCTTGGTTTTTTTATTATATTTATATAGCAAAACGACTTTCAGGCTTGATTTCGAAGAATGGATGAACATTCGCCAATCAGCTGCGACATAATTAATGGCCATCGCCTCCATCAGTCCCTTTATATCGTGGCAGTAAACAAATGTGTTCCCTTCGTTGAGTGTGTAGTACCGTTGGAATAGCAATTGTCGTCTTCGATATCCGGTGACTTTGACATTAGGCTCCAAATTTTTGCCTTCTTTCGAAAGCTGGGCAAGTTTTTCTGCTTCACGTTGAGAAAGGTTTAATTCTGCAACAATCTTGTCCATTCTTGCTGGTGATATTGGAATTATTTTGTTCGATGGGCCGGCTTCTGGTGTTGGTTTATAGGTGAAATCCGATTGGTCCATTGTTTCAATAGAAAAAGAAGTTTCTCTGTCAGGACTTGGAAGCGGTGGAATTGGTATTTCATCCGAATGCGGTAGAGGTATTTGTGCACTTTTAACAGATATGTAAACTCTTCGTTTAAGGCCTTTACGATTTACTCCACATATTTTGTTTGCGCAAGCGTAACAGTTATCGGAATTGTGCTCTCCTGGATCAGTCCAAATCATTGGTACACCAAAAGAAAGTGAACTGCGTTTCCCTTGAATCCACATATTAAGAGCATTGTAGCACGTTTTACAAATTTTGTCTAGGGCCCACGAAACGCCGCGAATTATTTCGGAATCAAAATAAAATTTAAAAGCACGCTCCACTTGCTCAGTGAGTAATGCAGTATTTGTTGAAAAAGCTCTTTTGCCACAAACGTAACAAAATAAATTGATATTTTCTGGACAATTTGCACTCATTTCGGTTTTATACTTTTATTACTTTTTCGTCACTTTAAAAAAATCGTACTTTACGCGTTCGGAGACACTTGTTGAATGACAAAAATCGATCAATGAACACCTATGAAAACTAAGTAAGTTTCAATATTTTACTGAGAGGTACTTATGAATTGGCGCATCTTTTAAGGGTGGCTATATACCTGATTCGTGTGCGTTTTAAATTTTTCGAAACGTTCTAAAACATGACCACTCATAAATGTGGGTGCAATTTGTGTAACAAAATCATGCAGGTAGCCAACGGAAAAAACCCAAATAATTAAAAAAGTGCACTTTCCTTTTTTCCTTTTAATTGTCTACGCACATATATGACCGTTTTTTAGTTTGTTACCGCTACCATACAAATCAAATAACCTTTTGTTTATTACTTTTTTTTAATATTTTAGGCAAAAAATATTTTTTTCTTCATACATTTATTTTTACCGGCAAAACTGTTGAGTACATAGAAAAACGTTATATGAACAGATTAAAGGAATTGTAATTTTTAATTGTTTGAGCAAAATCCGACTAGTGGTTCTCGAGTTATGTCAAAAAAAGACCACCAAAGGTGACAATTTCCCCTATATGATAGTTACTTACTTCAAATCGATATATCTCGATTCCTAGACGTGACCCAGCGAAACGCCGGGACACGTATAACTTCTTTTTTACCGATATAACTTTCCCCGGTAGTTTGAACCCTTCCCGATCACTGACCCCTACCATTTGTCTCACAGTGTAATTTTTGCGGGATCTTTATACGGGAACTAAGTCTAAACATAAAATAATTCTAAACGAAATCAATAGGCTTTGTGCTTAGGCCCATGTAAATCAGTTTACCAAATTTCATTAGAATGTCTAACTAACTGTAGAGTGCAAAAAAGCATAAGCGACAATTTTTGGGAAGACTTTTATATGAGCATTATGTTTTTAGTGTTACAAGTTAAAATCATCAAAAGAAACTCATTATAGTGATGTAGGGTTTAAATACTTATTAGGCAATCAAAGGGTTCAGTGATGCCCCTCCCCCACTCCAACCACCAACCCTCACAGAAATATTGCCTAGCTACGCCAATGTATAAACCAAACAAAAATCTTAAAAATCAACGAAATTCAAAATTTTTAAACAAATAACAAAAATAACTGCCCAGCAAACAAAATTGGAAGTAGTGCTTTATAAACTACTTTTTTCACTGCTTCACAAGTATCCGTTAGTGTATTTTTACTGCTTTTTTAGAAGTTATTCGGAATAACTTCAAAAAATCACTTCTTTCATTGCTTCAAAAGTATCCGTTAGTATATTTTTACAGCTGTTTTAGAATCACTTCTGAACAACATCCAAAAAAACACTTAAGTATTGCTTCTAAAGAGTAATTGCTCTAAAAGTGATCGTAAAAAGTGATTTTGGTATCATATGGCATTCCCAAACAGAGAGTCCCGGGTTCGATTCCAGGCGGGACCCATATCTTTTTTAATTTTATAAAATTTTTTTTTATTCTATCAATTTTTTCTAATGTTTATAATTAATTTGTTTATATTCAATATTTTTTTTAATTTTAAAATTTTTAAAAATATGTATTAACATATAAAAAAATGGTGAGAAATTGTTTTTTATGCACCTGTAAAAATAGTACTGAAAACAATATTGAATTGGAGTGCACCTTTTACACTTGTTTAATAAGTACTTTTATTGAAGAGAATAAGGTGGTGTTTTTATGCCAGTCAACTTTTATATCAAACAATAACTCAGCAGTAGAGCGCTAGACTAACAATCGTGGGGTCGCAAGTTCGATACCCGGTGGCGGCACTCGTTCCAAAAGTACTGAAAAAATTTCGAAGTGGGAGTACTCATCTCCAATTACAACTCAATATTAAAATCATTAGTGTTTATGTTAAAAAACAAGTGCATCTAGATCATCAATTGTAGTGCTTTTTCTACTGCTTCAGCATCTCTTTTTTTGCTGGGTGTTTACTGAAAAAATACTGTTTTGGTAGTTATTTATTATGATATTAAAAATACTTGTTTTAAACGGCTGTTACGAAATTACAATTCTTTTCGTTAGTTGTTTCCTTAAATAACTATCATAACAGTAGTTTTGTATTTTTTCATGGGAAAACAACCGTAATTACATCCAAAACACATACTTTTTCGAAATAAGCGCTGTTTTATGCACAATAAATAAGCGCTACTTTTTACTGCATTTTTGGAAGCATCTTATTTTATGGCGGATATATGGCATGATTTTTGTTCGCTGTCCCACTTATAATTAGAAGCAATAAATTACGACCGAAATAAAACATATGACATACTCTACCTTCTTTTAATGCTGGTTGTCTTATACGTTATTTCCATGATATGCAGCATTACTTGCCAGTGAAATATTTTGTTGGGTTTTATGAGAATTGGTTTATTGAAATATGAAAATGAAACACATACTTAATATTAATAAAATTGCATTATTACTCTCTATTGCAATTTTATTAATATTAAGTATGTGTTTCATATTCATATTTCATTAAACCAATTCTCATAAAACCCAACAAAATATTTAATATGTTTTATAAAAGTTCTGGAAATAATAATAATTAAAATTCCACAGTTGGTAAGACAAAAGTTAACAACTTAAATTATACTGGCCATAGTTGTCACCTTAGAATGTGGGATAAAAAAGAACTAACAATTATGGTATAAAAGGTTGTCGCTTACCAGCAAATGTCAGTAGAATAATTTCTAACGTTAACGCGTCTAAACAAAATAAATATAGCAAACATGAAGGTAAGATTCTAAAATCAAATGAAAAGGGATAACAGAGAATCCTAGAAAACTTAAAAAAGTGAATTATAAAGGTTTAATAATTAATAAGTAAAAAACAAAAATTGAAGTATGGTATATCCACTGTGTGATACCGATCATCACAGTACGATTAAATTCGTTCTACGGGCAGGGACTAAATATAGTGAAGTATACAATTATGGGTGTAAAAAAAGTGCCTCTAGATCAAGTATTTGTGGTAGTAACAAATTTCAGCAGAAAGTCATTTTACCCAATACCATATAGTGTAGGGTGTAATTCTTTAAAAACGGGTGTAAGAAGTTCAAATCCGGGTTTCTCCAATACCGAAGCCGATGCGGATTTTGAACTATATGCTGTATGCCAGATATTCTAGTTTCCGAAGTGGTATATTGGTCCACAGTTTTTTTGCTATATAAAATATCTCAACCCTAACTCCCTTCGCACTTACAAATTCTAATTTTTTGTATCATTCTTTGTACTCCATTACTGTGTATCTAGCCTAAGAACCTGTATTTAAAAATGCAATAAACATTCTTAAATGACTTTAAAATCTTTTAAGTTTTTAATAACAAATAATATTCTTTTATAAATTTCAGTTCGCCGTTATCGTAGTCTTGGTTGCTTTGGCCTTGGGTGCTAACTCCTCCATCATTCCCATTGGATGGCCCGGTTCTGTTGTAGTTGATCACCATCCAGGTGCCATTAGCTTAGATCATTCACACCTACCTGTTGTAGTTGATCACCTTAGCTTAGATCATTCACATCTGCCTGTTGTTGTCGGTGCACCCGGCTCTGTAGCTATTCAATCCGCTGTTCACGGTGTTCCACATGTTGTTGGCAGTCCTGTACAAATTGTTACCGGTCCTCATGTAGTTCCCGCTGTAGTGCCAGCTGTTGTTCCTGGTGGTGTCGCTGTATCTAAGACCCGTGGTGCTGTTCATGTTGCACCTTTGCCAGGACATGCTCAATCTGTTGTGCAAGCTAACTTGCAACCCGCTCCTGGAACTCTCTAAATCATTTTAATCATTCACAAAGAAACAGAACGTAATACTTATCATTGATGCTACACACAGTACATAGCTTCAAAACTTTGGCTTATAAATCTGGTCAAATGATATCTTACCCAACGTCCCGTTTAAATTAAGTGCAACCACCCATGAACAGGAATGACTCATTTCGTCTATCAACCAACAACAAGTTGCAGCAAAACAATAGTGTAAATAAGTAATTAAGTTTTTATTTCTTTTGGCAATTTTTTCTTCTTTTAAACATTTTCAATTTTTGTACTCTTTTTCTATGCTCTCATCTTTCTACTGTCTTTCTTTATTTTAGTAGTCATTCATTTCATTCATTTGATCTTATCTTGTCCATTCCTTGTGATATTTTTTTGTTTATATTTTCTTATAACTTCCTCTAAGTCATGTCCACCCATCATTACTATCAACTTAAACTGCCATTATCCTGTATGATATCCTTTATTGTACAATAGCTATACCGTTAGTAATTTTTGTTTGATTTGTTTGGCCATTAAAAGTTAGAGTAATACAAATTGTGTGAAATTGTTTAAAAGAAAATAAAGAAAAATAAAAAAAAAATTAATATGAGTTCTTTTTAATTTAAACAATACTTTTTATAACTTTATAGCGTCTGAATTCGTTAAGATATAAATTTAGGAAGGATTCTATATAAATACAGCTATGAGGGGAAGTTTAGTTGATATTTTATTTTGGTAAATGAATGTTTTTAGTTTGACTCTAGATCATAAATTAATATCACTTTCTGTTTAAATTATTTTCAAATTAAAGAAAGATGATACAATTTTCACAAAATAGATTTTGCCGGCAGAATGTGTAACTTTTTTTTGGCGATCTCTTAAAAATGGTAAATGTATTCCTAATTTGGCAAACTATATTTTAGCTTGTATCATCTTTCTTTAATTTGAAAATAATTTAAACAGAAAATGATATTAATTTATGATCTAGAGTCAAACTAAAAAACATTCATTTAAATACAGCTATAATATGTCGGCCATTTTATTACCTAGCATTGCCACATTGTTATTTCAAGTTATTTTGGTCCTCGTTTCAAGCTACAGTGGTTTTGATTTAACCGCCTTTTTCTTAAGTGCACATTTGCTGTAACTGCACAAAATTTTGGTTTCGTTTCTATTTTACAAAATTATGTACGCAATTGTCTTCTTTAAGTGCACTTTTTGTACCTGCACATTTAAGATAACTGCCTCATATTTTTGGCAGCTTTACATTATTTTCATAAAAAAGATCACCGTTAGCTGCCTCTTGTGTTTTGCTTTGTTTTTCAATTCAGGGAAAAAAAAACACTTATAAAATAAATATGTTGTCAACTCTGTTTGTGATAAAAATATCCTACTTTAGTCGTTTTTTAACCATAAAAATCGCAAGATCTGGTGACAAGCAAAAAGTTGTCATCATTAGCTTCATTTGTTTTATTTGTTTTCAGTCTGTATTGGTATATCTGCACATTAAGCTGCGTTTTTGGCTTACCTGCACAAAAATCCTTGCAAAAGTTGGTTGTGCAGCTAAGTCGAAATTACTGTAAAATATAATTTACGAAATTAGGAATACATTTACCAATTTTAAGAAATCGCCAAAAAAAAAAAGTTACACATTCTGCCAGCAAAATCTATTTTGTTACATTTGGTATCACCAAAAAATTCAAAATGTTTAATACATATGGGGCGGAATTCCTGAAAAGTCCTTTAAAAAAAGTCGATGGTCTTCGATTTTGATAAAATGTTGCTATAATGCCCCATAGTCTAAATCTGAAATATTGACTTATTTGATGTAATATGTTCAGAATTTCTGGGATGTAAATTTTGGTGTTTTGAAAAAAGGACCTTTTTAATTATTTTCTTAATTTATATACCAACTTCATAAAAATAAAAATTGGAAAACGGTTTTTAAAGTATTTTTCACGGGCTCTACATTGCCGAAATTTATTCTGTTTTTGGACCGATATTTGACCTATAAATTCAAGGTCAAAAAATTTAATTTGATTTATCTGAAAATAATCCGATTTTAATTTTTTTTTTTAATTATTTTTAATCGAAAGTCTGACTTTCTTACTATAACATGTGAAAAATTCAGAGAGGCTGCATCAATAGTTTTTAGATATCGAATTTTGAAAATAAATGCCCTAAACTTGTTGCTATTAATTCAGTTGTTTACACACACTGTACATTTGTTCAGCATAACAAAAGTAGAAATAAGCAAACGATTTGTAATAGCGATGGCCGCATGACCCTGGCTTTGCGTGTGTCCCGTGTGTCGAGCGTGAATGAAACTTACAATCCTCATGTGATTAGTGCTGGAGCGTAATACTATAATATACTATATAATACTATATTTAGATTGGGGAAAACTATTACCTTTTGGCTACTTTTAGTGTTGGAGCCGAAAACTCTAAAAGTGAATTTAGTTTTTCAATACAATTTCCATACAAATTACAACCCAGACTTTTTCTGGTTTTTTGCCAAGAATCAAATGAAAACATTGGAAATGTGCATATTTGGAACAGCCAATATCTTTTATACGTAATTAATTTTTGATATACCCTGTTACAACGAATATTGAAGAAAAGCAAGTGTCAAAAGCAGTTTTTAAAATTATTTAAAAATATTCATATTTAAGTTTAAAATTTTTTGTTGTTATTCATTTGTAAATATGATAATAATTTTGTTCGTTGTAACAGAGATATATAAAAAGTGTTTAATAAAAAGTAATATAACAAATACAACCTAAATATCCAGTCTCAATGACTCGACTGTTGTAATTAAATTTTGTATTCTCCTACGAATCACAAACGAACATTTTTTACATTAAATGCGCCTCTAAAATACAACTCAATAACGTGTTGCTTCCTTTGGAAAGGGGATAGAGAAGAAGTGAAAGGTGGTAAAGATGAAGGGCTTCAAATATGGCAACACTGTAATTGTGCGAGATGTTGAATTTTAGAAGAGTTGTTGCGCGCCATCTGATGGTGAGTTGGCGAACTTTGTTGATAGCCCTGTTATATTATTTTACTTCGGCGGGGTTAAGTGCTATGGGAACACCGAAGGATGACGCTGCGATATGTATGAGGGATAGAAAAAAATCATACATATTACTATTTTTCATAAATTGCCTTGGTTGGGGCTCGAACCTGCAACCTCACGTGTAACAGTCCAACGCGCTAACCATTACACCACAGCGCCCACAAAACTAAGTTAATATTTATAGTTTATTTATTTATGTTATAGTAAGAAAGTCAGACTTTCGATTAAAAATAATTTTAAAAAAATTAAAAACGGATTGTTTTCAGATAAATCACATTTAATTTTTTACCTTGAATTTATAGGTCAAATATCGGACCAAAAACAAAATTTGTACCCGCATTGAAGAGCACGTCAAAAATACTTTACTCGTTTTATACTTTTTATTTTTATGAAGTTAGTATATAAATTAAGAAAAGAATTAAAAAGGTCCTTTTTCCAAAACACCAAATTTTCCATCCCTGTAAATCTGAACACATTACATCAAATAAGTCCATATTTTAGATTTAGACTATGAGGCATTATAGAAACATTTTAACAAAATTTTATCAAAATCGAAGACCATCGACTTTTTTTTAAGACCGTTCAGGAATTGCGCCCCATTCCAGTATATATTACGTTTTGAACATTTTGAATTCATTTTTGTGATACTAAAAGTAACAAAATAGATTTTGCCGGCAGAATGTGTAACTTTTTTTTTGCGATTTCTTAAAATTGGTAAATGTATTCCTAATTTCTAAAATTATATTTTAGCTTGAAACGAGAACCAAAATAACTTAAAAACGATGTGTATTTATATAGAATGCTTTCCAAATTTACATCTTAACGAATTCAGTCGCTCTAGAGTTATAACCAGTATTGTTTAAATTAAAAAGAACTAATATTAATTTTTTTTTTTGATTTTTCTTTATTTTCTTTTAAACAATTTCACATAATTTGTATTATTCTAACTTTTAATGGCCAAACATATCAAACAAAGAATACTAACTGTATAGCTATAGTAAAGGATATCATACAGGATAATGGCAGTTCCAGTTGATAGTAATGATGGGTGGACATGACTTAGAGGAAGTTATAAGAAAATATAAACAAAAAAATATCACAAGGAATGGACAAGATAAGATCAAATGAATGAAATGAATGACTACTAAAATAAAGAAAGACAGTACAAAGATGAGAGCATAGAAAAAGAGTACAAAAATTGAAAATGTTTAAAAGAAGAAAAAATTGCCAAAAGAAATAAAAACTTAATTACTTATTTACACTATTGTTTTGCTGCAACTTGTTGTTGGTTGATAGACGAAATGAGTCATTCCTGTTCATGGGTGGTTGCACTTAATTTAAACGGGACGTTGGGTAAGATATCATTTGACCAGATTTATAAGCCAAAGTTTTGAAGCTATGTACTGTGTGTAGCATCAATGATAAGTATTACGTTCTGTTTCTTTGTGAATGATTAAAATGATTTAGAGAGTTCCAGGAGCGGGTTGCAAGTTAGCTTGCACAACAGATTGAGCATGTCCTGGCAAAGGTGCAACATGAACAGCACCACGGGTCTTAGATACAGCGACACCACCAGGAACAACAGCTGGCACTACAGCGGGAACTACATGAGGACCGGTAACAATTTGTACAGGACTGCCAACGACATGTGGAACACCGTGAACAGCGGATTGAATAGCTACAGAGCCGGGTGCACCGACAACAACAGGCAGGTGTGAATGATCTAAGCTAATGGCACCTGGATGGTGATCAACTACAACAGGTAGGTGTGAATGATCTAAGCTAATGGCACCAGGATGGTGATCAACTACAACAGAACCGGGCCATCCAATGGGAATGATGGAGGAGTTAGCACCCAAGGCCAAAGCAACCAAGACTACGACAACGGCGAACTGAAATTTATAAAAGAATATTATTTGTTATTAAAAACTTAAAAGATTTTAGAGTCATTTTAAAATATTTATTTCATTTTTAAATACAAGTTCTTATGCTAGATACACAATAATGGAGTACAAAGAATGATAGAAAAAATTTGTAAGTGCGAAGTGAGGTAGGGATTATTTAATCGGCTTGTCCGACTTTGAACTTTTAAAAAGGAAAATTTACTACACGTCAGACTAATTTTTCTTGAATAAACTTGATGTTAGATCTGAAAGTGTCAAGTTTCTGCTTTTACAAAAGCTTTTTGAATTTTTCACATGCTATTATTTTTAAATAGTAAGTCCATTGGAATTATTAAATATGACACAGTAACATTTATGGCGCCATTAAATATCTAGAATAACCTGAGGTAAACCAAAATATTTTGAGAAGAACACTCTTGCTAAAGTGCCATTACATCTTGTTGGCCTGTGTTGTTGTTATTTTTGTGCCTCATCCAGCCAAGAATTTTCGAAATTGGACTTTTTTAACAAAATATTTTTTTTTCCTTTAACGATTTGAACTAATAACACTGCCTGACAAAATCTTGACTTTTAAAAATTATTAGAGCTCTGGCCATCAATTCTATATATCTCGGACATGCTGATGACAATAGCGTACTTTATTTTTCAATCAATGGTACAGATTTTTCGCTAATTGTCTTTAAAGTTTGGCGGTTGTCCATTCAGTTTTTTGTATAAAAAATTTTTTAAATTCAATTAATATGAATTTTTTTGTATTAAAATGTAAGCACAGGGCCTGTGCCCATATTTACGATATAACTGCGATGTGCCAATCTTGATATTTAAACCACTACTTAGCGTTTTATATAGGTTTTTATGGATTTTTGCTATTTCATCGACTTTAGTCGCCAAATGTACAATCGACCTCAATAAATGTAATGCCTTAGTAAGGAAGCAATTAAAAGGAAAATATTTCAATAAAAAAAATGTATTCATCTATAGCGGCCTATACGTTAAAATCGCGATTTTTCAAAAATTTTGTATGGCAGCATAGCTTTCCAAGATGTCCCCAAAAGTCCAACGTTTAGTATAATATGGGGTCACCTCTAAAAACAGTTCTTGCAAAATTTCAAGCGAAACAGTTTCCATTTGCAGAAGTAAATTTATAAAGTTTAAATTTTATTACTAAACAAATTTCTGGCACTAGATCTATATAATTCCAATCATGAGTAAGATGGAACTTAATCTGGGCAAACAAATCTTGGCCCAACTTTTGCTCAGTTTCTCTCGGTTTTTTTACAGTGTTGGAAAAGTTAAAAGGTCCGCAAAATTATTAAAATTTAATTGCTTTTTGGGGGTTTTGAATTTTTTGGTATAAAATTGTTGAGTGAATCGAATAAATTCTGAAATTAGAACTTAAGGCCTGACTGATAGACCCACCCTTGGACGTCTGTCTCGGCGAGAAAGCAAAATGTTTAACGCATAATATTACAGCACCCAAAAAAAACCGAAATTACTCAAAAAGTTGTTGAACAATTCAGAAACTAGAATATCTGGCATACAGCATATAGTTGAAAATCTGCATCGGCTTCGATATTGGAGAAACCGGGATTTGAACTTTTTACACCCGTTTTTAAAGAATTGCACCCTACACTATATGGTGTAGGGTAAAATTAGTTTCTGCTGATATTTGTTACTACCACAAATACTTGATTTAGAGGCACTTTTTTACACCCATAATTTTATACTTTACTATATTAAGTGCACCGTTAATTAAAATTCCCTGGCCCTAGTACGACTTAAATCGTACTGTGCTGTACAGTGTCACATATTCGATATGCCATATTTTATTTTTTTTTTTTTTTTTTTATTTATGGATTATTAAACTTTTATAATTCACTTATTTAAGTTTTTCTAGTATCCTCTGTTATCCTTTTTCATTGGATTTTAAAATCTCACCTTCATGTTTGCTATATTTGTTTTGTTTAGACGCGTTAACGTTAGAAATTATTCTACTGACATTTGCTGGTAAGCGACAACCTTTTATACCATAATTGTTAGTTCTTTTTTATCCCACATTCTTAAGTGACAACTATGACCAGTATAATTTAAGTTGATATCTTTTGTCTTACCAACTATGGAATTATAATTATTTCCAGAACTTTAATAAAACATATTAAATTACTCTCTTATGCAATTTTATTAACTTTAAGTGTATATTTCATATTCATAATTCATTAAACCAATAAAACCCAACAAAAACTTTCATTGGCAAGTAATGCTGCATATCATGGAGATAATGTATTTATAAGACAACCTGTTAATTTTTTAGTACTTTTCGTTCAAAAAATGCATTAGAAAAAGGTATAGTGTGTGATATTGTTGTATTTCGGCTGTAATTTATTGCTTCTAAGCGAGGCAGCGAACAAAAATCATGCCATATACCGCCATAAAAGAAGCTGCTTTCAAAAATGCATTAAAAAGTAGCGCTTTATTTACTGTGGCTATATGTATGACATATTTTCGTTCACGATGTCTCACTTAAGCCCGCATTATAAGCAATATATGTATATGTACCTGGTAGGGTTGCCACATCGCAAAAGTCTAATAACTTGACACTTCGCCAAAAATAACTTGATTTAAAAAAAAAACTTGACAATAAAAAATTTAATGTGCATATGTGTGCAGTAGGGTGATTCTTAATACAAAAATTTATAATTTTTGAATACACTCGCCATTTTATTAAGATTCATAAAAAAAAATTTCGGTTTTTTTTTTGCAATTTTCGGGCACAAACTCGATAGTGCTACCAGTTTGGACATAAATTGACGAAATTTATTAATGTTTTATTTTTTCTTTTGTAGCAATTATTCCTGTATAATAAGAAGAAAAAGATCAAGTCTGCAAGAAGTCGTTGACATTTTCAAACTTTAGGCCAAAAAAATATATAAACTTTCCATTGTTGTCGAATCGTCAATTTGAAATTTTAATATATTTTTTTCCTGAAACGTAAAAAACCAAAACTTTTTTTTATAAATTTATTAAATGGATGATATATAATCAAAATAAAATAGCACTTAAGGTTTTTCTTGTCCCAGTAAAATCATTGTTTACCGATTTTTAAGGAAAATCGTCTTTCGTAAATCTCCACTCGCGCTCTCAAAACCAAAGATATACCTTAAGCGCCATTTTATTTTGATAATATATCATCAATTTAATAAATTTATGAAAAAAAATTTTGGTTTTTTACGTTTCAGGAAAGAAAATATGCTAAAATTTTAAAATGGCGTTGCGAGAATTATGAAAAATTTATATGTTTTTTTTTGGCCTAAAGTTTGAACATTTCAACAGAGCTTTGAAGAATTAATTCCTTTTTGAATGAATTCACTACCAATCGAATTCAATTTTCTATAGAATTGAATGAATTCCTTTTCTTAAGTAATTCACTGAATTCGTTCAAATGAACGCGTTCATCAAACAACAAATTCAAAGAATTAATTCAATTGCAATAGTTCTTTTTATTAAATCAAATGAATTAATTCACCGGTGAACGCGTTCAATTTTATAAATCGAACGGAAAAAAAAGTGAATTAATTCCTTACTGAATTAATTCACTACTGAATTCGTTCAATTTCATTTTCGTTCAGTGAATTAAAAAAAAAAAAATTACGTTCAGTGAATTAAAAAAAAAAATAATAAGTTCACTGAATTGAAAAAAAAATAAAATAAGTTCACTGAATTCAAACTTGTTTTCTGCCGTTCAGTAGAAGAAAACAATAACGTACAAATACAATTTTTAAATAAGCAATTTTGCAGCGTGTGCTAGTAAAAATAAACAAATTAGAAACCGGATGCTGTTTATCAACCTACATGATTCAAAAATAAAGCCTTTTACTATTAAAAATAAAAACTTTACTTTTATAGATAAATTTGGAAAAAAAAATATAACTATTAATTTTTCAAACCAGTTATATTTTTTTTCAAATGTATCTATATCTGTAAATTTTTATTTTTAATAGTAAAAGGCTTTATTTTTGAATCATGTAGGTTGATAAACAGCATCCGGTTTCTAATTTGCTTATTTTTACTAGCACACGCTGTAAAATTGCTTATTTAAAAATTTTATTTGTACATTATTGTTTTCTTCTACTGAACAGCAGAAAACAGGCTTTGAATTCAGTGAACTTATTTTATTTTTTTTCAATTCAGTGAACTTATTTTATTTTTTTTTTTCAATTCAGTGAACTTATTATTTTTTTTTTAATTCACTGAACGTAATTCTATTTTTTCTTAATTCACTGCACGTAATTTTTTTTTTTAATTCACTGAAAGAAAATGAAATTGAACGAATTCAGTAGTGAATTAATTCAGTAAGGAATTAATTCACTTTTTTTCCGTTCGATTTATAAAATTGAACGTGTTCACCAGTGAATTAATTCATTTGATTTAATAAAAAGAACTATTGCAATTGAATTAATTCGGAACAAAATAAATCGAACGAAAGCAAATATGAATTAATTCCATTCAATATATGGTACTTAGTGAATTAATTCATCGAATTTTTAATTCAGAATTGAAAAATTGAATTAAGGAATTAATTCTTCAAAGCACTGCATTTCAACGACTTATAGCAGGTTTACAAAACGTCATTTTCATACAAAATTTGTTCAATAAACCTCCTATAATTTTAAAAAGCGTTTATGAATTTAGAAGTTAATCTTTATTTTCTTATTGTTTAGAAATAAATGCTACTCAAAAAAATTAAAACACTAATAAATTTCATCAGTTTTGTAATTTTACATGTTTTTTTTTAACTACTGATACGACAAAAATTCAATTTAACTTGACAAAATAAATTTGACCTTGGCACTTGACAAGACCTAAATTAACTTGACAATCAAGGCCATTCAAGGCCATGTGGCAACCCTAGTACCTGGTAGTGTAAGGACCCCTGGACTTAGAATATTTGTAAATGTTTGTAAAGACCATAAGTACCGTATTTAAAGAACTGTGCTGGAAAACAAATGAAATTTCACTTAAAAACAGGTCCATTAACATTTCATTAGTAACATTCAAAAAAGTTTGACAGTTACTACATGACAATTTGTGTAGTAATCAGTAGTTGTTGTGTTTTTGATGTAATTCCACTTGTTTTTCCATGAAAATACCAAACAAGGGTCCATTATGGACTCTCTGATTTTCGAATAAGTATTTATACCCACACCAATACACCACTATAATTAGTTTGTGCTGATTATTGCAAATTGTAGCACTAAAAGTTGCTGGGCCTGGACCTTTTAGTATACCGAGCAACTCAGAATCCCATGTCCATGTAATGTCCGTGTCGAAACAGAGTGCTCATATAAAAATCTTCCCAAAAATTGTTGCACTCTACAGTTAGCAAATATAATGAAATTCTAATAAAATTTGGCAAACTGATTTATATAGGCTCAAGGACAAAGCATATTAATTTAGACTTAGTGCACGTATAAAGATCGCCAGCTAATTAAAGATTTTTCAATTCTACAGTAAAAACTAATTCTATAAGCCTGGTTTTCATATTTCTAATTTAGAAAAATTAAAAAAAAAATAATTTTTTAAAAAACGTAATGGAAAAGTGTTTTGACTGATGAAAAATGGTTAAAAAATTTGTGATTTATCGCAAACCATTAAAGAGTTATTAAACCTCAAAATTAGCCCAGTCAGAAATCGCCAGTGGTACAAAAAATCAAGCACTGGCATACCACTGGGTAACCATGGTATTAAAAATAAATGACTGGCAGAACACTCATTTGGGACGCTTTGCCAGCGTTTGCGAAAAGCGTTTTACCAGTATTTTTTTTACAAAAATTTCGGTGGTTTATAAAAAAAAAAACCACTGGCAAAGAATTGGCTTAGAGTGATATGCCAAGGTTTGCAACCAGTGGTTATCCAGTGCTACCTAGCCAATGCTACCAGGCGTACAAAAATCAATTCACTGGAAAACCAATGATTTTATAAAAATGCTGACGCTTCGTTAAAAAATGTTTGTAGTCGGAAGGTTCCGAGTTCAAATCCGGTTGCAAGCAAAAAAATTTTTTTGGATTTTTTTTAATTTAACATTTTTTTTGTTTCATTCAATTAATTTTTTTGTTTGTGGGAAAGCTCCTTGAAGACCAACTTTCTTTTTGCCCTCCAAACACTGGCATACTAGTTACTAAAAATTGTTTGCCAGTACTAGCATTTTGGCACAGCCAGTAGTTGTCCAGCTATTATCACTCATTTATGTGTTTAGCCATTAAATATTATATGTCTCGTTAGCTCAGTGGGTAGAGCAATCGTCTGCCAATCTGACGGCCTGGGTTCAAATCACGGCAGGGTCAAAAAAATACATATCAACTTTTTTTTAATTTTATTTTGGAAAATATATTTCCAGACCACCTTTTTTTTTGTTTTGCCAACGTTTAAAAATTTTGTTCCTCCAGTGCTTTTCCGGCGCTTTTTGAACAGCCGGTCCTTTTGTCTAATGATGTTATCATTTTAGGAATGGGAAAGCATTTTTTGCCTGTACTTGTACCACCTGTTAAAGTGCTTTGCCACCGCTTTCCCGTTTGTATTTTTCTGACTGGGTAGGTTTCTTTTTTTAACTAAAAGCAAATTTTTTTAAATAATAAAAGCTCATGTAATCTAAATTATTTTGAGGACGTGAAAAAGTAATTTTGTTTTAAAATCGCATGGCAGAGTTATGCTTATTTTTGCTCACAAAAATAAAAGTCAAAAAAAAACTTTTATTTTTACTCAAAAAAATAAAAGTCAAAAAATAAATTTTATTTCTGCTCGGAAAAATAAAAGTCAAAAAATAACTTTTATTTTTGCTCTAAAAAATCAAAGTCAAAAATTTAAAAAGCAATGCATTTTTTGGAAGACTAGGCCACAAGGATCATTATGATGTACTTGAATCAGTTCTCCGATATTTCGTTATATGTGCTTTTTTGTTTAAAAATTAAAAAGTAACTGTTATTTTCGGTCCCTGGTTGTTTCAAGGTATGTGAACTATAGTATTTTAGTATTTCAAAGTATTCGCTTTTCCCGTTTCAACCAGAATTTTCCTTAGCAATTACAGATTTAATAATAAAAAAATAAAACACTTTGGGCAGACAGAATTCTTTATAAAACGTTGAAAACGAACTACGAAATGTTTAAAGAAATAATTGTTTCAAGCAGAGACCCAAAATAACTGTTATAATTCTAAAAAAGTCACCACCCAAATTTATTTAATTATAATATTTCAATAATGCACTATATTTTATAAATCATATTGCACAAAAAAATCACAAAGTTTTACTTTATAAATTTCTGTTGTTTTTTTGATTTTTATTTTAAAACTTTTTATAAAAGTTACAGAATGATTTTTTTGAAAAAATTAAGCACTAACTTTTTTATTTGATAATAAAATAAAAATTAAAAATTGACCTAAATGGAATGCGGGAAGTTGCTGGAATATACATATTTACTCAATTTAAATCACTATTCAATCTTTTATTAACACTAGTTGACATCATCAGGATATTATAATTATTGAAGTCATTGGTTCTATGGCTTTTGATTTATATTCTTAACTGTTATTTTTTGATAAAGAAAAAAAATCACAAAATAACTTTTATTATTTTTGAAAAAATAAAAATCGTATTTGGATTGTTTTTGTTTGAATTAAAAATAAAAATCAAACAGAGCAAATAAACAGAAAATTAAAAATACTGAAACAAGAAATAATTGTAAAACAATAAGTTTTTTGAATAAAAGTTATAACTGTTACGTCCCTGGTTTCAAGATACAGCTGGTTACCCTACACCAGGGGTGGCTAGACTTTTTTCGCTACGTGCCAGAAACGAACAAATTTTTTTTATAAAAATTTCTTGCGTGCCACCTTAATTTGAGTTGTCTTTTAAAAGTCCGTTTTTAAAAATTTTTAAAATTTGGAAAATTTCTCTTAAAAAATATCATCGCAGATGTACACATTATCAGCGCTACGGATAACCCCA
This sequence comes from Leucophora obtusa, assembly GCA_949987735.1. Lineage (NCBI taxonomy): Eukaryota > Metazoa > Arthropoda > Insecta > Diptera > Anthomyiidae > Leucophora > Leucophora obtusa. The sequence goes on from OX465298.1 coordinate 123,808,510, forward strand.
TGAAATAACCACCAAGGGGAAAAATTAAACAACATCCAAGAAATGACGTAAAAATGTTTGACGGTTATTTAATTTTTGGGGGTTTATTTAATCTTTAAATATTGAGATTATTTCATTATAAAGAAATCAACAATGAAATAAAATTACAACAGTTTGAACATTATTGTCTTTTCATTTTGTTAGGGGGTTATTCCATTTTTGGTGGTTATTTCATATTGTTAAAAAAAGTTAAATTATTGGGCTCCATTAATTATTTAAATACGTAAGAAACTATTTGAAAAATGTGCTTCGGGCAAAAATTTGATTTTGCTAATGAATAAAATGCGAATATTATGGATTTGAACAGAGAAATTTCTATTTCAGTTCAAATGGCTCTGCAAAACACGATCAAAACCCAATTACAAATTCCAACAAAGGGGGTTATTTCATTACGAAACTTATTTTCAGCCTTAATTTCATTGAGGGTTATTTCGTAACACCTATTTTCCCTTAAAAAAAAAACTTTATTTTTTATATCCAATTTTTTTACAACTTCTTTTCCATTTTTGTATAATTTTCCGGTAATTTTTTTTTCTCCGATTATGATGCATTTCCTCACGGAAACATTTAAAATTCTTTTAATCTAGTATTTTAGAAATTTCGCAGAATTTTCTGATAATCGAATTTACGAGTTCTGTATTAACCATATTTCTTAAACAAAATGGTGGCAATACAGAGTTTTATTTATTTTAAAAGACGATTTACAAGCTCTATGAAAAATGTCACCACTATGGAGTTAAATTACACATTTTTGTAGCGAAATTTAACATTTAACGGAATTTTTGCTGGTCTTCTAATAGTTTACATTTTTTGAAAATATCCAACAAAACGTCGCGTGCCACCTAAAATCTACTCGCGTGCCACTACTGACACGCGTGTCATAGTTTTGCCAGCCCTGCCCTACACTAATGATATCAAGGCAAGTTGCATTTTTATCTCCCCGACACGACCTTTCAATATTTTATATGAGGTTTACCTTAAAATATTGGGTAAGTATCCATCTGGTATTTAATTTTATAAAAAATATTACCGTTATTTATGAACAATTTACTAAATGCAAATATGTTATTATTATTACTCAAGTAAATCAAATAACAATAATAAGACAAACTACAATTTTTTTGCTAATCAAAAGTTAGAAGAGAAAAACAAAAACATTAAACGTAGAAACTATTTTATGAATTATATACATTTTATGCAAATTGTTGAGTGGCAGACATGACTTGCGGTACAAAAAGATTAAACAAAATAAAACCAATAATACGATATAATTCTTAGAAAATAATAAAAACTTAATAAATCATTAAAATTGAGAAATAATTTATTATTATAGTACTTAAATTGGGTATTAAATATTGAAATTTGAAACAAAGTGCAATATATACGATACTAAATAAGAAACTTTTATGTCTGGCAAGTGTTTGGAATAACTTTGATCATAATCCAAGCTGGGATAATTGGGTGGGGTAAATTACTTGAATTTATTATAAAGCCAAATTTTGTGAACTGTATTTTAACACTACTTAGTTGTGTGGGGTGGATAATTCTAACGCCAAATTAAAGTTTTCAATTGATGTAGCAAAACCTCAAAGGCGTTTGTTGCTGGGATGTAAAACCTTTATGTTTTTTTTTTATCATAAAGTTTATAAAATAAATGGAAAAAATGCATAAATGTACTTTTAAGAAAGGTTTTGGTTTGATTTGTTTATTTGGGAGTCTGTAATGCAATTTCACAAGGAATATATTCATTAGGGTGATTTTATAAAATCAATTTTCGCCCTGAAGATTTTAAAAATGACTACTACTTTCAACTTCACTTCTTTTATCGAATATACTCTCATTTCTAGAATTATTCTCCATTTTGTAGCTTCTGGCATCTACTACTTAATTTTCATTTCATGCTCCAGCAGAAGATAAAAATCGAAGAATATCATGTGTCGGCGTTTTAAAAGATCACATCGGAATATTATTTTAAAGGGGGTTTACATTCCCCCCTCCCCTTTTTCAAACGTTTATTGTAAATCGGAAACCATATGAATCTTCCATTCTAGGTATAGGATGTGTTCATCGATTTTACGTAAAACACTACGAGGAACATTTTTGTAAAATATCTTAACACTCCTACTCTTTAATTAAAGAGTCTTTTTGGACCCCGCAAAAATTTTGCTTGTAGTGTTTCACATAAGATCGCTGAACACATCCCATACCTTAAATGGAAGAACCACATGGTTTCCCCCTAAAATCCAGGTTTATTGGACATTTGAGAGCTAAGTATGAATAAGTATGAAATTAACCCTTAAACACATTTTAAGTTTTGCCTTATTTCTGGCATTGAGGTTAAATTTTCAACTTTTATGTCTATAGAAACTGATAGTAGGATTGCATCGCAAATATTTTTTGCGGAACATTTTAACCCTCTTACTCTTCAATTAAAGGGATTTTTTGGAGAGTTGAAGAGTTAGAGGGTTAAAATGTTCCGCAAAATTATTTGCCATGCAATCCTACTATCAGTTTCTGAAGACTATAAGTCTTTGAAGACATCAAAGTTTACAATTTATCTTCAATGCCAGAAATAAGTCAAAACTTAAAATGTGTTTAAGGGTTAATCTCGTAATTATTCATACTTGGCGCTCAAATGTCCAACAAACCTGAATTTTAGGGGGAAACCATGTGAAGCTTAGATTTTAGGTATAGGATGTGTTCAGCGAACTTAAGTAAAATACTACGAAGGAAATTTTTGTGGAACATTTTAACCCTCTAACTTTTGATAGGCTCAAATAGAAATAGTAACCCACGTATACATACATATGTCGCTATAGATGAATACATTTTTTTTTTTGAATTATTTTTCTTTTAATTGTTTCTTTACTTAGGCTAATATATATCAAGGTCTGTCTATTTTACATCAATTGGTTAAAACCATGATCTACAATGAAATTTTTGAAAACTTTCGATTTTTCCTGAAAGTATATCAAAACATTGTGTTGTTTCTTGTGGAATTAGGCGAAAGCTGTTCAAAAAACACTGTTAGCACAAAAGTTCATATATACATAGTAACAAAAAAATTTAAATTAAACCTTAGGGGTACATGGGGCCAAAATGATCCCTAATTTTTAGAATGTAAAAAAAGTGCCATTTGATATGAAATCGACATTTAAATAAACCGTTTTTTTTGACAAAAATTTCAATTTTCATTTAGCGATAACTTCAGAGATTTAGCTGCCAGCGCAAAAGTGTTGGGGGTTTTACAATACTAATTAAATACAATCGTTAAGCGTAGGAATTATTCACTCCCCAGGCTAAAATCTCAAATTTGGGTTATAGTGAACTTAATGGAAATTTGACTGTCAGATCTTAAATGTGAATATCAACAGCTCATCTGGCTTAGTCAACGCATCGCCAGTGAGGGTCTGATTAGTGTATTAAACTCCAATAACCATATTCCAAAAAATGCATCAATTAATTATAATTGATAATTATCGCCTTTACTAAAAAGGGATTTTTTTATTAACTCAAATCACCGCGGTACACCGCAAAAGTATATATTAACTAAAAATATTAAATTTGAAACACGTTTCTTAATATAATTTATTTAATATACAATCTCAACAACATCTAATGTATTATTTAAGTGTCTAAAATTATCAATAAAACTGTCAATTGAAGAAAACGTAACAATTGCAGACATCAAAAGGGTATTGTATATCAATGTTACTACCATAGTATACTGTAGTAGCCCCACTCATTAAAACATTGAGAGCTTGTCCCTATCTCATGTAGTTGTAGTGGTATTAAGAACTATATGTACAAGAAAAATTACCAACACTACTTAAATTTTTCAAATGACAGAAAATGAGTAAAGCTACTATATTATACTATGGTTACTACTACGAACGTCAATACTTCAAATGATTCAAAGCAATGACTGACTGACTGACTGAATAAATGTATGACTGTGCACAAGAAAATATTGCTGCAAAATATGTTGTGATATTGACACACCAACCGACAACACTCTAGTGCCTGAATGGACAACTAAGCTTGATAAAACATGACGGCTAACAAACAAAACTAAAAAGACAACTTGTAGAACAACATCTATTAGAGTTTAGAACCAAATACGCAGTAGCCAAGCCCAAAGGCGTCTTAATATAAATCTTAAATATAATCTTGTTACAAAAGAAAACAAAAAAGTACAAAATCAGAGCATTCGTCATTGATTGCCTTGTGGTTTTTAACAACTGGTTACTAAAAAACATAAAACGCCATCGGGCACAGTAAGTCCTCAGAATAATAAATATAAACACTTCTTACCATATGTATTGCCTGTTGTTCTTAACCCTTTAATTTTAGAATTTAGCGTTTTTTTTTAATTAGAAATTTATTAATTTAAATTTATTAGTTTAGTTAAGTAGTTTATGTTTTTATTTCAACTCAGCTAACAGCTATCAGCAGTTTGCAATTAAGTGTTGCATACGCATAGTAAATATAAACTATTGGTTTTTGGTGTTGTGTATTTGCAAAGGTGTAGCTATTCAACTCTGTATATTTTGTTAGTGTAAAGTAAAATTATACTCTACCACTTTACAAATGCAATGATGCAAGACCATTTGTACAAGATTGGGAATAGGGCTATTAAATTGACACATACATAAATATTTATACAATACACCTAGGGTTGCCAGACGGGCTGGATTGTCCAGTTACTTTGGGTCTTATCATACAGTGTATAATAAGTTTGTGCTGATGTTTGTAACACCAAAAAATACTGGATCTAGACCCAACTTTTAGTATACCGATCGACTCAGGATCACTTTTTGTTTCGATTTAACGATGTTCGTCTGTCCGTCCGTCTGTCTGTCCATGTATTCTTGTGCGCACTCTACAGCTCGCAAATATTAAGATATTTTGATGGTACATCGGCCTATGTCGACCCAAGGACGAAGCCTATTGTTTTTGGTTAAAATCGGTCCATGTTAAGACCTAGTGCCCATTAGACCGTACCGCAAAAAAAAAGTTCGCCGCACACCCTCCAATATGAAGTACTTTTGCAAGGCAATTTAAAAAAAAAAAATTTTTTTTGCCGAACTTAGAGGTCGCCTTTTTTAATTGTGCGCTATAGCGTCGGCATTTAAAATCAGATTTTAAAGTGTGATACATCAATTTTTTTGCCTCGAGGCAAAGTGCTTTATTTTTTGCATAAATAGTCTTTAGTGCATATATTTAATGTTTTTAACGCGTATTTGTTTTTTTAGCCGCGTTTTTTAGTAGCATATTTTCTATTTTTAAGTGCATGTAATTTCTTGCCCTATTCATTACTATTATAAGTTAGTGAATTTACAAAATTTGTGTCTAATATTTAAATTTAATTGTAAACATATAATATATATGAAAGTGAAGTTATATTAAAACGAGTAAAAAGGTTAAAGTCGGGCATGCCGACTATACAATACCCTACACCAGTCTGGTGTATTGTTTGGATCCGAAATTCGAATGGGTTAAAATGGGGCTTATGTCAAAATTTTCTATAATGTGAGTCAACGCACCAAATTTCATTAAAATATCTTAATATTTGCGACCTGCAGTTTGTAACCAAGCCAATTTTGGGGGGACCCTTATATGGGCACTAGTTCTAAACATGGACCGAAGTTTCAACAAAATCAATAGGCTTCGTCCTTGGGCCAACATAGGTCTATGTACCAAATTTCATCAAAATAGCTTAATATTTGCGACCGGCAGCGTATAAACAATATAATTTTGGGGGGACCCTTATATGGGCACTAGTTCTAAACATGGACCGATGTTCACCAAAATCAACAGGCTTCGTCCTTGGGCCAACATAGGTCTATGTACCAAATTTCATCAAAATATCATAATATTTGCGACCTGCAGCGTATAAACAGTATAATTTTGGTAGGACCCTTATATGGGCACTAGGTCTAAACATAGACCGATGTTCACCAAAATCAATAGGCTGCGTTATTGGGCCAATATAGGTCTGTGTATCAAATTTCATCAAAATATCTTAATATTTGCGACCTGCAGCGTATAAACATTATAATTTTGGTAGGACCCTTATATGGGCACAATGTCTAAACATGGACCGATGTTCACCAAAATCAATAGGCTGCGTTATTGGCCCAATGTAGGTCCGTGTACCAAATTTCATCAAAATATCTTAATATTTACGACCTGCAGCGTATCAACAGTATAATTTTGATAGGACCCTTATATGGGCACTAGGTCTAAACATGGACCGATGTTCACCAAAATCAATAGGCTGCATTATTGGGCCAATATAGGTCTGTGTACCAAATTTCATCAAAATATCTTAATATTTACGACCTGCAGCATATAAACAGTATAATTTTGGTAGGACCCTTATATGGGCACTAGGGCTAAACATGGACCGATGTTCACCAAAATCAATAGGCTGCATTATTGGGCCAATATAGGTCTGTGTACCAAATTTCATCAAAATATCTTAATATTTACGACCTGCAGCATATAAACAGTATAATTTTGGTAGGACCCTTATATGGGCACTAGGTCTAAACATGGACCGATGTTCAAAAAAATCAAACTTGTTCATCCTTGGGCCAACATAGGTCTGCGTACCAAATTTCATCAAAATATCTTAATAGGTGCGACCTGTAGAGTGCGCACAAGATTGCATGGACAGACAGACAGACGGACGGACGGACGGACAGACGGACATCGTTAAATCGAAATAAAAAAAAATTCTGAACCGATCGGTATACTATAAGGTGGGTCTACGGCCAATATTTTTTGGTGTTACAAACATCAGCACAAACTTATAATACCCTGACCACATAGTGGTAATTTTGCAAGTATTTTTTTAGAGTGTACAGTAGGGCGGGTCGATTTCTGGGACAAGAAATCGTAGGGGGGAAATGTGTCTACGAAGAATTCTAAGCAACTTTGCATTATAAACATGGATGGTAATAGAAACGAATGCGGTTATCGTTAGAGTAACGATATTTTAAGTTATTTCGGTAATGGTATTTTAAGGGTAAGGCTATTTCATTTATTTCGGTATCGGTATTTTAAGGATAACGGTATTTGAGTTATTTCGGTAACGGTATTTTAAAGATAACGATATTTGGGTTATTTCGGTGACGGTATTTTAAGGTTAACGGTATTTCAGTTATATCGGTAACGGGTTTTTAAGGGTAACGGTAGTCAGTTATTTCAATGCCTACCGCAATTTTTTTTACAAAAAACAAACGAGATTAAAAACAGAACCAATTTACCATCTAAATGTACGAAAAATACTAAACAACCAAATGCAATCATCAAAAACACAAAGTTAAAAATAACGGTAACGATATTTTAGGGGTAACGGTATTTCATTTATTTCAGTAACGGTATTTTAAGGGTATTGATATTTCATTTATTTCGGTATCGGTATTTTAAGGATAAAGGTATTTCAGTTATTTCGGTAACGGTATTTTAATGATAACGGTATTCCGGGTATTTCGGTAACGGTATTTTAGGGGTAACGGTAGTCAGTTGAAAGGGTTTTGAATCGATAACGGTATTTTAGCGGTATTGCCTGCCAACCCTGCTTATAAACCATAGGTCTAAAATGGATTTCGAGCTTGCGGAAATTCAAAAATATGTTGTAAATAGTGCTTTATGAGTTCGAATAATGAGTATAGGAAGCAAATATTAAGATATTTTTACAAAATTTGTTGAACTGACTTATTTTGGCCCAAGGACAAAAAATCGGTCCATACTTAGACCTACTGCATATATAAAGGAACCCACAAAATTATATTGTTTGCACACTACAGATCGCAAATACAAAGGTATTTTATTTGTAATTTGGTACACGGATTCAAATGGGCTCATGAATCAAGCCTATTGATTATAAAGGTCCTCCAAAAATGGGGATATTCGCATGCTAAAGGACGCAAATATTAAGATACTTTGACAAAATTTTGTACACATACTTATATCGGCCCAATGACGCAGCCTATTGGCTTTCAACCAGACCAGTGTGGGGTATCGTATAGTCGGCATGCCCGCCTATACGAAATCTGAAATTTGAAATGGACTTTGTCTATAAAATAATAAAAAATATTAAAAACAGTAAGAAACTTTGATTTTATCTAATGTTAGATGTACGAGTATTTAAACCCACCGGTGATTATAATCACCAGCACTTTTACTATTCATAACTTGCAAATTAAATGTTTTTTTATATTTAATTTATTTTTTGTATCAATTATTATGGGTCCTGTTTCTTTTATTATATACTCAGTATAAAAACGCTTTTTATTTACCCTTCAAAAATATCAGTCGTGTAAAAATATTCCGCTAATGGTGATTACAATCTCAAAATTGGAAAATTCACTGACTTAAAAATTTAGAACTTTCTTAATTAGGCCAAGAATAATTTTGATATAAATTTTTGTCAAAAGCTGTCGATGGGAACTGGTAGCAGTGAAAATCGGTTAAGAGAAAATCGGAAATATAGTTAGGAAAAAAAGTTAGGTTCAAATATGAACCGATCCTATCTGGAATCAGTAGGCTTTGTGAGTCAACGTACCAAATTTCATTAAAATGTCTTCGTATTTGCGGCTTTTATCATGCGAAAAATCATTTTTTGGGTGACCTTTATATAGGCACTAGGTGTATCCATGCACCGATTTTAATCATAACGCAAAGGCTCCTTTCTTGGGATAATATAAGTCAGTACACGAAATTTCATCAAAATATCTTAATATTTGCTAACTACAGCTTGCGGATATGTCATTCATTTTTTGGGGGACCTTTACACAAGCACTAAGCCTAAAAATTTATCAATTTAAAAAAAAAAATCAATAGTCTTTGTCAGCAGGCACTAGGTCTAAACATAATCAACAGACTTCGACCTTGGACAGATATAAGTCGATGCACCGAATTCCATTAACATATGTTTGTATTTGTAACCTGTAGCATGCGAAAAGCTAATTTTGGGGGGTACACTCACAAAAGTTCTGCAGTTACTACATGACAGTTATTTGTGTAGTAATGCGATTGTAGTTATTATAACTACAATTGCAGTTAATTTACTAAGAGTAAAATTTTTTAATGTTTTTGACAGTTATTTTTTTAAACAAACTTCAAAAACTACTACATTGTAGTAACATTTATTTTATGCAGTTATTTTGAATTTTGTTACAAATACTTCAATTTTCAAGTGTGTATGTGTACGAAGTAAAGCAGAATGTGTGTGCGAAGTATTTGTTTAGAAATTTCTAGTGAAAGAATATGAGAAGAACATGTTTTCTCCTATCTTAGTCATAAACAGTGTTACCATATATTTTTTTTAGAAAAACTGTAAAAAACTGTTTCTTTATAGAAAAACTGTTTTTCAAAAAAATTTTAAAAATCATAAGAAATTCTGGAATTCCGAAGTATCCTGGGACCAAAATATTATCCCAGGGTTTCAATTTTCAAAATATCAAGATTTGAATAATTTAATTGCCTTTGGCATTAACAGTAATCGTAACTTTTTGAATAGCCTTATAGGAAAACTTTTTTTTGAGAATTTTGGTCTCCTAGGCCCGAATCTGAAATCCTTTTCTATTCTATTGAAATCCTTTTTCTATTAACCCCTGACTTAGGATAGAATATTTTACTGGTCAATGTTGTACTTCAAAATATTTTTTATTGATTTACATTTCACATAAAATTACCTTTCATTTGATTGAGTATTGTTATCTCGGAAATTGTTTAACAGTGTGTAAAACCCCGTAAAAATATTTAGTAAAAAAAAAAAACAAAAAATCAATTTTTACCTTTTCTGACGAGTCATCGTTTTAAAAAATTTTTCAAAAAAAATAGATTAGAAATTATCCTAAAAGTTCGGCTAACAAATGTCCGTCGGATCTATTACATGTAGATATGGTTTAGCCAATTTTATTTCGTGCTAATTTTTGATGAAGTTTGTTATAAAAATGTTTCGTTTTTCCAATAAGCACATTTTGTAGTACTATATTGACTTTTTTAAATTTATTTATGTTTCGATTTGTACCTAATTTTTTACACAGGCCTTTCTTTTAATCACTGGATTTATTTTATTTTGTTAAAAAATCCATATTTTGTTTTTTAATTTTCAAAATTTATAAAAAGGTTATATATTTTATTGAATTATTAAATTAATAAGATAAGTTTTATAACATAAAATATAAATTTATTTACGGGAATATTAAAATATATTGTAATTATTTTTTGTCAGTTCTTTTTTATTTACATCCTTTTTACCTGCAGAAAAAAAGGAAGCCAAACAATATTTCATCCCTTTCAGACGGACATCCAGAACAATATAGTGAACAATAAAAGTGATATTAAATGTTAATTTTGATTTCTCAATTTTAAATTTATTATGGAATAAAATTAAGTTAATAGTATTTACATAAATTTGTTTTTATTAAATTAATCATTTTTAAAATAATTTTTATTTATGTTATTTTAACTACATTTGCAATTATTTATACAGTTTTACAATAATTTGCATGTACGTTGTTTTAATTGCATTTGTTGTTGTTTTTACTACATTTGTCAGTTGATTTTTAACAGTTAAAATTAACTTTTCATTGCAGTTGATTTAAATGCAAATGCATTTATTTTAACTGTAGTTATTTTAACTATAATTTGCAGTTGATTTTACCTACATAATTCCCTGAGTGTACTTTATATGGGCACTTAGTCTAAACGTGGATTGATTTCAATCAAAATTAATATGCTTCGTCCCTGGGATGATATAAGTCGGTATAGCAGTTTAATTAAAAATAATAAGGAAAGCCGACGAAGACTCCTACACTCACAAGATTTTTTCCTTAAAATCAACCGAATATGTACATTAAAACAATTGAAAATAAGTTAAAAAAAGGACTACCCACTTTTCGTTCAAAACAATTGTATTTTGTCGTTTATTTTTAATTGTTAATTTATTAACTGGCAAAGTCGGTATAAATAATAGATTTCTCGTTTATTTTAAAATTAATCGTATTATAACAACTGATTGTTTTTAACAGAAAATTTTGATTGAATATTTTAATTTCTACCGAAAGTCCGTATTTTGTGTATTTTGTTTATTGAACGACTGATAGAAAAAGTTAAAAAATATATCTCTTTGCAATTTAACTACTTATTCCATTGAAACAAATTTACTGATTTACTTTTTAAACAACTGTTGAACTTTTACGGTAAAGTTATTGTGAGTGTATCTAAAAAGTCTAGAACTATTATCCTGGTTAACAACACTTACATGTTAATGCAAATTTTACACAAACATTGCAGTGAAGCACTACTCACAACATATTTTTGAATTTCCGCAAGCTCGAAATCCATTTTAGACCTATAGTTTCTAGGGCAAAGTTGTTTAGAATTCTTCGTAAAATCATTTCCCCCTCTACGATTTTTCATTTTTTTTGCCTCCATACAAATTGACGCACCCTAGTGTACAGTACACAATTTGTCTTTTTAGTTAACTTTTTGCAACAAATTCAGTTTTCTGAAATAATTAAAATTTTCTGTGCATATTTTAAAATATTATAAAAAAAAACGTTCGACCTAAACCCCAGTACTGAAAAATTGCACTCACTTTTAATCTCGTTTAATTAAGCGTTTTATCTCACATCGACCACATATTAATTGCGTAAATTGTATATTGACGACGAGGCAAGTTGTATGTATAAATATTTATACACATTTTTAATTCAAGTTCAATTACGTCAATGAAACAGTTTAGTTCATTGAGTTACAAGTTCAAGTTTACGCATAAAATTTTACGCATTTAGTAAACATTTTCCATGTTCAACATGTTGGGCGTTTAAAGAGTCATAAAGAAATAGTTCATTGCACACATACAGCATCATACGGCAACTACCATATGTAGACTGGTTGGCCATATGTATTGTAAACTTGGCCAAGTTCTTTACGCAGTATGATACTACAACATTCCATACATTTGTTTACTTACAACAAGTATGCCTACTTGAATTGTAAAGGAAATCGTTTAATAAACTGTTTGAGGTTTCTTGAATTTTTCGCCAGCATTGTGCTTGATACTGCTCCAGTTTTATTAACTTTTTTTTTATTTTTTGTTTAAATTTATTTGTTTTTGTGTTTCTGACTCGTGCTCATATTTGATAAACTGTTCAAGTTGAATGCACTTTGGAAGTGCAGTTTTTAGTGCATTGTGTTGTTCACATTTGTTGTGTGTTTGCGTGCCACAAAGTTGTTTTGCTTAACTTTTTGTTACTTTTTAATATCAACAAAAATGTCTATAAAAACTTATTAAGATATTTGATGATGGGTGTTATTTTAAAATGCTTTTAATAAAAAATAATTGTGATAATTAATTCGAATGGTATTTTTTAATTCAAATAATTATTGTATGTTCTTTCGATTAAAAGACCTTGAATTAATTAAGAAAATTAAAAGTGAAAAAATAATATCTGGAATTTTAAAATATTGCCAAATGGCCACTTTATTAATTTGAATTTACATATATATTTAAAGATTTAGATAATTCGTTTTACATTATCTGGTTGATTTGAGTGACAGCTCCTGTCTCAGAGTATGTTTTTAACACCTAAATAATTGATGTACGAATTACTATTGTATATCCATGAAACAAATGACGATGATCTGTACTGGTGGATAATTATAATTCAGATCACATATCCAGCACCCCGTTTCTGTATTTCTCGCATCGAAAAAGTTTGCGGAAAAAACATGTGAAATGCAAACCTGCTCTGCTTTATAGAGGGTGAGTCGCAGACAATTAAATATATATGAAACCAAATCAGCTAGTAATACGTTGCATAGTAAGTTATTTCTAATTAAATTAGGTGTTTTACAAAACAACATGTGTCAACAGTTCTTAAAGTTACATTATCTGAACGAATTACAACAAAAACTGCAGGCCATTTTATCACGTCTTAATCAGCCTGTATAATGCAGGGTGACCATGCATTTCTCGATGCGAAAACTTCTCGCATTAAATACAGAAACGGGATACAGGTATCTGTAAGATTCATAATTTAGAGGGCAACCCATTAGCGACAGTTAAATCAGTTTGATGAAAATTTTATAAATAATAATAGGTAATAGATATTGAAGTATTAATCCACCTTTGAATTGAAATTGACTACGATTATTAAATAATTGAGCTCGAGGTCTTTATAATAAAGGTCTTAAATACCGATATTTCGTCATGCTTTGATTGACATCATCAGGGTTTCTAAATTTAACATAAAATGGTTTTTTTGTTTTAATTTCAAAAATAAAAAATTGTTGAGTTCGAGGCCAGGTTTGAATTTTTTATCAATTTAAACTATTTCATTCTAAATTTTAGAAACCTTGGTGATATCATTCAAAGAATGACGAAATATCAGTATTATAAAGTAAAGAATATACTCACATGTGATCATATATGGGCATATACCTCCATATACCCTCAAATTTCGGATCCAAAGGTATATGGAAATATATGAGATCATGTATGATCATACATTGAACAATGCATGGACGTATATGACTATGTATGCCCATGCATGATCACATACGAGCCAATTTATGATCATGTATGTTCATATATATTTCGATTTTCACATGGGTACCCGGAAAATTTTTTACAATCGGTAGCCAACCACACCTATTCTACAACTGGTTCCACTGCAACTGATTCCATGGAACTGATTCCGGAACCAGTTCCTGGGATCCTATATGGAAGGTGTGATTGACGTAGAATCAGTTCTAGAACTAGTTCCAGAACTGATTCTAGGGCAACCGGTTCCACTTTGGAGCTATAGAAGTGGTTGCTTTTGGGACAATTTCAATCAAAAATAATCGGTGTTAGAATTGACAGTAGAAGAGGTTGTAGAGGAAAAGCAGCTATTGTGCAACCGATTCTTTAGAACAGAAAATTTTCCTGGGTAAAAATACCTCCAGCTCAATAATTTAATAACCATAGTTAGTTTTATAAATATGATAATTCTTCATAGCTAGAAGTTACCAGTAGAGACCCCAAAGGTATACGAACCGCCTGGTTCTCGAAAGAAATGCCTAGTCCAGCATATTTCCACTTCCAAAGAGTGACAATTAGGGCTATATCAAAATTTTTCGCATAGTACCACGAAGTGGGCAATGTTGTATTATTAACGAAAAACATTATTTTGGGTAATTTTTCAAAAAAAAAACTTTTCTAAATCAATATAGAAAATAAAATTTTAACAAGTTATTTAATTTAATATCATAATATATATGCATTAGAGTGGTCCAAAAAAAAATTCGCGATCTCCACAATGTTGCCCCTATTCCTTAATATCTAAAAACTCTCTGTGCCAAGTTTCAGCTAAATCCGCTTTTATTTAGAGGTGGCGGAAAAAGTTGTCCTTTAAGAATAAATAATTTATCGCTAGAGTAATTTATACAAAAAGTAGGGTTGACTTTAAATTTAATTATTTCTTAAGCTGTACGCTATTATTTAACAATTTTTTTTAAATCTAGGCTTAATTAATGTGAAGAAAAGGAATTTGAAATCAAAACTTAAAAAAATTAAGTAAATTTTAAGTAAATCGCGGTTTTTTTTAAATTATACAAAAAAATACATATTTTAGTTAAAATTTCTAAATTTTCCGAAAAGATGTAGTTAAAAATTCAACTTGTTTTTGCCTTGAATGCGCAAATTTCTCAAATATGATCTTTATTTTAATGAAGATTATGAATCAGCAATCTAAAAAAAATTTGTGGTTTATAAATTATTCGCGGTTTTTGAAAATTCAAAAAAAGTCAAGCTTTTTAAGGTATTTTCCTAATTACCTGTAAACGGTGCTATCAAAAAATCCAGTTTGTTATACCCCAGCAAAACCTTGGTAATGGGTTTGACCTTTTTCACGCATTGCCTGGCAATGGGTACCACTTTACCCTTGGTTTTACTTAGAAACCTAAAGTAATACGTTACTAATATAGTGATACATCAATACTTATGTGGGAGGTATGAAATAATGAGTTACCGATATGGAGATATATCACTACTTATTTGGAGCCTTTAAAATAATATATTACCGATATTGTGTTTTATAATAACTTATTAATTATAGTAAAAATAATAAGTTATTGGTATTGCATAATATAACTACTTATTATGCGAAAGTACGATTTAATAAAAATTTAGAATCTAATTACATTGCTCGGATTATACTTTTAAACAAAGTCATCACTGGTAACGTCTTTTGTAACCAATGAAATATCTACTAATGTGTAATGACTTACTCCACTCTATAAAATTATGTACTTATTTTAGCTAACTATGGAATTTGATATTAGAAGTAACAACTTATTTCAGTACTTCCCTCGTAATCACTTATTTTAGCCTATACCGGTACGATTTAGGCAACCATTTACCCCCAATGACACCCCCATGTTAAAATAATGTGTTATGCGACCAAAGTGTAAGTAGTTACAATTTATGGTTTCTTATTACATTTCCCTTTACCTGGTAATAGAAGGTTTTGCTGGGACTTTTGGAATTTACTTACCAGTGGCCTTCATAATATATAACACTGATTTTAATTTTAAAAAGGATAACAGATATCCTAGAAAATTAACTTAAAATTTGACTTTTTTTAATATTTCGCTATTATTTTGCTTGCTATAATTTTATTGCTACCAAAAGCTCTATCTCACATAATAGGACATGCCACAGATATATATTAATGCAAAAAAGAAATTTTCATAGTGGTAAATATAAGAAAACATCCTGATCAAAATTAAACATTTTTTGTATGAAATTTTCAAGTTTCGCGAAATCCGCGACTCCGATTTCAATTTTGATTTCATATTCGTAATGTACACTTAAAAATATAGTATATTTGATATGTCGCGATCATGATAATTATATTTAGATTTTCTAATTTTTTTTTTCATTATTTTTAATTACCCGAGTAAAAAAAATTATATATAATCATATGTGGCATATATTACAATATGTAATTAGACATGTGGTTATGTATATCCATATATAATTATATATGACGTTTTTTCAGAAAAATTTTCCTTATATTATGCCATATATAATTTCATCTAATTAGATATCGGCCTTCATAATATTAGATATGGCATATATAATTATATATTACATAACATGGTTGATCTTATTGCATATATAGTTATATATAGAACTATATCTTAATATATATGGTGTCATTTTAGCAATATATAATTATATATGGTATCATTTAAACAATATATAATTATATATGGTGACATTTAAACTAGATATTATCATATATGGTGCCATTTCAACAATATATGGTCATATATGGTACCTCATAAACAAAATCTTTAATTCAGTTCCAGATATGATAATATATGGTACTATATATAGTGCGATATATATTTATATATGGTGTTATTTAAGCAATATATTAGCATATATGGTGCCATTTAAACCATATATTGTCATATATGGTGCCATTTCAACAACATATGCTCATATATGGTACCTGATGAACGACATTTTTAATACAGATGCAGATATGATAATATATGCTACCATATATAGTACCATATACTTTGATATATCGTATCATTTAAACAACCCGAGGAAAAATAGTTACATGTAGTCATATATGTGATTAAGTTATATCTGTATAAATATACAGTTTCATCCGAAGAATGGCCCGATATATTTTTATCAATTGTTTATCAATTTTTATCTAAATGTATCAGTTTAGATCTGACCTGATTAAATTATGTGTTAATCAGATGAAATTGTATCAGATTTTTGACCTGATACAATTTTATCGGTATGATCGTAATTGGTTCAATTTTATATAAATAAAATATAATTGTATCCGACATTTACCTTATACAATTGTATCAAAGTTTTAAACTGATATCAGGTCAAAATTGGGATATAACTATATAATTTTGTATACAAATATATCTATTCGGACCTAAACTGATACCATGTAATATAAACCAATAAAATTGTATCAGGTCAAAAATCTGATACAATTTCATCTGATTAACACATAATTTAATCAGGTCAGGTCTAAACTGATGCAATTAGATAACAACTGATACAAATAAGAACTGATACAATTTTATCGGGACATTTTTCGGATCAAATGGTATATGGATGAATCTAAGTTATATATTACCATATAAAGCTCCATATTGGTGCCACTTAAACAATATATTGTCATATATGTTGCCATCATATATGGTAACTCATCAACAACTACAATATTAACTATATTTCAGAAGCCATTAATTGTATTTCAGAAATTTTAAATGTATTTTAGAAATTATGGAATGTATTTCAGAAATTTATTAATTGTATTTCAGAAATAATAAAATCTATTTCAGAACTTGTTGATGGTTTATCATAGTTAATAGAGAAAAATTTCTAAATTACATTTCATAATTTCTGAAATACAATTGATAATTTCTGAAATACAGTTTGATAATTTCTGAAATACAGTTGTGAATTTCGGAAATACAATTAATAATTTCTGAAATACAATTGATAAAACTGAAATTCAATTGACTAGTTCTGAAATACAATTCATAAATCTGAAAAATAATTGATAAGTTCTGAAATACAATTGATAAAACTGAAATTCAATTGATTATTTCTGAAATACAATTGATAAATCTTAAAAACAATTGATACAATTGGAAATGGTGTAGAGCGTTAAAAATATGTAAATAAAATTATTTTTTAAAAAAAATTAAATTTAATAAAAAAAATATAATTTTATAAAAACATTTATAGAAAATAAAATTATAATTTTATAAAAAGAAATTCTTTTGAATGGGGGAAATGTTTTAAGTTGATCTGTTATTTTTAAGTTAATGAATGTTATTTTAGTTTGACTCAAGATCATAAATTAATATCACTTTCTGTTTAAATTATTTTCAAATCAAAGAAAGATGATACAATTTTTACAAGTAAATTACAAAGAATAAAAATTATTGAAAAAATTTCGATAAGACCAGCAACGAGAATGCGCATTTTTATAAAAAAAAATGCATAGCCGTGAAAGGTATCGAACTCGAGACCTTCTGAGTTTAAACCTTATTTTAACAAAATATTGTAATTTTTATAAAATCAGTGCTCTTCCAGTGTATTATTTTTTTGAACTATTGTCAATATCTGTCTGGGATCTTATTTAATCCTAAATAAATGGAGATCTTACGTAGTACCCAAATATAATGCGGGATCTAATTTTAGCTGTCATTTTTCTGGATAGTTTTAGATGTCAATCTCCAAATATATTGCTGTTTCTAATTCGATCTGCAATTTATGGGATAAATTAGGATCCTACCAAATCCCCAAATATATCACTGGATTTAATTCGATCTGCAATTTATCGGAAAAGTTAAGATCTTACGCAATCCCGAAGTATATTACTGGATCTAATTTTATCTGTAATTTTTTGGATAAATTTAGATCTTACTTAATCCCCAAATATATTGCTTGATCTAATTCGATCTTCCATTTTTCGGATCAAATTAGATATAAGTTTATCCACAAATATATTGCCACTTTTTCGGATCAAATTAGATCTAAGTTTATCCACAAATATATTGCTAGATCTAATTCGATCTGCCATTTTTCGGATCAAATTAGGTCTTACTTAATCCCAAAATATATTGCTGGATCTAAATCGATCTGCCATTTTACGGATAAATTTAGATCTAAGTTAATCCACAAATATATTGCTGGATCTAATTTGATCTGCCATTTTTCAGATCAATTTATATCTAAGTTTATCCACAAATATATTGCTGGATCTAATTCGATGTGCCATTTTTTGGATCAAATTAGATCTAAGTTTATCCCCAAATATATAGCTACATCTAATTCGATCTGCCACTTTTTCGGATCAAATTAGATATACGTTTATCCACAAATATATTGCGGGATCTAATTTGATCTGCCAAAATTGAGATCAAATTAGATCTAAGTTTATCCCCAAATATATAGCTGGATCTAATTGGATCCGCCATTTTTCGGATCAAATTAGATCTAAAAATATCCGCAAATATATAGCTGGATCCGCCAATTTTCGGATCAAAATAGATCTAGGTTTATCCCCAAAGATATCACTGGACCTCCCAATTTTGAGATATAACTTGATCTTAGTTTATCCCCATATATACAATGGGATCTAATACGATATGATTGGATACACCCAATTTTGAGATCTAATTGGATCAGCTAGATATTACAGCAGATCTTAAACAATATCAAATTGGATATAATTAGATATTGCGCGAGATCAATTTTTTTTACTCGGGTAATTAAAAATAATAAGCAGATCAAGTACAACCTCGAAACTTCAATTGCAATGTGCTACCTCTAAACAAAACTTTTTTGGTGATTTTTTTTATTAGACCACATTTTTTTTCAAAGCAGCATATTTTTAGGGTTGTGGAGCGTGAAAATTCCAACTTTTTTTTTTGGACCACACGTGTAAAAAAGTTTAGATATTTTTCGATCTAAATAGATATGATTGAATCTAATTAGATCCTGTACCAGATCTCATCAAATATGATCAGATATGGCATATGTAATAATACCCCAAGTAAAAAAGTTTTGATATAGTCATATATTATCATATAAAATTTTGTATAATTATATATTGGAACATATATATCAAGATATAATTATATAAAATTTTAAGAAATTATATCTCAAATATATAACTATATCTTGTTATATATTGCACAATATATACCGCAACATATTACAATATCCAATTATATATAGACCTACATATAATTACATATGTCTCATATAATTATGTATAATAGTATCGAATTATATACCATTATATCTAGTTGGATATGATTACATTATATTTGATATATTTGTATGAGGACAAAATCCGGATAAAACTGTATCAAACCATATTTTATTCCATAAAATTGTATATAATTACAAAAGTTATATAATTTTTTTAGTAGGGACCTTATGGCAAGATCAGATCAGATCTAGTTCCAAATCTGTTCAAATCTAAAGTGATCTGGACAATTGCGCCAAATATGCCTAGATCTGATCTAATTAGTTCTGTAAAGATCTAGCCAGATATGTCTAGATCTGGTAAGATCTACTGAGATCTGGCCAGATCTGATCTTTTTTACACGGGCAGTCTAATGTACATGAAGGTTTCTTCAATAAGAGCGCTACAAAAGTTTTTTAAATAAAACAAAAATGGTTTTGGATATCAATGAAATTCTTTATTACTGTGAAAGTACGTTCGATGTCATTATGTATGGACATCGATCTCTTTTGCATGGCCACCACGAGCACGCTTGCAGAAGTCCAGACGCTGAACCCAATTCTCGACGGATTTCAAGCATAAATCGGCCGATATTCATACGAAGTTCATCAATCGTCGCTGGCTTGTTGGCATAGACCATAGATTTGACGTGGCCCCACAGGAAATAGTCCAACGGCGTCAAATCGCACGACCGAGGCCACCAATCTACTGGACCATTTCGTGAGATAACATGTCCTCCAAACTTGATTTGCAATACATTGATTGTGACATTCACTGTGTGGCTTGTGGCGCCGTCCTGTTGGAACCACATGTCCTCCAAGTCCATATCATCAAATTGGGGTCAAAAATATTCGGTTATCATTGAACGGTAGCGATTCCCATTCACAGTAACGTGCCGTTCTTGATCATCACGGAAGAAGTACGGCCCAAATACGCCGCCGGCCCATAAACCGCACCAAACCGTAATTTTTTCGGGATGCAATGATGACTCATGGAGTACGTGTGGATTGCTGTCTGACCAATAACACATAGTTTGTTCATTGACGAAGCCATTCATTATGACGACCATAAATTGGACGTAGCGCTCTTAACGTTGAGGCCACTGACTCCGAATGTCGGTAGTAAATTTTAATAATTTCGACTCGTTGTTGGCTCGTATATCTTTCCATCATGAAATGGCAAACCTTACTGAAGAGAAATGTCAAAAGAGCGGCAAGAAATATGGCGTCGTTTGCTGTCCCTGTCTTTCTACTTTTGTAGCGTCCCTGTTGAAGAACCCTTTATAAGGATTATATGCCGAAATATTTAGGACCCAAATTTAGGCAAATCAATTAGAAATTTTTGGATTTTTTTTAATTGAAATTAAAAAAAAGTATAAAAATTTTCGCTGTTGGAGGGAAACTTTTCCTCCACCCCCAATTGTTAATTTCGCTTCTGTTTTTTTGGACATATATAAAACAAAATAGAAATATGATATTTTTCATTAAAAATTAAAAACATACAAATTTAAAACTTCATCGCTGTTAGTGTGTGAACTTTGTTGACGACAGTCAATTTTGATATTTTCAAAAAATGTTTAAAAGTTACAGCCCTATTGATCACTATGCCTCCCTAAAATCTATAAATAATCGATCCAAAATTCTCGCATATCCAGAAAGCCCGTAGCAACTAGATGCGCTCTACTGCCGCTAAATATTGTACAATTCGATGGAAACAGTGCGAAGCAATGTGCTAAGTGCCTCTGAAGGAAAAGTAGTAAGTGCTTTGTTAATCCCAATACCCGCCAAATGTTGCAACCTGAAAAGTTTAGCCTCAAGTTATTTCTTCTCAGAGGCCATTCACCACACAAAGTAACCAGAGTAAAGTACTGAAAGCACTATAGCCGTGTTTATTAACAGGACCGTCTTTGAGCTCAACACCCATTTGCAACCAAATATCTTCCTGAAAATATTAAGAGCCACATTCACATCTGGATGTTTATAACTACTAAAAAATATTGGACCTGGACCAGAGATGCAAGCCGGTCCAAAATAACTGCGGTGGCTTATAAGAAAGACTCTCTCCGATGTCAATGAAATTAGAATACATATGTGATAGAGAAGAACAAAAATAAGAGATGCGTGTTTTTTAGCGGCCAAATCTCATTTTTAAGGGTGAAAAGGTGAAATCAAAAACTAATCCAGTTTTCTATGAAAAAATTTCTGAAATTTACGAAATTTGGATTTATTTGTACACAGAGTTAAAGAGTGGAAACAAAATTTTTACCCATATTGCCCATGTTGTCGACCAAGAGTTGCACATATTTGAAGTACATATTATAAATAGTAGTAAAAAAGTCGTTACACCTCCTCGGTTATATTAAATGGGCATTAGTAAATGTAAATTTGAGCTAAAACCAACAAGAATTTCCCAAAATTTTTCCGCAAATACGCTATTTGAAAAAAATAATAATTGAATAAGTAATAATTTTGGACATGTCCAATATGTTTTGTATACCGCCTTCAAAAAAGATTTTATTTGATATACGATTTGCCTCTTTTTCTTTAAAATTTTAGCAAATAAATTACAAAAACGAAAGAATGTGTAATTTTTTTTAACCCCTAAGCATGAGATTGGGCTGTTGAAAAAAAAATACCTGTACATTATTTTGTTCTCCTTGTTAGTTGACTTGAGCAGACCGGATTTTCAAAAACATCGGTTCTTGTAAAATCAACTTTAAGATATTTTTTTTTTATTTATTTATTCCAAACGGCTCAGCGGCAAGCCGCTTGAAGCTCATAGGGTCGACTATACTCAAAAATGTTTGTCAGTATAATATACTAAAAATGACAGCTAAGGCAAAGGTATTTGCTATTAAAAATACGTCAAAGGTATTTACGTTTAATGTAACAAAATATATAGTTATTTTCAACTGTAAAAAAATAATTATTAAATGCATTAAAAATAACTAACAATGTCATAAAATTAACTGAAAAATTTTTAATACGAAAATTTAAAAATAACTGGCAAAATTTTAATAATTAATTTTTTTATATTACAAAAGTATATTTAAAATAAAAAACAATTTTTTTCGATTATATAAAATCTGTACTTCAGATAAAATACACTTTCCTGATTTTTGTTTGCAAACTAAGAATATATCAACAATAACAAATATAAACTAAAAAATTTTAATATTATAAATCAACGAAATTTTTTTATTTTTTAAATAACTATCAATAATAACTGTTAACTGTGAAAACATTGTTTGGGTAGTTGTTTATTATGCTATTAAAAATAACTGCTTTAAATAACTGTTACGAAATTACAATAATTTTCCTTAGTAGTTTTCTTAAATAACTGTCATAATAGTCTTTTTATATTTATTCATCCTTTATTTGCCAGATAAATTTAAATAATATTTATATTTGAGGTCTATCGCTAGATATTACAACAAATAATAATTTTGAATCATATATTAATTAATTTTTCATTGCGTTTGATTATATTAAATGTAAAATAGCGGGAAACCTTTATATTTTAAGCTAAAGACTAATATATAAAAGAATTGGGCCCATGTAAATCAGAGTACCATTAGATCCAATTTTTTTAGGATATTTATATGGACACTAGGTCTAAACATAGAGATTTTAACCAAAATCAATAGGCTTCACTTCTAAGCCAATATAAATCGATGTACCATAATAATATCTTAGTATTTATTTATATGAACATACAGAAAGACAGAAAGGACTATGAACGGAGAAACGACTATGTTAGAAACGGAGAAATGCTAGTCGTAACTCTCTGCATGAAGGTGTATAGATTCGCTCTGTGATAAAGAATATCGCGTTTGCTGTCAGTAACATGTATGAATCTAGTAACGAAGGTGAATTGGTAAGGGCGCTGATGAATGCCCTAAATATTTTGGAACAAACTGTGTGCAAAATCCTGAATACTAGGGATGTTGCTGATCAATTTCACTATATATGGTTGGTATCAAACAAAAGATATTTCAGAGACCAATATATAAAAAACAATATGAAAATAAAAAAGCTTCCAACTTTTTTAACCCCTTCCAGAAGCCCTAATATGAGATTTGGCAGGCAAAACCAAGCAGAAGGCATGTAGTTTTGTCTTCTCCAGAATTTATCAAAGTTTTATTAAAATTAGAGAATTTATATTGGAATGCCATTCTTGTTGATATTTTTAAATATAACTTTTGAGAAATAAAAAATAATTTTTATAACAACAACAACTGGCCTCGAGGTCTAATATTAATTAATTATTATTTTTCAATTTTAATATGTGGAGGAATGTTTTTTGAAAGTACATTTTATTATTATCCTTCCTAGAGATATCTAATTTAATGGCTGATGTAATACTTTGCCTATTTGACATCAGCATATGTAAAAAAACCAGTCTCTCAAAGACCTAAACACGGTAACATGAACCAAATTAAAACATAAAATACATTTAAAATTTGTTTCTTATCTCGTTTTGGCATGTGGTGGCACAAGTGGTGGACACCAATAAATACAATGCTTAACCTCATTTTATAAGTATAAGGAATGCCACTTAATATTGTCGAGAAGGAAAAAAACAAATCAAAAGTTACTTGCAACTCTAGTGTTTAAGTCAAAAACTTGAAATATACGTACTTTATACTCGCTGCAGTCATGGATATAATGTTTAATAACTATATTCAAATTAATACTTAAATATGTATTCCGAATCTACGGGAGTGTGTAGGTAATACAACATGCATAATAGTAAGTTAATAATCATGGTACAGAAATCTTATTGACAATAGCATGTTGCATACCACAAGTGGTCAAATGTACAAGTATAAAGATGCCCATTTGGAAATTCAGAAAAGAAAAATTATTTCAAAGTGAAAGATTAGCTTAAGATTACAGTTAATTTTTTTATTTGTCCCAAATTATCTCCGTTATTCCGAAATTTATATAACAAAAAGGGTAACGAGCAAAAGTTTCATTTGAAATAATACTTTCTGCAAAATAATTTTTTGAGTGGTATAAATCTTATAGCACTCCAACCACTACGAAATGTTGGACATTTTGCACATTTGCATGGAATTCGGATATTAATTCTACTATGACTGAAACTTTTCTAACAGTAGAACTTTTTATATATTCATTTCTAATCCAATTGTCTATATTTTACCAAAGACCGAAATCGATCCATCATAAAATTTTACCTAAAACAAGTCTGCATTAAAAAAAGGAAGTAAATTTATATTTTCTACTCCCTGTTTATTTCCTATTGGTCTTCGGCAAAAACCACATTTATAAAGTGTTTTTAGACTGCAACAACTTGAAGTATGTTAAGGTAACGCCTTTGAGTTGCCTGTCGCAGTCTCTAACAACTGACTGATTTTAGTTGTAGCATGTTTGTTATTTTATTATTAATAAATCAAAAATACATATAAATACTAACTGTACGTACAAGATCATTGCCATAAAATTTAATTAATGCACATTTGCATAGGAAATGGCATATAAATTCTAAGGGAGTTCAAATTGAATTAGAATACAATTGTTACAAAGAAGGTTTTGCTTGGGAATCGATCAATAAAACTGACATTCTTTAATATTAGGTGTGGTCGATTAAGAAATATTTATGATAAAATTGTGTGAAAAAAGTAACTGGTCATATTTTTCTCCATGCTTAGGAATGATATTTTAAGCTATATTAGCACTGTGTGATAAATTTACACTCGATAAGTTCATTTTACCATCCCCATATATACATCACAGATCTATACAACTCAAAGGACGACTGAAAGAATGTACAAAGAAACTACGAAAACTACTGGAAATTTTGAGAACAGCATCACAAAATAGATATTTTGAAAATCTGAATCCAATATTAAGAACTGCGCTGTGGGAAAACAGGGGTCAGTTGTGATGCAACCACCTGTCCCGTGACCGATAAAAACAGGACCGGTGTGAAAGAAGCTATCATGTGACCTGTCTCGTGACCGGTGAAAACAGGACCGGTCTGAAAGGATCTATCCTAGGACTAGTGAAAACAGGACCAGTCTGAAAGTACCAAACCGGTGACCTGTCCCGTAACCGATGAAAACAGAACTGGTCCCAAAGTACCAGTCCTGTGACTGCTGAAAAGTGCAACGGTTTGAAAGTACCTGTTCCGTGACGGGGGAAAATGGGATAAACCAGGTCATTCAAGTGGTACAAATATTAGAGTTTTCATTTAATTGTGTTTTTATTTTGATCGAAAACAATTTTGATCGAACGATTAGATGATTAATTGGATGCTTTATTTACCAAATCGATTAACTCCATAAAACAGAAAGTTGAGAAAATAGTATATTTTGTTTTTAAAATTCCTGTTAAATTACACTATGCGACAGTCAAAATCGGGATGGGATGAAACCAACGGGAAATGTTATATCGGTCAAAAACAAGTTATACGTGTCCCGGCGTTTCGCTGGGTCACCCCTAGGAATCGAGATATATCTTTTTTTTGACATAACTCGAGAACCACTAGTCCGATTTTGCTCAAACAATTTTAAAAAAATTAAAAATTACAATTCCTTTAATCTGTTGATATAACGTTTTTCTATATACTCAACAGTTTTGCCGGTAAAAATAAATGTTTGTTACCGCTACCATAAAAATCAATAACCTTTTTTGTTTATTACTTTTTTTAGTATTTTAGGCAAAAAATATTTGTTTCTTCATACATTTATTTTTACCGGCAAAACTGTTGAGTATATAGAAAAACGTTATATGAACAGATTAATTTTTAATTTTTTTAAAATTGTTTGAGCAAAATCGGACTAGTGGTTCTCGAGTTATGTCAAAAAAAGACCACCAAAGGTCAAATCGATATATCTCGATTCCTAGAGGTGACCCAGTGAAACGCCGGGACACGTATAACTTCTTTTTTACCGATATAACTTTCCCCGGTAGTTTGAACCCTTCCCGATCACTGACCCCTAACATTTGTCTCACAGTGTTATAAATTCAAATACATGATGTAGACTGTATTACTGCAAATGTATCTTTTATCCAGCGACATATTGAAAGTATGAGATGGAATATATCGTTATTATTATACTGTACAACACAAAAAAAAAAAAAATAACAAGGTTCTGACAACTGATTCTGGCATAGGGGACCAAAAATTTAGGTATGCGATGTGTTCAGCGAACTTACATAAAACACTATGGGAAATATTTTTGTGCAACATGTCAACTCTCTAACTCTTCAATTAAAAGGGCTTTTTGGCCCCTTTCAAAAAGGGACAAAAAGGACCCGTAAGTTGAAGACTTAGAGGGTTAAAATGTTCCGCAGAAATATTTGTTGTGAAATTCTACTGTAAGTCTCTGAAGACTTAAAAGTTGAAAAATTAACTTCAATGCCAGAAATAAGGCAAAGCTTAAAATGTGTTTAAGGGTTTATTTCGTACTTAAGTATTCAGAATTGGCGATCAAATGTCCCACAAACATGAATTTTAGGGGGAAACCATGTGAATCTTTCATTTTAGTTATATGATGTGTTCAGCGAAGTTACGTAAAACACTACGCGGAACATTTTTGTGAAATATTTTAACCCTCTAACTCTTCAACATACGAGTCTTTTTTGTCTCTTTTTAAAAAGGGGCAAATCGGTCATTGGCTTTTCTTTGAAAACTGCGTGCAATTCTTACATCTTTTGATGTAGCTTTTATCTTTTTATTCTGCCCTGTTATAAGATATATGATTTCTAATAAAAACAAGTTAGTAAAATTGCAAATAAAAAGTGTTACACACAAATTTACCACATAGAGTATTACTTTGGGACTAAAACATATTTTACAAAAAAACATGTGAAAATTTAATTTTTTCGAATTTATTATTGAAACTTTTGGATCATATAGAGGAAAGTATGCTCCATCCAAATAAAATATAAAAACAATTCGAAAACAAAAGTTTTTCTGGAGTCGATACCCCGCTTAATATAACGGTTTATTAAAAAAAAAAAACAGAACTAAAGAGTAGAGATACAACCTTGCGGCTGCGGATTCTGCTACGGTGAGAAAAAACAAATAAAATGACTGCGACTGCGGTGACTGTTGTTTTTTACAAACATTCACATTTTCTTTACATGTATGTATGTGTGTATACATTTAGTGTATGTGTCGAGAGGACCAGCGATGGGAAATGAAGCTTTTGTTTCAGTATAGAATTTTTTTTATTTTTTTACAATTTCTTTCATTTTAACTTCGGCAAAGATCACTAAATTAAAATGATAGGCTAAATGAGTTCGAAACAAGTAATACACATGAAAAACAATGATTTTTAAAAATAAAAGTTCAGTTGATTCAACTTTTCCACTGAAATTTAAATTTACACTGAAATTTAAATTTATTAATACTTGCTTCTGTGGCAATTAGAATGCAACTAATTAATAATTTTTCTTTGTTTGGGATGAGACACCAACAATAAACAATTTACCGTTATCTCATATTACGTCATTGCATTAAAAAGCAAAGTATAGGGTTTTCCAATAGGTACTTGACAACTTTGAATTTAATTTGTGAACGCATTATTCCACTGATCATCTAACTGTTACTTTCCTTTTTTTCAGTAAACTCAACATTTTCATCATGGTAAAGTACACGAACGAACAACGTATGCAAAATATACTACTGAAATTCGGAGTCGGTGACCGCAACTTTAAGAGCGTTAACTCCAATTTTCGGTCGTTATTCTCGCCCTAGTAGACAAGCAATAACAAATTTAGATGCTGTGGTGCCAGTGAGATAACGGGTTGGTCGAAGTGACGAAAATATCGCTGCCGTTCAGGCGTCCGTAGCAAACGATCCAAATCAGTCGATTCCGCGGCGTTCTCAAGAACTGGGCATCGCCAAGACCACTTTATGGCAAATTTTGCGTAAAAATCTTGGTTTATACCCATACAAGATCAAGCTGACTCAAGAATTGAAGCCGATGGACCATTTGACGCGACCCTACGTTCTCACATTGCCAAGTCCTTATTGGAAAACCCTATATATGTATATATTAGAAGCAGTCAGTTGTATAAAAGTATTTTAATTTAATTTTTATCATGATTTATATTAGAGTGTGGAGTTAATCAGATTGGCTTCTGAAATAAATTATTTATTATTTAATGGCTAAAAAAAAATTTCATTTAATAGAGTTAATCCATATTATCAGAGAAATTTGTTTCGAATATTATACAGTTGGAAGTTAATAGAGTGCTTTGACATTAAAATTTAAAAAAATTCAAAAAGTTTAGTTAATCGATTTGGCAAGTGAAGCATTAAATTATAAAAAGTTATTGGACTAATGTTTTACGTATTGAGTAGGCGCTTAGTAATCATGTCATTCAACGGATTGTCGCACGACTCTTGTTGTGGAACTCTTGTATGTACAATGGGCCGCATTGGTGAGAACAATTTAGTATTTCAGGAAACTTAAGTACCGAAAAATATCTGACATACAGTATAAACTATACTTTTCTAAAGACAAACTGTGAGCTAAATCCAAATCTGGCATCTGTGAAAAAACATAGGTTTTTTTATCACAATTTTTCGAATTGTATTCCTTTAAAATGCTTTTTTTTATTCTTGAAAATATTGTCCGTTAAAATTTCCTATTAAAGCATTGTTTTACAATTTTGTTTTTAAACTACCCAATAAACATCGAAGAACTAAAAATTCACGTGCTTTAAAAATTGCATGAATTAAACTTCTTTAAAAGACATTTGTTTCAGTTAAAATCAAGTTCACAAATTGAGGTATCTTTTTCCGAAATTTCCTTTCTATTTTCTGTCGGCAATAAATAAACAAATATATTTTAATTTTAAAACTTCATAAAAACAGGCATTTGAGTGAACTAGTAAAACAAATAAGATTTGTAGAATTTAATTCCTGGTAAAAATATATTGCGAATAACAAAAATTTAAATCTAAATTGGTACTTATTAGCGCAAGGAATTCCATGCAAATCTATGTTTTTTTGATACTCCAAAACCAACATGGACCAAAAAGTTACCCGAATCATAAAATTTAAAACAAAATTACATCGTTTTTTAGTTGTATATTTTGACAAAAATTCATGTTTTTGCATATTTTAACAGGTTATTTTTCGTAAGTCCTGTGACAGGTTCTTTTATGTCAGTCATGTGACAGGTTCTCCTACGTCAATTCTGTTATGGGTTCTTTTAGGAAAGTCCTGAGACAGGTTAATTTACGTCAATTCTGTGACAGGTTCTTTTGTTTCAGTTCTGTGACAGGTTCTTTTGCTTCAGATCTGTGACGTGTTCTTTTGCGTCGGTCCTATGACACGTCACAAGGGGCAATTGACCCCCTCCTAGGACAGGCCCATGTAAAAGTTACCGTTGCTTTTCCCACAGGGTGACTCCTGACTTTGGCGGGGTGCTGAAAATCTTAAAAGGCTTGTCAGAAGCAAGTCTCCTTTGCGTAAATCGAACGAAGTTTGTGCAAAAAATTACACTGAAAGAGGAGTACTGTTTCTTGAACATTTAAAAAATATATTTACCTCAAATATATCAATTACTACAGAGGAATTGCCTCCTGCTATACCCCAATACGCAGCAGAACCCCCACTCAGGTTTAAGATGGGAGAGGTCAAAAAAAGCCATCGTAGAACGTAACCCAAAAAAAGCACCAGTAATAAGAGCTTATAAAACTAAATGGTATTGGTTTAAGAATAATTTTTAGTGCTTGAATACTTCCCTTCAGATTGGAAAATCTCACTCGTGACAATGATACCCAAGCCAGGGAAAGACAACACAAAAGTTGAATCATGTAGACCTATCAGCATTTTATCAAACATATCAAAGCTATTCGAAAAACCCCAACCGTTAAAGCACGGTAAGTTGTTTTTCACGTGGAAAAATTTCACTCAAACTTTAAAGGCCTTAAATAGTAATTTAAATTCTGAAAATGATTTTTTTTTTTTTTTTGCTTTTTATTGCATGTTTTACTCATATTTGCATCTTTTTTTTTTTTTTTTTGGATTCTCCGTTTTTTAGGTTTAAAATAGCTTTTTCTTAAGATTTTTGAGCTTTGAATTGCTTTTTTAAGACTTTTTGCCCAAAAATGTTTTTTCTCTTAACTTTGAATTTAAAAAAAAACTGTTGTTTTTCCAAGTTTTTTTACTTTTGCTTTTTTCTTGTTTTTTTACAATATTTTTTTGCTTTAAACACATCGGATTTTGCTTTTTTCTGTCTTCTCTGGTAATTAAAAAGCCACAATCACAATAAACACAAAATGTCACTTTTTGAGAAGAAAAATAATAGTCTGGTACATTAAATTTGCGTGAAAACAAAGTCTACACAATTTTCACGTGAAACTCATTGTCGTGAAAAATTACTTTTTTTATGTGGAGTAAAACAGTTTTTTCACGTGATACTCAAACAACTTACGGTGCTTAAAAAATAATTCAACCCGGCAAACGAGCCGCAACACATTAAGTTTTTACTTCCTGGTTTGCATGTTCCTTGGTGTAACCAGGACCAGTCTGAAAGGACCAACCCCGTGACTAGTGAAAATGGGACCGGTCTCACAGTAGTTGCTCCGTGATCTGTGCCAGTACCATTCTGAAAGTACCTACCTAGAGACGAGTAAAAATATATACGAAAAAGATTCAATTCGTCTAAATTTTCAGTAACTAAGATTTAAATAATTAAACTTACAATGGAACCCTCTCAAACTAAACTCCGCGCTGAAATTTGGATATGTTGTTTAAGAGACAAAACTAAGGGACGTGTATTTTTACTTATCAGCCCAGTCTCATGTTTTTAGGGTAAAAAGCGACTAGGAAAACTTGCATTATCAAGTTAAATTGTTTATGCTTCGACAATACTTTTGGTGGTTTTGTATGGGAATTTTTATTTTGTGGAGTGCTTGGCAAGGTATGTCCTTTCAAATCCGTTCAAGTTATAGCACTCAAAGCGTATTGAAGAGCTGAATAAGGAAAACAAATTCCAAATTTGTTGGAGGGCCATGATTAGTATTTTAAATTGTTTGTAGTAGTGTATTATTCCTAATAATGGTATCAAATCGGCGGTCGATTATTGGTGTACCAAAGAGACCAAAAACTCTATTTCGAGAAAAATTGTAAAGCAGGATTACATTAGTTTAATGGAAAATAGCAACAAAATGCTGATTGTGGATAAATTACCACATATTTTTTCATTTCATTGATAATTCCCGGATTTCGGGATTAATATCTCTAAATCTAAGGATCGATCCCAATGCACCAGTCACGTGGCGTGTCCTGTGACAGTCCCACATGGCCTACTTCAAGCTTAAATGTTTATCATATTTCGAGCACAACCTTTAGATTCCTATTTGTAACGTATCCTAAATCCAGAGACTATTAATTATAGAGATAGGAAATCAAAACTTACACTACTCACCGGTAGGGGGCGCTGAAATTTAGTATCGTCTGAGCAACTATTTAGTATCACTTTAGTATCAGCTGAACCTATATTTAAAAACTAAAAAATTGCTGAAAACTGCGCAAAATAAGAAAAAATCAAGTGCAAAATATGGTTAAATGATAAAATTTGAGAATTCCTTTTTTTTTATTTGCTTTTTTGTTTGTTATTATTTCAATTTAAATTAAAAAAGAAAATTGTCAATTTTTTGATCAAAGTGTCATCTAGTGATATCGATGTCGTTATAACTTTTGTTTTTGGTGATGCCATACCCCTGCCTTAATCTGTTTTACATTTAAATTATAGCTATCAAACCTTATGCAAGTGTCAAATATCTCATACTTAAAACAAATTTTAAATAATGTATCCCATATTTTTAATATTTTAAAATTCAAAACAGCCCTCGTTATCGCACAGTTTTAACTCAAATGAATGCAAGTACATTTTGTTTTTATGCACTGACCATTTTAAACAACTTTTGAACTAAATAAAGGAGTTTAACTATTGTTTTTTTATTAGATATTGTTTTTTTTTTTTTTTGTTTGATTATAACACAAACAACATTACTTAATTATATTGATTTGTGCAATCATGTTGTTTAGCCTTTAGCGGCTGCTGCATGCAATGTACCTTTGAATTTTACAAATAACTTTTGTAGTAGCCAAAGTTAAAAGCAACAATAACAAGCGGTAAATATGCCACACTTTAAATTGTTGGTAACTCGTAACGTAAACTTACAACAAAATATAGTTTAACAAGTTAGCGAAAATCAATTGTAATTCTATAACAAACACATACAGTTGATTGGTTTTATTAAATTAAGCCAAATAACCGGGTACTTTGCTGTTGCAATTTTGTCTATTCATTCTGGGCTTAACATTGTTTGGCATTGTCCGCTTTGCAGTTTGAAAAAAAAAAATAATAAAATATATGTATTTCGTAAACTCCATTCGAATTTACGTAAATATTGCGCGCCTGGTTAACACCCACGCATTTTGCAATAAAATATTGTTGAATTTTAATTAATTGTTCGATTTGATTGAATACCGTTTAATTAATATTTGCTAGAGGTACAAGTAGATAAATGAATATCGTTTTATATAAAATCGGCACGTTACAGAGAGTAGGTGTAGAGAGATAGCAGATAATGTAAAACATTTTAAAAGACCACCCTTGAGTTCGAAATTGTATTATATATTTATAGTTGTTAAATTGACATAATAATATATGAATGATATTCAAATACTTCACACTATATTTTCGGATGCATTTAGAACTCTCCAAGCTGTTGAATTGCTAACAGAAGGGGAAACTACCGCTCCGAAATCTCTGTATCTTATGATGAAATTACTCGATTAAAATTTTGCGTATACCGCGATCAGACAACTAGGATTTCTTCCACTTTCTTCGTTGTTCCATAATTTTCTTTATCTTTAAAAAAAATTAGCGATTACCCTACGACTTTGGCAAATTAATCGCGAAATTTCGGAAACTGATAGCTTTTGGTTTCTAGAAGCCAAAATTTTTCCTTTTCCAACTTACAACGGGCGGCTCCTTTCGGCATTTTTCTAACAAATATTAATTATAAAAAAAATTTAGGTTAAAATGATGGATACTTCAAAAACATGAAAAACAGTTTTTACCTGGGTTATAATTATGAAACTCGAAGAAAAAAGGCCTTCAGAAAAAACTCACTATCGCAAACAATAAGAGATAATTTTTATATTGGTATGCAATCGACTAATCGTTATTCGATTAATCTATCTATTTTTCCTAAAAATTGTTCGAACAATTTAAAATATCTAAATTTGAAATAACGAATAATATAATACAATTAATCTTTTGATCGAAATTGGTACAGAATTGCAAAAATGTATAAAAAATATATTCTTTTTAGAATGTCGAGACCCTATATTCAATACTCTATATCTGTAATTTTGGCCAAATTGATGTTTTGATGGCAAAATTATTGTTGATATTATATCCATCTATGATATCAATTTGAAAGCAAAATATCCATTCTCTGCCACTTTTTTTATATTTTACGTTTCCCCATATCTACAAACAAATTTATTTTCAAATAAAGAAGTCTATATCTGCACATAAATTTAAATTATTTGAATTGTATAAGGTACATATCGATACCATAGATTCAATACTCTATATCTGCAAAAATACAATTGTTCAGGAGAGCAATAAAACTAATTCATTTGCTTATAAGATTTTTTTGAATCAATCTGTCTTCTAGAATATATCGCTAATGCAGATATAGAGTTCTGAAATAAAATTTTTATATAATTTTATGCTAATACTAACAGATATGTAGTTTTGATAAATATAAAAAATATGAATTATTAGGAAAAAATGATTGATAATTGGTACTCCCAAATGACAACGCTATATTAAAGTGGCAGGTGCCTTTAAAATAACAAACAGATCAAGTGCAGATAAATTTCATCGTGGACCCCCTATGTCGCATAGGTTTTTTCATATAAGAAGTTATACTGAGTAGAAGAGAATATATATTGGGCCGACAAGAACAAATGCGTAAACAAAATTAAAAAATGTTCGCAGTCTAAGTTCGCCCGTGAAAGGCTTAAACGACTTTTACTGTTTATGGTGTTAAATAATTCATTGACTATTTCTTTTACTTTTAAATAAATTTCCCACAACAATTACTTAATGAATTATTTAAATGTTTTATAAGTTGTTGTATGTATTATTCAAATTGCTCTAATTAATCAAATTTACTTTTTAATTTTGCATACTTTACATGTATTTTCCTACATTCATATGTATATTAATGGCGAAATCCGCATAGAGTGATATATAGTGTTACATATACTATAAACAAATAAGTGCATGTTTAATCGTGTCGTTCATAATTATTAAAACGTTAAACAGGGCGTTGATAATACCCCCGGCATTCAGTTTTATATAATGTATTATTAATTTTCATATTTTTGTTATTAATTGTGAAAACAAATGTTTTTTTAAAAACTCAGAACCACATGTTAAGTGCTACTAAAATGTTTGCTATGTAGCTGTTAATTTTTCAATCTCCTGATCTGACCAAGTAGGAAATACATAAATACCGATTACGGGTACAAAGCTGTATGCGGCATAAATTTGTACTTAAAAAAAAAAAATTAAAAAAAAAGGATCTTTAATTCGATTGTTAATAATTTATTTCTTTACTTAGAAACAATTTCACACTGTTAGCTACTAACTGGCACTCAAACCGACATATCACTTATTGTTTCCCATTAAAATTTTTAATTAACTGTTGGCTAAATTTTAACTGGATATTTAGTATATATATGTATATACTTATTCCCGTCGTTCCAAGTTGGAGCATAGGGCCATAATACATTTTGTGTGGTTTCAGTAATCATTTGCAATTTAGGATGTAACGGTGATTAGCCGATAGCATCCGAGTCTGGTATCGGGATTGCCGATTGAAGCCTCCAGACGTGCTTTTGGTTTCCCAGCAAGCGCTGTGAGATTGGGTTTTTGATGGCGGCAATTGCTCGCCATGACATCACAAGGATCACTGGCATACTCGGTATTTGCAGGAACTCGAAAGACCTACCGAGACTCTCCCCTTGTAACCGCTGACTGTCCGCGACTGCTAATAGCAGCTACCCCGCATATCTACGGGCCGTACCACTGTCCGCAACCTGTGACGCTTCCCGTAGCACTCAGCTATGCTTCCCACAGGCGAATAATAGACCACACAAGATCATAACAACGATATTGTTTGGTTTATTATCCGGGATTGGGCGGATATTTAGTACCCGGGCCTTAATGAATTATAATAAAAAAAAAAAAAAAACTACGCATATGTATGCAGTGAAATCTCCCAAATGAGGAATAAAATCAACTGACGTAGCCACGTTTTTGCACCAAAATAAAAAAATACTCGTTTTAAGGAAAATTTTAACTACATAATTTTGATAAGGTTTTGTCACAACATTTTCCAAATTTCCTATTGGGTTATTATTGCTGTGCACATTTTTTGTTGCCAATATTAAATTGTTATTAATACAATGTGTGCAGTACAAAAAAAAAGATATAACAAATAACGACAATAGGGCGTTAGATGATTGCCTTGATCATTTGTAATTGTGATCTTAAAGAAAAATAACACTCTCAGAACAATTCGGTTGTGGCAGCGGAATTTTTTGCCAACCGAATTGATTCGGTTGCTGCAACCGAATTCAGTTGTTGCAACCGAATTCAATTTCAATTCGGTTGCGATAACCGAAGTATCGGTTGGGGCAACCGAATTAGGAGGTTGCAGCAACCGAGCCAATTCGGTTGGAAAAAATTCAGTTGTCACAACGGAATTGTTTTGAGAGCAAATCCACTTTGGTTTTAAATGCAAGAAATTGAAGAGTGAAATTAAAAATAATCATTTGTTGTGTCAAGACTATATTCTTGAAGTTGAAGTATTGAGCTTTGTGGTGTGAAATTAATAGAGGAACATAATGGTGGTCATCAGTTGGCAACTGGTAATAACGCTTTAATTATAACTTAAGAAAGAAATGCTAAGCGAATTAGCATCCGCCATACGTCGTCAGTTTCGAGTTATCAACTTATGGCCATCGATATGTGGTATCAATTATATCCGACATTTGGCTTTGCCACAAACAATTCAAATGAGGTGCGGCACTGGGCTTCAAATAAACAGAATCTAGGTATAGACATTGTTCCTTTCACTAGAAGCTACTGCACTGTAAATACGAGAATATCAATATTTCAAGCTCCAATTAATCAGCAAACAAAATATTAACTTAAGGGTTTATTGTTGTCTGTACAAATTTTTTTTATCGAAGTTTGAAGTAAAGCGGTTTTTTACTAACAAATCGTCGACGTGCCTTTAAAACGTCCTGTGTATATTTGAAAAATGTTTGGTTTTCCTGATATTTTTTAATATTTCGTTATTAAAATTTTAGACTAAATATTGGAGTTTCGAACTCGATAATTCGCCTCTATTTCTATTTCAAATAATGTAAAACCGAAATAATTATACAACCCAAATAATATAATAAAATTGGTCGATTAACTGGTTAAATCATCAATATGGATTTTTCTATTATTTTTCTTCAAAACTTGATTAGTTAAAATTCTTCTGAAATCGACTGAAAAGTTCATAAAGCTTTGGATAACTGCTTTGAGCAGCTCAAAGTAGGTACTATATAAGTACCCTACGGGAAATTGTAACAAACTATCACCGAACTGGCCCCTTTTTTAGATAGATTTTTAATAGAGTGGTCACTTTTACATGACGTTGTCATAGGAGGGGGAAATTGACCCCTTGTGACATGTCACAAGACAAATCCTAGGACAGGTTACTGAACTCTCATAAAAAACAAAGTTAAGGGACCTATCCTGGGATTTGTCTTGTGACATGTCACAAGGGGTCAATTTCCCCCTCCTATGACAACTCCATGTAAAAGTGACCAGTAGATTTCATATAAAGGGGCCAGTTCGGTGACAGTTTGTTAAAATTTCCCGTAGGGTAGGTAATTTTTAAGCTGTGGTTTATTCTTCTTTCTTTTATAAATTATTTAGTAAAGTGTTTGTAACAATCGTAATTAATATTGGAGTTATGTATTACTAAAGAATTGTTTTTATAAAGTTGATTTACTGGAGGAAGAAGAAGAAACCATTTTTATTGAAAAATTTAACAGATACAAGGGAATCGCCAGACTGCCGCAATTTCGTCTTACCCAAAGACTCGTCAGTGGTTAGTTTATGTGTCAGTTGATCAAAGTAATTTTAATTGTTAATTAGTCTCTATATGAAAAACTTTTCTGGGTATGCCAAGACCGGGGCTCGAACCGGCAGCACTCTATACAGTGTAGCATCACCTCTTAACGAGATACACCACGGTCGGCACATCGATGTGTGTTGCTAATTAAAGTTTTGTCAATCATAGTCTACAATAGGGATGGAAAATGAGCTTTTAGATTTTGTACTTTTAGAAAAGTACATTAATATAGAAAAGTACATTAATAAGGAATTTCATTAATTGAATTAAGCATATTATAAAATTTTATGAAACTTTTTAATTCAATGAATTCTTTCTTTAGATGTATTTTGTACATTCGTAAAATATGCTACAATTTTATTACGCTTTTTGCATTTGCTAGATACTTTTAATTTATCCACTTCAGCTTAGCAACGACAACAACCAACTGTAATAAATAGTAATAAATGAAATTGCTTCATTGATCTTATGAAGCTCTTCTTTGGCTGAATGATTTATTCATTGGAGGAGTGGTCTATACATTTTTTGAAGAGTCTCATTAATTTTATGAAATTTTCATAAACATTGACATTAATTAAACATGTTTCATAGATACTATGAAAAGTTTCAATGGACGAGTTCCAGTGACTATAAAGTTCATTGAAACTATAAAGAAATTCATTACTGAAGTGATGATAATTCTCTCAGCGTAGTCAGTTATTTCGATGCATAATATAATTTCTTTTCACCAAAATAAAAAAAAACAAAAATAGAAACAAAGCAAATTTATTAACCAAAAGCATAGAATTAACAATAACGGTATTTCTTTCATTTCGGTATCGGCATTTTAAGGATAACGGTATTTCTGTTATATCGGTAATAGTAGTTTAAGGATAACGGTATTTTGGTTATTTTATTAACCGTATTTTATACCGATCATCACTTTCCATGTAGACTCTAGGTTTAGTATTCAATCTAGTACACGTACAAAATTATATGAAGTACACTCATAAAAAAATCCCGTACAAATAGGTCAAAATTGTGCTGGCGCAAATACATGTAATATTTCCTGTTATTTTAGCAGAATTTTTACCTATTTGTACGGGCGTTTTTAGAGAAGATAACAGAAGACTTTTGTACTAACTTTTTTTATGAGTGTAGTTCTAGGAATATAGTTTTAAGATATCATTTACATACTAAAATCCTGCATTAACCAACTTTATTATGTCCACAACTATTTGACCACCATCTATATATCAGAAATTTAGAAACTATACATAAGCATTGAAATTATGGTTAATATTAACATATTACTGTCACGTAAAACTGTTTTAAAGTGGCCATTGTCATACTTATTCTAACCAAGAAACAAACAAAATAAAAATATAGAAATAAACGTCATTGGAGACTTGTTTAAATTCATGTAAATCTGTTAAGGCGTTGTAAGTTGCTGAACTACTTTAAAAATAACCACAACAATACAACTCCTTTTTGATCATACTATAACAACAAAAACTCCCTCACTATATAAATAACAACATAAATAAATATTTATTATACCAGTTGCAACATAAATATGTATTTATATACATATTTTTTAATGACCATTAAACTATAACTATAACAAAAAAAACTTTAAACGCCCTCATTGGGAATGGTAATACTTGTATTCGTACCCGTATGTACTTTGTTGTTTATAATTTTGTGTCTTAGGTAAAAGAGTCATCTAAGATAAGAGCAATTTTTTATTACACAAAATACATATTTTAGATTAATATCAAAATTTCAGTAATTATTACAAGTAAGGTTTTTAGATTTTCAGTTCTGGTCGAATATTATTTACCCCTTTACTTTGTCGTAGACAGAATTTTTTTTCTTAGGGCCACAAAATATTTCCATTTAACTTTCTAATACCCGATTACTGAATGTCCAGTTAAAATTTAGCCGACAGTTAAATTAATATTTTATATGGAAACAATAACAAACAATAACGCAGTTTTTAGCTAACTGGACATTCAGGAATCGCGCATAAGTTTCAATCATATTTTTTATAGAGGAACAAAGCAATGCTTACATTTTTCCTTTACATTACAGACAAGTAAGATTGTCAATGGGTTTCTGACTCGGTTGGTTGATTCAATTGGAAGCTTACACTATCCAAGCAACAAGTAGAGTGCTTAATGACTCCGTTTTAAAAAACGACACCACTCGGAGGGTGGTGGTCACAACTCTCATGGCGTCAGCACGCATATCTCAAAGGTTGCTCTACAGAGACTGCTCTTCACGATGTAGTAAATAGGAGTAGTGGAGAGATCTGTGGAGTATAAACAATAGACGACCTAAATTTTCAAAAGTTTTTTTTGTTTGCTCCACCGGCAGTTTCCGATAGATTGGGCATAAAAAATAATATGTGTACAAAAATTGGATCTCTCGAGCGCACACAGGCCACTCAGTTTGGACTTTCGATCCTAAAAATTATCTAAAAACGCTTCAAAGTTTTTTGCGCCATAACTCCTAAATTTTCGGTTTTCCGAAAAAATACCATATATGTATGTTTGTTAGTGTTTTTATGCAGAATGAGAGGACAAACACTCTCTTCATACTAATCTTTGGCCTAAGTATTACTTCTCGTTGTGTTTCAAGCGGATACATTTAGGTTAAGACTTCATTTTAAAGAGCCCTCGATAAAATTTGGACGGAGACAGTTAGGATCGGTTATAATTTTTTTGTAGAGTAAGATATGTTGTTTTTATAAACCAATTACATTTGCAACATAGTGTCTTATTTTACGAAAAAAGAACAAAATCGAACTGAAGTACCTATGAGCAGCATATTCGTATACTTCCCTATATTTCTTGGTTTCTCAATGGAGTAAATACCCAGTCAGAAAAATACAAAAGGAAAAGCGCTGGCATTGCACTTTAACAAGTCCTGGCAAAAATTTATGAAAAGTACAAAATTTTTATGGGGACCACCTTAAGGGTAGAAAAAATATAGGAGATCAGTTATACATTTGACTCCTCTAGGGGCACTCTTGGGACAGTTAGAGCGGTAGGAGCAAATTTTATAAAAAAATTATTTTTGTATGGGATCCCCCCTTAAGGAGTGGTGATAAAGGGGTGGTAAGTTCGGAAACAATGTTGGGGGGGGGGGGGAATAATGGGTATCGGTCTTGCATACCACCCTTCTAGGAGGCTCCATGGGGCGGTAGGACATAGATTACATAGATCTCTTACTCTTTGACATTTGCTGCCAGTGCACATAACTCATGAGAATGTGTTGGACGTACGTTCTATACATATACAAAAAATATTTGATTGTGTGTAAAAAAATGTGTTTGT
This sequence comes from Leucophora obtusa, assembly GCA_949987735.1. NCBI lineage: Eukaryota > Metazoa > Arthropoda > Insecta > Diptera > Anthomyiidae > Leucophora > Leucophora obtusa. The sequence continues at coordinate 123,849,901 of OX465298.1, forward strand.
TGACAAAAGAAGAAGAACAGTAAGATATCTATGTAATCTATGCGGTAGGAGCTGATTTCATAAAAAACACAAAATTTGTATGAGGACGTCTTTAAGGGTTGAAGATAGAGGATAGATATGTTCTGAGAAAATATTGTGGGTCAAAAAATATTGGGGATCAGTTATACATTTGACTCCTCTAGGGGCATCCTTTGGAAATTTAAACCGTTATTAGGAATTTTTATAAAAATATTATATTTGTATGGGAGCCCTCTTAGGGGGTGGGTATGTTCGGAAAAAATGTTGTAGGGGAAAAACTAATGGGGGTCGGTCTTACCCCTCTAGGAGACACCATTGGACTGGTGAGAGCTGATTTCATTAAAAAAAATTATAAAAAAATAAAAAATTTGTATGGGGACAGCCTTAAGGGTTGAAGATAGAGGGTAGATATGTTCCCAGAAAATGTTGGGGCTTTTATGGATTTTTAACGCTTCGCCACCACCTCTGACCCCGATGAGTAGCTATTTGCCAGCACCACTTTTTTCAAACCTTACGAAATTAAGGATTCCAGCGTATCCAAATCTTGTTACTGAGGATTTCCATACAACATATGTATATGTATAATAAACCGATACTTCAAAGTCAAATTTTAATAAATTTGTCATGGGATAGCCGATATATGTTACAAATGTAATTACTTTATTAAAACTAGATATATTACTATACAAAATAATGAAAACCAATATTAATTGTCTCTGCCGAAATTTTAACGAGGGTCGTTTAGAATAAAGTCTTCACACTAATTTCGAGTTGTGCCCATAAAACTTCAGTATACATCATACTTAGATAGAAGTATAGTATGAAGGAAGTGCTTGTCCTCTTATTTTATATAAAAATGCTTATATAGTACATTTTCAAAAAATGTCAAATTTAGAAGCAGAAAAGCTTTGAAGTGTTTTTAGGTAATTTTTAGGGTCAAAAGTTCAAACTGACTGCCCTGTATGCCCCCGAGAGATCCAATTTTTATACACATATTATTTTTTATGCCCAATCTATTGAAAACTGCCGGTGGAGCGAACAAAAAAAGCACATTTTATGGGTGGTCTAATAAACAGTTCATGATGTGTACGTTGTTGGATATAGAGGGAGCCTTCACTAATATAAGAACTAATGCAAACCACAAGCATTAGTCAATCCGGGTGTTCAAGGTTTTCTCAACAACTGGATAGTGACCACGTTGGACACCAGGATTTTCAGCGCATGTCTTGCAGATAGCCAGACATCAAGGAGTGTAGGACGTGGAACCGCGCAGGGTGGAATTATCTCTCCATTTCTATGGCTTCTAGTAATTAACTCGGTCCAGAACTCGACAACCGCGGGGTTAAAGTTGTTGAATATGCGGATGATATGTTGTTATTGCTATCAGATATATTCCTGGATGTGGTAGTGTCCTGCGAGTGAATCCAAGCAAACCAGAACTAGTATTTTCCCCAGGAAGATTAAGATTCTGTTCTTCAAACTTTCGCGGTTACGGTTCTGTGAGCTGCCTTTATCGGACAGTGCCAGGTATCTGAGCATTATCCTTGATGCGAAACTCTCATGAAACTTAACACCGAATACAGGGTGAAAAAGCGAGGAAGATGTTTGGTTATAATTGGATGTTCCTGTTGTCATATATTGGACCATTTGTTCCTGTAAGGTGCAGGATTCGGCATGTATTGGTGTTACTGGGAAAGTTATTACGTGGCCTTAAGCTGTTAATATTATGCTTCACGCTATTACCTTTGATTTACATATTGGGGAAACCACTGCCAGCAGTGCAGCGCGCCTGTCTGCTATAGATTATTGTAGGCCAAGACCCTACGAGACTTCTGGACCACTTGCCCTGCATATTGAGGATTAGAGTGATGTTAAAGTTAACACTTATAATTGACTTCTCCGGTATTAGATATACTATTTACTCCAAAGGGTTGGATATTGCGGACTTCTATAAGCTTTGGACTCTTTCTTAACAACAACTGCCCTTGTTAGATAGTGCAGGGATAAATTGTCATAACCATAGGCGAATTCTGCGTTGGTTGTGTTCTCAGCGGTTTCAATTTCAGCACCACTGAGAACCACAAAACGCGGAATATCCGAGTGCTTGCCAAGGTTACGGGTAGGTGGAACGGAATACCTGGAAAGAAAGAGACGTTACGCGGAATATCCGAGTGCTTGCCAAGGTTAGGGGTAGGTGGAACGAAATACATGGAAAGAAAAGACGTTACATCACTGCCTTTGTGAGTGTGCAGCACTTATCGGCGCCAGGCACAGGATTTTTGGAAAGCATAGTTTAGTTTAGTTTATTTATTGTTTCAATAGCTATCACAACAAGAATAAATCTTATAAATTACAGTGATAGCAAATCAAATTTTCATATTAATATTAGTCATTTAATAGCATTTATAATTAAATTAAAATTTAAAAGTAAACATAGTTAAATATAAATTCAAAATAAACATAAAACATAATAAAATAAATATATTTAATTAATTTTAAACAGATTTAAAAGTTCCTTTTTAAAACATAATGTGTTGCTAAGCAATTGAACATATGAGGGTAAATCATTCCAAAGACCGATTGTATAATTGAAAAATTGTCTTGTAGACAAAAGATATTTATATTTTTGGGAAATCAGGTTTCTTCCACGTGGAGATTTGGCAAAAGTAAGTTTTCTGTAGAGAAATTCAGGTTTCTTTATATAAATTAACTTATGCATCATCATGAGACTTTTATATTTTAACAAATCTTTGAAACACATTATTTAACTGATATGAAAATGATGAAATACTATCCCTTCTACCACGATTAAATACATATCTGGCTATGTTGTTGTACGTGACCTCAAGTCGATAATAGTCAATACAGTCACAATTGGCAAATATTTCACACCCATATAGTAGAACAGGTATTAAATATGTTTTAGCCAGAAGCATCCGTATTTTAAAGGGCGTCGAGGCTTTAACAGCCCACAGGTTTCTCAACATTCCATGAACTTTCCCAGCCGAAATGTTAATATGATTTTTCCAAGAAAGTTCAGTATTAAACGTTATTCCCAGATTTTTTGATGATGGAACAAGTTCGATTTTATTGTCATTTATCATCAACAGATCATCATTTGCAAGTCTTTTCCTATTATTTTTTGATAAGAATATACATATTCTAGATGAATTATCTGAGATTGGGCTGAGTAATTTGATTAGATATCTCAATACGTCGGGTTGAATCTAGCACTCTTGTTATCAGCAACTTCCGAGTGGTAAAGTTTTTCAAAAAGGAGTCATATTGAAATCTATTTAAGCTACCACTTAAAGCAACCAGCCAATGTTTGGACTACAAATCAGGACAATGGCTCACCGCATCGTGACAAGATTGTTACCCGGTAGCGACGAAGGATTTCTGACACTTAAATCTAAAGGTGATTTGTAGAGGAGAATTGGGTCAACAAAAATTTTGTGAGCGTCAAGGTTTGTCTGTTCCCAAATACTCCTTTAACGCCCTAGAATTGCTGAAAAAGTTATTCAAATTTTGTGGCTAAAAATTATTAAGTCCCAAATATTGTTTCGAAGCGAAATTTCACTTAATAAAGTTGATTTGAATTAAAAACAAAAATAAAGGGATAACTGGTCTACGGAGACAATTCTTTTGTGTCATAACTATCCAGCTAATTTTTTTACCACAACTATTTTGAAACTAGTTTCATTCCGACTCTATTGAACTAGTTTCGGTACCAGTTCCACAGATCTTATATTGACGGTATAATATCCATGAATATCCTCATACGTATACTCAAATGTATGGTGAACCCACCAAAACTGCGACACTTAGAAACTAATACCAGAAAAAACTAGATAGCTTTGAAATAATTTTTTTTTATTTGAATATTTTGAAGTTTAGCGGTAATGAAAGTATTAAAATATTAGTTACTAGCGGGCGCAGCCCGCTACGTTGTTAGCGTGCCGACAATTTTTTTTAAATTCGCTTTTTATTTAAAGTACAGTTTTTATATAGTAAAAGCCTTCACCCAGTCACCACAAATAAATAATTCTGCACAACAATGGGTTTAAAATAAATAAATAAATATTTGATCACTTTTTCTCATGAAAGTGGATTGTTAGTAATGAATCCATAATAAATTGAAATATACGTGTGTATGTTAGGATAATTTGGTAAAGTGCGAACTTAGGTAGATAGACCCGTAAGTAGTTTTGTTCATTTGTGTTTTGAATGAAAATAAATAACGTAAAGCAGGGTTGTTAGCGTGCCTTAAAGTTTTTTTTTTTTTAATTCCAGTTTATGTAAAGGTAGACCTGGCAATTTAAGTAAATTCACAAATTCAGTTGGAAAATTTACTGCGTCGGTTTCTTCCACCGGTGCTTCGTTACATGAAGTTTAAATATCGGAATATATAAGTTCCATTCCTTTTCTAAGGTTTTTTCTCTTTTAGAAAATTTGTTTAACTTTTTCGAGAGTATGTTTCAATGCTACATAAGTTTCATATTCCGTGGATAGTGTTTGAACAGGTAATTCCCTCTTCCAATCCATTTGCATTGTCTATAATTTCAATTCCACTCGTTCAACGTTTATATACATTTCATTCCACTTGTGTAGTGTTTCAATTCCACTCGTTTCCTATTTAGTTTCTTAATTTTAGTGTTTCATATACACTTGTTCTTTAAGTTTTAGGTTTCTAGCTAAAGACGCAGACGTTAGGAGGGAGGGGGCAATTTTCCCCTTTTGAACCACCATTTTTACCACGTTCCTGTCCATAGTCCTAGAGAGATGCCTTGTCGTTAAGTTAGCCCATACTCCAAGGAAAACATATTATACATTACAGGTTTCTAGCCGAAGGGTTCGGTTAGGCCATCAAGGGGGAGAATAATTCCGTTTTACCTCTCCCGGTAGGAATTTCCAAAAATACCGTCTTAGGGGACGTCTACATTGGAGAAGGAACCCAAATACCGAATTTAAGCTCCCTAGATCCAGCAGTTTGGCCAGGCCGTTAAGGGGGAGACTTTTCCTGTTTTTGACCCTACCTGTGGAAATTTCCAAAAATCTCATCTTAGCGGATGTCTACAATAGAGGAGGAACTTTAATACCAAATTTCAACTTCCTACCTCCAGCGGTTTGGGCAGGCCTTTAAGCGGCACTTTTCGCTTCATTAATCCCCATTTTTGCAATGTCCCTGTCCAAAAAGCACCTTCCCGGTAAGTGAGCCCATACTCCAAGTAACATATGTTTTACATTTCAGGTTTCTAGCCAACTTTTACTATTTGTGCCCCTCTGGGTAGGAATTTCCGAAAATTCATCGACAGGGAATTTCAGCTTCCAAGTTCCAGCAGTTTGAGCAGGCTGTCAAGGGGGACACTTTTTCTTTTTTTGTCCCTTCCGGTTGGAATTAGGCTGGAAGAGGAACCTAAGTACCGAATTTCAGCTTCCTAGTTCCAGCAGTTTGGACAGGTCGTTAAGGGGCCACTTTCCCTTTTTGAGCCCCCATTTTATAACGACCCTGTCCAAAATTCAAAAAAGTATCATTCTAATAAGTTAGCCCTTACTCCAGGGACCCACATTTTAAGTTTCAGGTTTCTAGCCGAACGGCTTTTTACAGGCCCCCAAGGTGAGGCTTTTCTTCTTTTTGCCCCTCCCTTCAGGAATTTACAAAAATTCCATCTTTACGGCTTTTTGCGATGGATGAGGAACATTCATACCAAATTTCAACTGCATTGCCTAAGCGGTTTGGACAGGCCGTTAGTGGGGACATTTTTCCCTTTCAACCACCATTTTTACTATGTTCCTGTTCCAAAATAGAAAAATTACGTTACCGGGGAGTTAGTCCTACTCCAAGGAATACATATTTAAAATTTTACGTTTGCCAAAAGGGATTGGTCTGGCCGTCAAGGAGGAGACTTTTCCCCTTATTTCCCCTCCCGATAGGAATTTCAAAAATTCCGTCTAAGCAGACGCCTACACAGAAGGAAGAACTCACATTCCGAATTTGCTTTTGGGATATCCTATAGGGAATTAGTCGATGTCTACTACAGTGGAGGAACCTTTATACCAAATTTCAACTTCTTAGCTCCAGGGGTTTGGGCAGGCACTTTTCCAATTTGTGAGACTGTTTATTGGGAGACTTTTCCCCTTTTTGGCCGTTCCGGTAGGAATTTCCAAAAATCCCGTCTTAGCGCACGTCTATGCCGAATATCAAGAAACCTTGTTTTAGTGGAGATATCCGTGGGGGGAGGAAAAAAAGTAGTTTTTTTGAAATTATACATATATTATTTTAAATGGTACTTTTTGGAAAAACGAAATTTTTTGGAAAAAGATACTTTGTTTTTACAAAGTACTTTATTTGTACTTTTTTTAGAAAAGGTATTTTTTGTAAAAAGGTATTTTTTGTGGAAAAATGTATTTTTTTTTTGGAAAAATGTATGTTTTTTGGAAAAAGGTACTTTTTTTGGAAAAGGTACTTCTTTTGGAAAAGGAAAATTTTTTTAGAAAAAGGTACTTTTTTTGGGAAAAGGTACTTTTTTTTGGAAAAGGTACTTTTTTTGAAAAAGGTATTTTTTTGGAAAAATTTATGTTTTTTGGAAAAAGTTACTTTTTTTGGAAAAGGTACTTTTTTTTGGAAAAGGTACATTTCTTTAGAAAAAGGTACATTTTTTGGAAAAAGGTACTTTTTTTTGAAAAAGGTACTTTTTTTTTGGAAAAAGGTACTTTTTTTGGAAAAAGGAATTTTTTTTTTTGGAAAAGGTACTTTTTTTGGAAAAAGGTACGTTTTTTGGAAAAACGTACTTTTTTTGGAAAAAGGTACTTTTTTTTGGAAAAACGTACTTTTTTTGGAAAAACGTACTGTTTTTGGAAAAAGGTACTTTTTTTGGAAAAAGGTACTTTTTTTTGGAAAAAGGTACTTTTTTTTGGAAAAAGGTACTTTTTTTGGAAAAAGGTACTTTTTTTGGAAAAAGGTATTTTTTTGGGAAAAGGTACTTTTTTTGGAAAAAGGTACTTTTTTTGGAAAAAGGTAGTTTTTTTGGAAAAAGGTACTTTTTTTGGAAAATGGTACTTTTTTTGGAAAAAGGTACTTTTTTTGGGAAAAGGTACTTTTTTGGAAAAAGGTACTTTTTTTGTCCCCGTTTTGCCCCTCCCGATAAGAATTTCCAAAAACGCCTTCTCAACGGACGTCTACACCGGTCGAGAAACCTACATACCAAATTTCAACTTCCTACCTCCAGCGGTTTTCGCAGGCCGTCAAGGGGGGCCTTTTTAGCCCCCATTTTTACAACGTCCCTGTCCAAAATTCCAGAAAGTACTTTCCAGAAAAGTTAGCCCATACTCCAAGGAACACATATCTTAAATTTCAGCTTTCTAGCCAAAGGGGTTTTGGCAGGCCGCCAAGGGGGAGACTTTTCCACGTTTTGCCCGTTCCGGTAGGAATTTCCAAAAATCCCGTCTTAGCGGACGTCTACGCCGAAAGAGGAACCTACATACCAAATTTCAACTTCCTAGCTTCAGCGGTTTGGGCTGGGCGATGTTGAGTCAGTCAGTCAGTCAGTCAGGTTATTCTTTTATATATAGAGATTACAAGGGTACTATTTATATTTCGGGAACTGGCAACACTAATGTCAATAGCTAAAATCTGGCAACACCATAATAAAATTTGACATTTTTTTTAGCATAAACGTACTCACAATGTTTTGATATACAAGTGCTATTTGTTTCGTTTACAGTGAGTTAAGAAATTCAATTTGGCCAAAAAATGAAAATTTCAAGAGAAGGTTTTCGTTGGATTATTTTTCACAACCTTCGATGTAGATTATCTCAACAAGAATGTGTCGATGAACTCAGTTCTTTGTATGGCGATAAAGCAGCATCAAAAACGACAGTATATCGCTTGTATAGTCAATTCAATCGTGGTCGTAGTTCGGACGCCGACGAATTCCATGAAGGACGTCAAAAATCGTTTGTTGTGCCACAAAACATCGATGCAGCGCGTCAACTGATAATGCAAGATCGTCATGTGACAAAAGTTCGACCGTGGTGCTTCAAAAGACGTGTATAAAATCGTGACAGGCGACGAATCATGGATATATGCGTATCAGCCGGAAACAAAACAGCAATCGACCGTGTGGGTATTCCAAGACGAGCGAAATCTAACAAAAGTTGTTCGTGGAAGAAGCACAGTGAGGCAAATTGTCGCCTGTTTCTTCGGCCGAATGGGTCATGTGGCCACTGTTCTGCTTGAGCAACGTATGGCGGTCAATTTTGATTGGTATACGACCATTTGTTTGCCGGAAGTCTTCGGGGCAATTCGTAAAACTAACCCCCAAAGACGAATGATTCTCCATCATGGCAATGCGTGCTTTCACACATCTCGTCAAACATGTAAATTTTTGAGCAGTCAAAACATCGAATTGATGACTCATCCTCCGTAAAGTCCTGACTTGGCACCCAATGACTTCTTCTTGTTTCCGAATATCAAAGGTAAACTGCGTGGTCAACGATTTAAGAGCGCCGAAGAAGCAGTTGAAGCGTTCAAAAACCATGTTTGGAGGTGTCTCAAGAAGAATGGAAAAACTGCTATGACAAATGGTTTGAACGAATGCACACACACTCATAAGAAAAGCCCGTACAAATAGTTAAAAATTCTGCTAAAATAACTGGAAATAGTACCTGAATTTGCGCCAGCAGAAATTTCAATGATGTTGAGAATCATGGTCTGCTAAATTTAGGTGACCTAAATTTTAGGTAAAAAAGTTAGTTCAAATACAATCATTTATAAGAAATGTTGCTTAATGGAAATGATAATTACTCAGCTGAAATCAGCACATGTTTTCTGCTAAATTTTAGTTTGTTATAAATAGGTAAAAATTTCAGTTAACATTCAGAAATTTAGAAGAATTTTCGTTTAATAGAAATGATAGTGTGTCAGTTGAAATCTGCAAAACATGCTGCTAAAATTACAATCACTTTTTGTTATTAATTGAATAAAAACAAATTAATGTAAATATTGTTAATTTTATTTTCGAATAAATTACACAACCCAAAAACACTATTTGCACTATATATCACTTTTATTTTCTTGCCAATATGTTAGACTTCCGCTGGAGTTGTATTATTTGGTTCCTTTTTTCGTCTACCTGTGGGTCGAATTTAGATGAAAAGGTTAAAGGGCTTAAATAAATGAAAAAATAACATATTTAATAGTATTCCCTTAACCCTGCTGTTAGGTTAAAAACTACTTACGAATTTTAGGTTGATGGACCATTTTGGTCCATCCCTAAATTTTCAGAAAAAAAGACCATAAACCCATTTTTTATAGATATTTCCATTTAGTATTTCGAGAACGCAATACTAACTGTAAAAAATATATTTCTATGCTCAAGAAATATTTTGGGCTATCCAGCAAACAAAGATGACCATTAATGGCTCAGAAATGAGCTCCAAAAACATAAGCATTTTTTCACTTTTTCCTATGAAAGTGGTCCGTCCAAAAGAGCCCCCTGTGTACTCAGAAATGACTTAGAAAAAAGAACGTATAAAATCGAAATTTTCCTCATAAATTTAAATAATTTTGGAATCTTCTTTGAGACCGAAAAATGAACCCTCATTTTGAGACAGCTTTTTAGATTGTAGAGACAACTTTTTGGATTGTTTTCTGAGGGTTCATATTTTCTACCAAAAAAAAGTGTTTTCAAAAGAACAATAATCATTTCTATTAGCCATTTAAAAATCTTATTTATGAGCGCTCCGAAATGGCTGGCTGGGTATTCATTAAACGTTGAATGTTTATTACTATAGTACTTGTCATAACAATTTTATTTGAAAACTAATTGCAAAACTGTTACAAAACTCAAAATTATATTTGGGGTGCTCCTAATTTTATTTGGTTGTACCATCAAATTAGTAATTTATACATATTACTGCTGCTATTCAGTTATTTGTGTTATTTTTGTGATTTACCTAGTTTTATTTAGTCATATATCAACTATTCGCATTAGTTTCACTTCAGTTTCAGTTCAGCTTGTGTTTTCTTTGTTTTTTGATAAAATGGAAAATCGGCTTAATATGGACTCTAATGCTATTGCTAAAACTCTAAACGAAAGTGACTCGGATATTTCAATTTCGATGATTCTATACAGAAAATGAAAAAAATGTGCCTGCAGCTAGCACTATGGATCCCTTGTATATTGCAAAAAATAATATGCAATGGAGTGCAATTCTGTTATCCTGTCCCATTGCAACTATTGCTGAGAATATTATCTCAAAACATGGCGACTCTAAATTAGGCTATGTATAGCAGCCTTAGAAAGCGTGTCGTATTGGATTTAACTAAAGGTTTGAAAGGTCAAAATATTGTATCACGGCCGATCATTTCTTTTTATCTTTCGATTTGGCAAAACAGCTTTTAGAAAGAAAATTTACATATGTGGGAACAGTTTACTTCCAATGAAATCCCTACATTTGTTTTTTACATTGGCCATAGACATAACGGAACTGTTTTGATAAGGTACCAGAAATCGATGTCAATGCACCGAAAAAGAAGCCTGAGATTGTACATTTCTATAATTCGACAAAAGGTTTGCAATTGTTTTGCCATTATTTATTAGTCGATTAATTGTCTTCTCTCTTAGAAGGCGTACATAACGCCGACCAAATGATTGGTTACTATATTCCTAAATGGAAGAAAAATCGATGGCCGAATGTTGTATTTGAAAAAATTATAGTTATATCCGCATGGAATGCTTTTATAATTTTTTCTGAAATTGATGTTTCGTAGCACCAAGTGATCCAAATCGTAGGAGACCTGAATTTTTACGACAATTGGCGCTTTCTTTGGCCAAAGAACACATCTAATATACCAAAAGATAAATTTTCATCGAAGCTATTGGCTAAGGTAAGAGTATCTTCCTCAGGTTCCGTAACTTCTGGAAGTGATACAAGAAACCTACCCTCTAGAAAACTTGGAACGTTGCTGCAAATCCAAATGTGAAAGTAAATGTGTTGTCTGCAGCAAATTTATTTCTAAACTAAACCGCAAAATAATTTGCTCATCCTGTAATGTGAATATGTGAATGAAAAGTAAAAAAAATGGACCAAAATGGTCCCTAACATAAGATTTGTAACTGTTTATTTTTCTCCCTTCCATTTTATGTTAGACACTTATTTATTTTGACAAAAACATTAATTCAGAAAAAAATCACATAAGCTAAAATTTGAAGTCAATATATTGTACCGTTGCAAAGTTAAAGAGAGAAGTAAAACAAAATGGACCAAAATGGTCCTAACCTAACAGCAGGGTTAAATATAGTTTATATTATAAAACAAACCTCTATTATTTTATTTCTTAAATACAATTTTAACTGCGAAATGTTAATGTCCAGCATACCTCCGTTTTCTTTTGCGTTCCTTTGCTGACTAACATAAACAAGAGAAAACATGCTCGTATCATATTATTTTATTTACTAGAACTTTCCCAACCAGCGCCATATTATTTTTATTTGTACTGGTAAGCGTCATCTGTGATGACTCATCACACACATTAAAATAAAATAAATATTAATGTCCAGCATACCTCCGTTTTCTTTTGCGTTCCTTTGCTGACTAATAGAAACAAGAGAAAACATGCTCGTATCATATTATTTTATTTACTAGAACTTTCTTTATTTGTATTGATATTTTTATTTGTATTGATAAGCGTCATCAGTGATGACTTATCACACACATTAAAATACACTTACTAGAAATTTTCTAATTTGTATTGGTCGGCAAACTCATAAATACACACTTCACCATCAAGCACCATCAATCACTATCACTAGCGCCCCTATCGTTTTCTTTTGAAAACACAAATATTGAAAAAGTTGCCAATAAATTTATCTATATTAGCTGATAACATTGTCAAAATCATTTATAAAAAAATTGCTAAATATTAGGAGGAAAAATTAGTTCAAGTACAGCAAAAATATGTTTTTGTGGTAAAATTGGATAACTAACAACTTTAGCTAAACAACGGATTTAAACGAAAACAACAGGAAAAATTAGTTCAACTGAATTAGAACGCGTTTAACAGACTTTTGTACTAACTTTTTTTTATGAGTGCAGTTCACCTGTCTTCTTCAATATTCCCTTTACTATTGACCAATATCCCTTAATAGGGCGTAGCTCTGGGCTATTGTGTGGATTGAAGTCGCGAGGTACAAAATCGATTTTATTTGCATTGTAACTTGGCATAGTGGCAGCTTGCTAGGTCCGGCCAGAACAGTGGTTTGGAGACCTGACTCTTAATAAATGGCAGAAGACTCGTTTTGAGGCACTCATCCCGATAAATTTGAGCGTTCATTGTTCCAGATGTGATGAAAGGGCTGCTTTTACGACCACAGGAGCAAATGGCTTGCCAAACGATGTTGTTTTGGAAACTTGGACTCCATTTTCAATTTACAGATTTTAGGAAAATCTTTACGACTTGCAGCAGTATAAAAATCTTGGCCAGCAATATATTTAAAATTTTGGAAGCAGTAGATTTCGTCGTCAATGACAACGCACTCATGTTTCGTGATTTGGGATTCGTACAACTTGCGGCTGCGGGATTTCGCCGTAATATTCTGCTTTGCGTCTCGATCTGGTACTGTTTGAGCTTTAAAACTTCTCAGTGAAGCTTGCCGCTTTATGTTACGAAAGACAGCGATTTACGTAAAGATTTTGCACAGAACGTGATGAATTCTTCGGATCTTGCGAAAATGCCCTGAGGACCTTCCGAATACTGTTTGTATCACTTTGGTCATGCTCACCTCCGCTACCAGGCTTTCAAGCAATTGTCAGACCATCTCTGTAGCGATGTAAAACCCTGGAAACTGTCGAGTGGTGCACTTTTTCATTTGTAGCAATTTTACGCGCACTGAGAACAGGATTTTTTATATATTCGTGCAAAATAATTTGCCTCGTTTCTAACTCGGTGGTCATTTTTGACGAAACTAAAAGTAAAATTCGAATGAAATTTTTCACACATGAAATTTAGGTCATGGCCTATTCAGGGTATTTGAATTTCAAAATATATAAATATTTTTGAGTAAGTTATAAGTTTTCCAAAGTGTCGCAATTTTGGTGTTTTCACCCTTTATATAAAAAAGCCCGTACATATAGTTCAAAATTCTGCTAAAATAACAGGAAATAATACCTGTATTTGCGCCAGCAGAATTTTCAATGAAGTTGGGAATTATGGTCTGCTAAATTTAGGTAAGCTAAATTTTACACACTGCTAAATACACAGACAATTCTAGTTAACTTAGCTAAGAAATTTGAGTTTAATTCAACAGAAACATTAAGTGCGTTCCCGTACGTTCCCAATGTTACCGAAATTTACCCAAAGTTACCGAAATTTACCCAAATGCGTTCCCGTACTCGAAAATTGGGTAAATGAGAGCGCTAATGAGAGTGTATTAGTGTGTCTCTTTTTACCAAAATTTACCCAGACTTTTTCTTCGGGTAAACTTTGGTAAAACAGCTGATGTAAATATAAACAAAAAACGATTGTGAAAATAGATTTAAAATTTTAATTAAATAAAGAAATAATCAAAAGAAACTTGTTTTTTTATAAGAATTAATTGAATCAAATCAAAAACAACTTTCAAATACGAATAAATATGGGTATTTGTGCCAATTTGCAAACTGAAATTATACGCATTTTCACATCAGTGATGGAATTTGTGGCACAATCTAAGATTGATTGGTACAATGGCACAACCGATACTATTTTGGCACATTTTCGTTATCTACAAAATTTAATAGAAAATGGATTTAAAAAATAACGATTCTTTAAAAATTCTTTAATTTTTAGTTTCTGAGCATTTATTCGTATTAAAATACCTTTTCAAACAAAGCAAAACTAAAAATGTCATCGAAGATGTCACCAAATAACCCATAGAATTTTAAAAATTCAAATGATTTAAATTTAGCTCAGAGTTTCGAAAGAATTAATTTAAGTTTAATTCATGAAAAATTTAATTCAGTTTTAGAAAATGTTTATATGTACACCATTACGAGTAACCATTCCTAAAGAATTCATTCATTGGCTGCATTCCCAAATCTTTAATAAGAATCGAATGAATTTCATTTATCATTTTAATTGAATGAATTCAAGAAAATTTTAATTCATTAGGTTAGAATTCATTCAAAATAGAATTAATTCCATAAGAATGCGATTACGAAATGAAATTAACGTTGAATTACACGACATGAAATTAAAGTTGAAAACACGGGCACATTTTAGTCATACACTTGGCACAAAACAAAAATTTTCAAGTCCCATCACTGTTTCACATTATTCTTTGAAATAAGATTTTGGGCTAGAAAAGTGGTTTTTTGTGTTCCCGTACTATTGGGTAATTTTGTCATTATGTGAGAGGATTTTGTGCTTACTCTCATTTTACCGAACTTTACCCAAAAAGTAAAGAAACACACCTATTATCTGATTTAACTGAAAGTTTTTGCTAAAATGTCGCTTACAGTCTTGGTTTTTGAGCTCTACGGATCTGTCCCGAAACAGGCCCATATTTATTTTTGGGATTATAGGTGGCTCATAAAAATTGATAAGTTCATACATGCAGAAAAAAAACAGGTGTATCTTTTAAAAAGCCTGCTATGTAAAATTTGCATAGTATTGAACTAATACAAAAATAGAAGCCCCAAATTCCTGGTAATTAATTGATATGCATTTTTGCTAAATTACGAATGCTTTTTTTTGTTAAGTTGGCTAAGTACGTGCTTTGTTAAATTTACATTGGTGAAATTTATTTAAAAACGTACTATGTAAAATTTGCATTGATCAAATTTTGAAAATAAAATAAGCAATAAGTATATTTTTATAATAAGACAGGTAAATGTCAAAAAAGAATAATATAAAAGAATAATGATACTGGATTTTCTCAAGTTTTTATCTTATAATATTATTAATGCAAACAAAAATAAAAAATATTAATGCAAAGAAAAACAAAAATAATATATTTTTATTGTAATTTTCATGTCAAATTTGCTTACTTGTTGAAAAAATACAAGCCTAAAAGTATTGAGCAATTATTTTTCAGCATTGGGTACCCTAAAAAAAAGTCGGAAATGAGTACTCGGTACTCAATACTTTTACAGACATAGTAATTTTTTATTTAGTCAATTTTTTTTGCAAAATGTGTGTTATAATTCTCATTGGTTTTTTAGACAAATAGTTTTTATATATATGTACATCATTATTACACCTACAGTTATTGAACGAAAATGACGAATAGAGCAATGAAGGGTTGGTAAACACAAAACACAATTACAGTTTGGCAGCAGAAGAATTGAGAACAAATAAAAATATTAAAATATAAATAAAATTAATTAATTAAAATTAAGCAAACTAAAATAAAAATACAGAATTTAAAATTTTTCTTTTATTTATTTAAAAAATAAACCATGTTTTTTTACTAAAAGAAAAAAGTTTATTTTCCTTTGCGTGTTGTTATATTAAACAAAGGCTTCGATTTAATTACATATATATCTCTTTGAAAATTTACCTAAGCGTCTTGACAAATTTGTCGTTAATTTTATGTAGTTGTATATCTACCACGGAACTTTGTAAACTTTTACTATAATTTTTGTAAATGTTACACCTTTTTTTCTGCGTGTAGTATCGAATTTTTGTTCATTTTGCTCTATCTCGCTTAGTTTCCGAGATATAAGCCATTTTGTGATTATATAAAAAATTATGAAAATATAGCACCATCTCTATGTGATATTGATAGCAGAGACATAAAAATATAAACTTTGGAAAATAATTGGGGTTTAAATTAGCTGCAAAATTTGAAAAATTAAGAAACATAAATTACTAAAAATTGGGATGCAAAGATAGTTCAAATACGAATGAAAGTAGAGTTTGCTAAAAACCTCAAAATTTGAAAACCGCGGTTTCGGTTTTTAAAAATTATGAAAACCGCGGTTTCGGTTATTTTTCGGTTTTCTTGTGGCATTAATGGAATTGTTTTAAAATAAATAAAAATGTATAAAAATTAAATACGTATTTTAACTCGTTCAAGATATTTATTAAAATTCGATTAAATTCCTCACTCGAATAAAGGCAATAACGCCATTTCAAGACCTTTGTGGGAGAAGAAAAAACAAAGACGCGGAAGCTCGTTATAAATTAAATTTTTGTATTCTTTTGTAGGCAACTAAAGCTGTATTTTTCAAGAGTTTAAATTTAAATTTTACCAATTTGGTTGAAAAAACATAAAGGTAAAATTTTAAAAATTTTGTGGACTACGCTTTTAAAAATACGCTGTGAAAATCTGAATTGAATATATAAAACTCAACATCTCAAACCACTTGACTTTTTGGTGTATTTTTTTCTAAAATTATAAGACTCAGTTGGTGTTATTCGTAATAACAAAAAAATTCTTTAAATTAATAATGCAGAAAATGGAATTTTGTAAAATAGGAGCTGAGCCATTTTCGAAATTCAATAATATCCCAGCTAATGTTTTTCTGAGAGCTCAGAAATTATGACTGAAAAAAGACTCTAAAATATGATCAATTTCAGGGTGCTCAAACTTTGGGTGTATTCAAAATGTTTATAAAATGTTTTCATTGCTCACAAATGTCTCTAAAATAATTCATAAATGACTCATAATGGCTCAGAAAATTAAAAATTTTCCAATAATGCTCATAATTCGGAGTCTTTTGTCAGACATAAAAGTGCGCTCGGAAAGACTCTTCATCAAGCAAGAAATACACCGTCATGTAGCTATGATTTAATAAGGTCTTAGGACTGTTATGAGTCTTTTCGGATGCTAATTGTATACTGGAATGCAAATTAATTAATGATTTTAATTGGTTAAAGTATTTATTAAAAACCGACTTATATTTGTCGGGTTTCGGTTTTAAGGCTTGAAACCCGCGGTTTCGGTTTCGAATAAAACCGGAGAGCAAACTCTAGATGAAAGTAATTGTTGTGCTAAATGAGATTTACAAAAATATTAGTTCAATCCTAAATTTTAAGACAAAATAACAGAAAAAATCAGTTCATTTGCGACAGAACGCGTTTAACAGACTTTTGTACTAACTTTTTTTATAAGTGTACTTACATTAATTAGATTCATATTAGATTTTAAAATTTTCATAAGAAATTTAGAAGTTAATTCAAATATGATCGTTGATTTAACTACGATTTTTTACTTCTCTGTGCACAAACATAATATGCCCAAATAATAAATGTCTGCATTGCGGCACGTACACTTTACAAATGCAGCAACAAAAAATGACTAAAATTCCTATAGCGCACGCGTTCATGGCTTTATGTGACCATATGTTTGTGATTTTTTTGTGTTTTTTTTTCATCCATAAAATTTATATAAAAATAAACTAAAATTATATGCACAGAATACAATTGCATTTAATTTTCCTATAAAATGTATATACCACACCCTACAATTAAATATAGCACCTTACAAATGGTTCTTAAAGTTTTAAGCATTTGAGGTTTTGTCGATTTATATTTTTTTTATTGCAGATATAACTTATGCAATTCACAGTTACACCTACCTACCTTCGCCGTGTCCAAACTGCAATACCTTCTCTTAATTTTTTTGATTTAACCATTGTCTACATCCAGCATTTATCACAATTGACCTACGTTGCAAATTATTATTGAATGTATTATAACATAGAGTTTTATATCTTTGTTTTTTCCTACTCCAATTTGTTGTGTTAATTGTGGCACAAATGTAGGTATTAGATAGATATTTAATATATTATAAGAAAATTTTGTAATAAATTAAAAAAAAAAATTTAAAGACTGGAGGTTATGTTAAGTTTATGATGCAGTTGGTTATATTTGTAAACACATAGTAAGAAATTAAAATAAATTATTTAGTTGGATCTATAAGAAGTGATATCCATAAGATATTGACGAATATTATCTACAAGTGTGTTTCCAACATAATATGTTTGCTTGCAGATATAATACCTTCGCACTGATATCGCATGTTAAAATAAGTTGCATAAATAAAAGAATAAGTAAATGATTTGGCCGGGAATGCAGGGTATCAAATATTCGTTTTATATTTTATTTAATATTTGACCGTATTTTGTTAAACAATTATATCTTTTGCCTTATAACAGAATCAGTTAATTAGGCACTAGTGTAATTCTTAGTAATTAGGTACATGTAGTATTGTATAATTATGGATAAAAAAAAACAATTATATGCTGTAATTAATCTACTTTTGTTTTCTAATGAGTAAAGTCCTATTGTTAAATACTTTAAAATATTCTACATATTTTTCAAAGTTACACCTTTATTTTTTCAAATTTAAATGCAGAATGATAATAAAAGAATTTATTGAAAAATCTTTTTGTATCACATGTATGTACGAGGGCGAATCAAAAAGTCCGTGACAATGAAATACAATTTTTTACGAAAATTTTTTATATTTTTCAACATAGTCTCCTTTAATCTAAATACACTTAGTCCAACGTTTCTTTAATTTATTCCTTCCAAAAAAATAGGATTTGTCGAAGTCCTCAAAGTAGGCATTTGTTTCAGCAATAATTTCATCTTTAGGATAGGAAATAGAAAATAGTCACTGTGGGATAAATCAGAATATCCGGGGGCTAAATCCGCTTATCTGCATAGCGGAAATGAACAAGGCCAAAAACTTCTTTGGTCAATTGTGAGGAAACGCAACATACAGCTTGCGGACTAAACTGTCTGCAACCCAACTGATCATTTAAAATCGAAACCACAGTGTCATATGAAATGCCTATTCCATCAAAAATTCACTCTCCGGTCGGCCAACACCATATCGCGAATTGTACCGAAAATTTCGGTCCTCCCGAACGTTCAGCGTCACTAGTGATTGTGCGACCATAACGAAACTCAGTAAACCACTTTCTTACCATTGAAGTTGATGGTGCAGAGTCCCAAGTACTTGTGAAGGTGGTTTGAGTTTCGCAAAAAATAATGATTGATGATCACTCGAAATTAACTTTTTTTTAATTTTTACAAAAATGTACGAGGTTGTATGTTTTGAACTTTTGTTAAATGGAAAGTTAATGACGGAACTTGCTCAAAATTTTACAGTATTCTATTAACAGATGGTACTTGAATGGAGCAGTGTTGCATTTCATGTGCGAAAAGCCACGCCAAAGTATGTCCATTCGAAGTCAAATATGGCGGAAGTATCTGTAATGCCCCCTAAATTATGAATTATCGCAAATCCATGCTAACACGCCGAAATTTTGTTGCATTAGATTTTTAAGAGAGCTTGAAAAATTATTTTTTTTTTAATTAACTCGCATACAAATTTATTAATTTTATGAATTAGTGAATAATTTAAAATCACTTCAAATTAATTACCTATTATTGAATAAAATAAGATAATTCAGATTCGACTGAATAATTACACCCTGCGTCATTTTGTGGTACAGGGTATATTGAGTATATGCTGATGTTCGTAGATATCAAAAGCAATATTTTTTTATAAAATATCTTTCTTTATAGCACCAATATTTCGTCATTCTTTAAATGGCCTTGTCTGGGTTTATATTAAAAACAACAAATATTAAAAGATTTAAAAATATTGCCACTGCACATCACTTATGTCATTGACCTTCAAGTGTAGTCTTGACATACGTGGTGAGCCGCGGAAATATTTTTAAGTGTTTTTAATATTCCTTTTTGCTAATATAAATCTTGATTATGTTATTTATAGAATGACGAAATATCGGTGTTACAAAATAAAGAAAGATATTTTATAAAAAATAACAAAGCTCTCCATTAATTAATAATTATATTTATTCTCCAATTTCTCTCTAACGATATTCGTCGTTAAAAAAATGGTTTACTTATATATCGAATGCTAATATTCAATAGGAGTCATTTGACGTTTTGAAGAAAATGAGTTTTTGATGGCAGACGCTTCAGTTGTACAACTGTTATCAATGATATTAGCTTTGGACTGAAAAAATAATTCGAGCACCACTTTTTTTCATTTTAGTAAATTTGGTATCTAAAGAACAACTTCTTATGAATGTTGTGCGCAGGCCCGGATCCAGGATTCGCTCAAGTGGGGGGCTAAACATTTTTTATATATTATACGGTAGTCATATCTATAGATATTTTATGAACTAGAAGTAGAAGTTTAAATACATGTTTTAGCATAGGTTTGCCAAGTGGTTCCCGAAAATACCAAACAAGTGTTCGGGAAAATCTGTTTAACCCCTTTACGACATTATTTTAATGTTCAGTTATGCCGTTTTCTTTTGTGAAAAAAGTGTTGCCTTTTTTCTGCCCTTTTTTTAAAAAATGTATTTTTGTGCATAGAAATAATAAGTAAATATAGGTATATTAGGTATAAAATTAAAGGTATTTTAAAGACCTATTTAACTATGCTTCAAAAATGTCCAATAATATTCAACTTATTTAACAAAACACCAAAATATAGAAAAATGTGACATTTTGTTAAATTGCACGAAAATTAGGGAATAATTAGACATATTTTATACACGGTTAGATTGATATCTGAAATACCTTTAATTTGATACCAAATTTGTCTATGTTTACAAAAAGGCATTTTGTAAAAAAAGGGCAGAAAAAGGCAACATTTTTTTCAGAAAAGAAAACGCCATTAGTTTTTTGTCAGTAATCTGATTCATTAGTATGGTCCTTTATCTTCGTTAACGATTTTATCAATATAGCTTCAAACTTAAGACAACTGTCGATTGAGTCAAAGTAGATCTTATTCTTTAATTTTTTATACGAATCAACAAAATTAATTTGAGTTTTAGTTTTCAAAAAATGTAAGATTAAACAAAAAAATTGTTTAAAACATATTTATATTCAACAATTTTTCTCAGTACAGAATTCGAGCTATTTTTAAGAGAAAATATTTCTAAACTATTTTTATACTTAATACGTGTAAAAATAATATAAAAATTAAATAATATTTTCATAGAAAATACAATAGAGATTCTGATACTAAAAAAAATGTTCACAATATGATAATTGGAATATGCCGTAAATTGTAAAATTTTGTGATTTTTCTGTGATTCTTTTATAAGAAAAATTATTCTAAATCCTACAACTTTCATATCAAATCTAGAATATAAAAAATTTTCCAGTGTCAAAGAGTTTTTCGAATACAATAATGTTTCCTAATCTAATGGGTTTAATATAGAAGAAGTACCTAACGGGCAGTTTTCAATCAGAAATAGAATCTTTAAAAATTTCTTATTAAAAAATATTTAATAAAAACAAAATTTCTTACTTGAAAATAATACCCAGGAAAAAAGTGGAAGTGATCTTAAAGAAAACAGTGATCTTAAAGAATACATTTTTCATTGATTCCAAAGTATTATTAAGTTCTGATTTTCCGCTTCTAAAGTAGTTCTTTTTCACAACTTCCAAAAATGCGATTTTGAATGAAATTAACTCTTTTCAAATCTATCTAACTACAGATATTTCCATATAAATTTAACATTTATAACTACGGTTAAGCACTTGACTTTAATAATTTTGAGACAAGTTGTCAGGTCACAATGATTTGCTTCAATTTTTTACGAATAAAAATTAATTCCTTTTCACCAATTAAAAAGAACATCAAAAGAATTATAAAAGAAAACTTGCACCCTATGACAAGCCTATGTAAAATTCATTGGTTCCCATCCAAATTTCCACAACATCGAAATCCAAATCACTGTTTCTTTTTCTCTTCCTTTGATGATTTTTTTTTTGATATATAGCCATATATAACCTTTGTTCTGACTATGAAACTAGCCCTAATTAATACAACTTTTGAATAAAAAAATCTTTTACAAGAAGAATACCCTAAATTTTGAATGGTTTTCAATACGAAAAATTTGGAAACAAAACCTTTAAATTAAAAAAAAAAAAAATAAATAAACAACTAACCATTAAACTATCTCGATGGCTTCCTTCCGACCTTATTGAAATTCAGATATGAGATAGAGTTCTGCAGCAAAAGTGGCCAAATATCAAAATTTCAATAAAACTTCTATTATTACCCGGTAATGAGTTTTTTAGGAAGAAGTTAAGGTACGTAGCCTCCTAATTATCTATTATAAAACGTATTATTTTAGCAGGGACATGTCGATTGAGATAGCTCTCTATAAAAGAGAGTTTTGCTTTACGAGCTTTAATGAAATTTTCTTGACAAAATAAATAAAAAAAACTATTAAAATTAATGAAAAAGCTCCATACATTTTATGAACATTTTTAATTTTTTTAATAAATAAAAGGAAATTTTTCACATTTCATAAAAATTACATTAATTTAATGAAAAGTTTCAATGGACTAGTTTCAGTGAAACTTCGTTGGTTTTATGTTTTTGAATAAAAAAAATTTAAAACACTAGAAAATATGCAATCGTTTTTATTTAATTTGTCTAAAATTTCTTTTTTATAAATATGAAATCTGATATATTTTTTTAATGGCTTAGAATAAACAAATTTTTTTTATGTAAAATTTTTCTACGGTATGAGGAGTTTCTTCGGAAAAACTTTAGAATTTGAGAATTTTCATACACCACTTCAATAAAACCAAACCTTTCAGTGAAATTTTGTTCCGAGATTTTAAGATTTTAAGGTGTGGTTGAGCATTACATATTGATGAGGCGGCTATCCTAAAATTATTTAAGAAGTTCAATTAAGAGGTTTTAATAGTAGTACTTAAGTTAAAATAAAAAGAAAATTAAAGTGTTTA
Organism: Leucophora obtusa; assembly: GCA_949987735.1. Taxonomy (NCBI): domain Eukaryota; kingdom Metazoa; phylum Arthropoda; class Insecta; order Diptera; family Anthomyiidae; genus Leucophora; species Leucophora obtusa. The sequence goes on from OX465298.1 coordinate 123,872,663, forward strand.
CTCTAAAATGTAAAAGCCAGTTTTATAGTCGGAACTAAGCACGATTCTTTTCTTAAATATATCTTAAGTAAGTAATTTCGTTTGAAATCTATCTTTCTTGTGACAATAAATCTCGCCCCAAATATTAAGTTTTTATTAAAATGCCTCAAAACATTTGTTTAATTGCAAAAAAATAGTTAGTGGTTTCATATTAATTCTGTAAAAGAAGATCATTATGAAAAAATTTTGAGAATTATCTCTTGAAAAATGTAGATTCTGTCAGATTTCCTGAAAAAAGAAATTCTTGAATCCAAGAATCTACACAAAATCTCTCTGGGGGGCTTTAGCCCCCATATCCCCCCCCCCCCTTGACATTTTTTAAAAATGGTCTAGCTCGTGAGGTCTCATTGCTAGACCCGAAATATTTTGGGAATCATCATAAAACAAACCAAGGTTTATTTTGAGGTGGGCACTTTTTTCACTTTTTTTCTATCCATATCAGGTGAGTAATATACATACATGAAAATAGCTTTTAAATTTAACAGTTTCTAAAAAATTTAAATTAATGTTTAAACATGATAATACGAGTAAAAACAATGTATTTGAAGAAGCCAAATGGTCAATTATTTGTTTTCGGTAAAATTTGAACACTTTTAATTCTTTAAGCTAGTTGCGACCATACCATATTACTGTTGGCATTAAGGGGGGTAAATACTGTAATAGCAGCATTTTAAAGGGCATATTTGAACGGTTGTCAAAAATTAGATAACAATATTTTTATAATTTTATTTTTCTATTTAAAATATATGTTTTTGCCGTATTTTGAAATTGAATTTTTTGATATTTTTCAGTGTGTTCGTTTACTCGATTTTCTTACTACTTTTACTACAATTGGAAAGTTTTGTTTACTTCTTGTATTGAATTTTTACAGCTGTAGTAAAAGTAGTAACTTGTTTTAAGTAAACAAACAAACTGTTTGTCTCTGTTATAAAACAAATTAAAAAAGAAATTTTATAAATTTGAAAAATATGTTTTTTTTGTAAAAGAGAACAAATTGTGCAAAAATACATTTTTAATGAAATATCAGAAATTATGATTGCAAATATGCACTTTTAGCAAAATGCATAATATGTAGGGCAAGGAATTTCATACACTTAAAAAACGCAAATATGCGCCTAAAAATGCAGTTAAAAATGAAGCATCTTAAAATATAAAAAGTATATATTTTCAAATAAACACCGAGTTTATTGCTTTTTTTTGGCTCAACATAATTTTCAGGAAAGCTTTTTTTTAAATAACAAAAACAATTTTTTTATTTTAATCAAAATATGAAAATCTATAAATTTTTTTAATTTTTTTTACCAAATTTAAAAAATTTTACTAAAAAATGAAAAATATGCCGAAATATGCTTTAAAATATGCATTAAAAAGGCACGAAATATGCATTTGAAGTCAATTATACAAAAACATGCACTTTTTACAAAGTATGCAGCTACAAATCCATGCCATTTTGTTCTAAATTTGCTAATTCGGATGAATATTTAATCCATATTAGTTTCGGACTATCGAGAAATAACATGCATTTGCATGAAATTCCTTGCCCTACTAGTATGTAACAAAATAAGTTAAAATATGCAAAAATGCATGTCTAGCAATATATGTCTTAATGTGCATTTATAGCTAAATACGAAAAAATGTAAATTAACAAAGCGATGTCGTTTTGTTGCAAATTTTTTGATTCCCAAATATATTTGTATTTGCAATAGAACAATATACGTTATTCTCCAGCTAACGAAAACAAACATGTATTAATATGAACTTCCGAGCCCTACATATTAAGTGCGTTCCCGTACGTTCCCAATGTTACCTAAATTTACCCAAAGTTACCGAAATTTACCCAAAAACGTTCCCGTACTCGAAAATTGGGTAAATGAGAGCTCTAATGAGAGTGTATTAGTGTGTCTCTTTTTACCAATATTTACCCAGACTTTTTCTTCGGGTAAACTTTGGTAAAACAGCTGATGTAAATATAAACAAAAAATAATTGTGAAAATAGATTTAAAATTTTAATTAAATAAAGAAATAATCAAAAGAAATTTGTTTTTTTATAAGAATTAATTGAATAAAATCAAAAACAACTTTCAAATGCGAATAAATATGCGTATTTGTGCCAATTTGCAAACTGAAATTATACGCATTTTCACATCAGTGATGGGATTTGTGGCGCAATCTAAGATTGATTGGTATAATGGCACAACCGATACTATTTTGGCACATTTTCGTTATCTACAAAATTTAATAGAAAATGGATTTAAAAAATAACGATTCTTTAAAAATTCTTTAATTTTTAGTTTCTGAGAATTTATTCGTATTAAAATACCTTTTCAAACAAAGCAAAACTAAAAATGTCATCGAAGATATTACCAAATAACCCATAGAATAGCTCAGAGTTTCGAAAGAATTAATTTAAGTTTAATTCATGAAAAATTTAATTCAGTTTTAGAAAATGTTTCTATGTATACCATTACGAGTAACCATTTCTAAAGAATTCATTCATTGGCTGCATTCCTAAATCTTAAATAAGAATCGAATGAATTTCATTTATCATTTCAAGAAAATTTTAATTCATTTGGTTAGAATTCATTCAAAATATAATTAATTCCATAAGAATGCGATTACGAAATGAAGTTGAAGTTGAATTACATGAAATGAAATTGAAAACGGGCACATTTTAGTCATACACTTGGCACAAAACAAAATTTTTCAAGTCCCATCACTGTTTCACATTATTCTTTGAAATAAGATTTTGGGCTAGAAAAGTGTTTTTTTGTGTTCCCGTACTATTGGGTAATTTTGTCATTTTGTGAGAGGATTTTGTGCTTACTCTCATTTTACCGAACTTTACCGAAAAAGTAAAGAAACACACCTATTAATAATTAAAAGCTAAGTAGTTATCAATATCATATTATTGTATATTTGTAATTAAATAAGCTTAACTGCTTATAAAAACGTCTTCGTCTAATAAAAATAGCTAGTACCTATAAGTAGTAACATATTTAAGTTTCATTAGATAATCACTTTCTTGATAATGACAGTTTTTGCTGGTACATTAATAATGTCAGTTTCTTCTTGAAGGTGATTATCATAGCACTAGATATATCGGAAGTTTAAAATATGTAATACATATTTTGTAATCAGATACATCCTTACGTATATACTTAAATTTTATTATTTTGTATGAAAATATGTATATTCGAATTAATTTAATTTTGTTTTTTATATTTTTTAAATTCAATCCACACAAATTGTTTTTGTTAATAAAACAACACACACATTCAATACAACAGCCGCAGAGTGATCAAAAAAAAACCGCAGTGCGGCCTGACACTTTACAATGAATTAATATTTAATTGATATAGCAAAAAAATTGAAATTACTCTGAATATAATGTGACAAATTAATTTTAGAATTCATAACATGAAATTATTTAACAAACAGTTGCAGTTTACATATTTGAAAAGCAAAAACTTAACAAAAACACCATATTAAACTAATTTATCCATTGAGATTACAAACGAATATAATGATTAAACAATTATACGGTAAATTCTTGAATACAAATAATAAACAAGAATTAAACAGAAACGAAAATAAATTAAATAATTATATACGTGCCAAATAATGCGAAAGGTGCTTTAAACATTAGGAGCATTCGCTTCACTATTCTTATATAGGATTTTTTGTTTTGCAAAGTTATTATGAAAAGTGCTCAATTCAATTGACATGAACAAATTATAAAAAAATCAAAGTTTCATACAAATTCGAGGGTATTTGCTAGAATAATCAATGACTTCTTTGACGACTGAGTAGAAAACAGTATAGCTTCAGACTAGATATGTGCAATTTAGCGGAATGTTGCGTGATTCACGTGAACCTCGCTTGAACGTGAGTTAATGTAAGTAAATTAATGGCGAATTTTTGGACAGATTTATATTTTTGGGTTTTTTAAATACAAAATAAATGGCAAAATTAGACATTCGAAGCAATATGTAATTTGCAGTCAAGCTAGTCGTTGAAGATTTGAACCCTTAAAACCGTTTTTTTGTTATTTCTTTAAAGCAGAACTGAAATGACTTAAATGGAAGGCGGGTGAGCCAAAATTTCCCTGATACTATTTTCTAATGAGTTTTTAACCGGTATTGAATCAATTGTGTTCGGTACAGGTCCCTTGCGATCGTCTGTCCCGATTTCAATAGATGGGATCCTTCTGATTCCTTCTTCTAACTTTTCTGGCTAACCTAAGCGGTAGACCGTACCACCTTACAGTCAAAAAAAAAGTACACCGTACACCCTCCAATATTTTTGCAAGACAATTTAAAAAAAAAAAAAATTTTCCGAACGTACACTCATAGAAATAAGTCCGTAAAAATAGCAGAAAAAGTTACTAAATATTTGTTAAAAGTGATGCTGCAGAAAAATCTGCTAAAATTAGCAGTTAAATTTAAAATTTTTACTAAATACTAGTAAAATGAAACAGCAAAATTAAAACTGTTAAATTTAGAGAATTTTGTAACCAAGTTAACTTTTAATTAATTGAAAATGGCAAATTTTATTGTAAAATCTGCAGAAAATTTTGCTAAATATTAGTAGATTAAAAATAGGAAAAACAAACTATCCTGTTAAAATCAGCAGAAATATTTGCTTAAAACTTGTAAACTTTTGTTTTCAAAAGGCTAAATTTTTATTTGCTTTAAAAAAATCCATAGAAAAATTCGAAATTTTTTAATTTTTTGTGCTTTGTGTACAAATAGTTCAAAATTCTGCTAAAATAACAGGAAGGAATACCTGTATTTGCGCCAGCAGAATTTTCAATGAAGTTGGTCTCCTAAATTTAGGTAAGCTAAATTTTACACACTGCTAAATACACTGACAATTTTAGTTAACTTAGTTAAGAAATTTGAGCTAAATTCAACAGAATTTTTGCCTGATTTAACTGAAAGTTTTTGCTAAAATATCGTTTAAAATCTCGTTTTCTGGACTCTCCAGAACTGTCCATGGACAGGCCCATATTTATTTTTTTTTTAAGAGAAGCAACACTCAGGAAATTCTTCCTATTCATTAACGTGTAGCTTCCTTTGGAAAGGGGATAGTGGAGAAGTGAAAGGTGGTGAAAGATGAAGGGCTTCAAATATGGCAATACTGTAATTGCGCGAGATGTTGAAGCTTAGAACAGTTGTTGCGCGCCATCTGATGAAGAGTTGGCGAACTTTGTTGAAGCTTTTTAGTTCATAGCCCTGTTATATTATTTTACTTCGTTGGGGTTAAGTGCTATGGGAACACCGAAGGAGGACGCAGCGATATGCATGAGGGATAGAAAAAACTCATACACTCATAAAAAAAAGTTGGTACAAAAGTTTATTAAACGCGTTCTGATTCTATTGAACTAATTTTCCTGTTATTTTGTCTTAAAATTTAGGATTGAACTAATATTTTTTGTAAATCTAATTTAGCATTACAACTACTTTCAGCAGTATTTGAACTAACTTTGCATGCTAATTTTTAGTAATTTGTGTTTCTTAACTTTACAAATTTTTCAGCTAATTTAAACCACGATTATTTTCTAATTATTATATTTTTGTGTCTCTGCTATCAATATCACATAGAGATGGCGCTATATTTTAATTTTTTTTTATTATAAGATCGTAAAATAGTTTGTATCTCGGAAACTAAGCGAGATAGAGAAAAATGGACAAAAATTCGTCAGTATATGTGTCTAGTAAAGTAACCCTTATTAGACATATATACTTCCAATAATAAATATGGGCCCGTCTAGGGTCAGATCCCGGAAGTCGAAATTTTAAGCGACATTTTAACAGAAATTTGTAGTTAAATCAGGTAAAATTTCTGCTGAATTCAGCTCAAATTTCCTATCTAATTTAACTGAAATTAGTAAAATTTAGCTTACCTAAATTTAGCAGACCATGATTTTTAACTTCATTGAAAATTCTGCTGGCGCAAATTCAGGTACTATTTTCTGTTATTTTAGCAGAATTTTGAACTATTAGTACGGGCTTTTTTTTATGAGTGTACTTTAGGGTGGCCCTTCGTTATATGGGACAAAAAAAAGTGTTCAAATTTTAGGTCTCACCCCCCAGAAATATGCAAATGGCCAAAAAAGTGATAAATACGAAGTTTTGGGCCAATCGAAAAATGTTTAGAGGTCGCTCAAAGCGATTGAAAATTGCAAATGTGTTTATATGGGGAAAAAATGATTTTTTTCGAGACTTATGTAAATTTTTCAATTATGGGAAAAAATTGTATTCTACATGTTAAATTATTTGATATAAAGAGATAATTATCTATTCAAAAAGGTATAAAAATTCAAATTCGGTTTAGAACCAGCCCAGTAATAAATAATGCCCCAGACCAAAAAAGTTTAAATTATTACTTCATTGAGAAATTCGACCACACGTCATAAATATTTTTGAAATCGATTACTAAGTTATAATTTTTTTACTTAAAAGACCCAAGGCTATGAGATATGGAACAAGATTTTTTTATTGGATGTCGTAAACCTGTCGTAAGATGACGTCATACGCGGACAAAATTTTTGGGACTTTTTTGAAATCTCTAATTTCAAATTTCAAAATTTTTTCTTCAACGAAACCGAAAAAATTGAGGTTTGGAGTCCAGTAGCTTATTTAGAACACCTTAGAGAATGAAAGTAAAAAAATCTAAAAATATCCACTGGCACACTTGGGTAGGGCAACGATTTGATTTTTGCGGATTTCGAGGAAATTGCGTTTTTTGGTGATAACACGGCTTATTTGCTGTCATAAAATATTTAAAATTAAAAATTAGCTACTTCTGTAATGTTAGTTGTTTTTTTTTTATCATCGCTACCCAAGGTTGACAAAAAAATTTTTGGACATCATTAACCCATGTGGACCTGGTGCCCAAAATGACCCCAGACTTTTTTTTTTTTTTTTTATTTACAAAAGAAGTAAATTTTTTGCTTACTACCAATTAATTTTAGGAAATGTGATTTGAAATATTATAACATAATGTTTGAAGTTACTATGGTAAAATTTTTGGACGAAATAATTAACGTTAACCCTTACCTTGTCGATTCGATTTTTGCGGATTTCGATGAAAATGTTGTTTTTGGTCATGACAAGGCACATTAGTTTAATAAAATATTAAAAATAGAATATTATATTTCCAAAAAAATAAATGTTTGTATTATTAAGTAAAAAAATAAAAATTAAGCGAATTACACTCACAAAAAAAAAACTGGTAGACAAATAAGTAAAACGGCTAGTGTTTCAACGTTAAACTGAGATTTTTGTAAAAAAATATTTATTTTAACATGAAAATCTAAATGTTTAACTTTTTTATAATGATATTAAAAATATTATGCATTTTGGTTCGATTATTTTTTGCTATTTTACCATTTAGTTTTCTATAAACCAATAAACAGTTTTAGTTATTATTCCATAAGTTTTTGGCCTTAATTTTAGGAGTGTAATAAGTGCTTTTGGTGTGCACAAATAATAATTTAAAAAAGTAAGCAAAACATTTAAAAAATATTTGTTTTAAAGAAAACCATAAACAATTGTATTTATACTATTATGAAAATAGCAATGGTTTTCTTTAAAACAAATATTTTTTAAATTTTTTGCTTACTTTTTTAAATTATTATTTGTGCACACCAAAAGCACTTATTACACTCCTAAAATTAAGGAGTCCGCAAAAATCAAATCGTTGCCCTACCCAAGTTTGCCAGTGGATATTTTTAAATTTTTTTACTTTCATTCTCTAAGGTGTTCTAAACAAGCTACTGGACTCCAAACCTCAATTTTTCCGGTTTCGTTGAAGAAAAAATTTTGAAATTTGAAATTAGAGATTTCAAAAAAGTCCCAAAAATTTTGTCCGCGTATGACGTCATCTTACGACAGGTTTACGACATCCAATAAAAAAATCTTGTTCCATATCTCATAGCCTTGAGTCTTTTAAGTAAAAAAATTATAACTTAGTAATCGATTTCAAAAATATTTATGACGTGTGGTCGAATTTCTCAATGAAGTAATAATTTAACCTTTTTTGGTCTGGGGCATTATTTATTACTGGGCTGGTTCTAAACCGAATTTGAATTTTTATACCACTTTGAATAGATAATTATCTCTTCATATCAAATAATTTAACATGTAGAATAAAATTTTTTCCCATAATTGAAAAATTTACATAAGTCTCGAAAAAAGTCATTTTTCCCCATATAAACGCATTTGCAATTTTCAATCGCTTTGAGCGACCTCTAAACATTTTTCGATTGGCCCAAAACTTCGTATTTATCACTTTTTTGGCCATTCGCATATTTGTGGGGGGTGAGACCTTAAGATTTAACACTTTTTTTTTTAAGGGCCACCCTAGTGTACATATTAGTTTTTTTATAAATTGATGTTGCATTGGTTGGGGATCGAAACCGCAACCCAATGTGTAACAGTCCATCGCGCTAACCATTACACCACAGCGCCCACAGAGATTTAGTGAGAGTTAAAATATATATTATTGGGAGTATAAGTGGGCTGACATGGAATAATACTTAAGTACAGAGTAATGAATATTTATTCATTTTGCTCTACCTGGCGTAGTTCCCGAGATATAAGCCATTTTATGATTATACAATAAAAAAATATAAGCATTTGCAAATAATTGTGGTTTAACTTAGCTGAAAAATTCGTAAAATTAAAAAGCAAAAATTACTAAAAATTAGCATGCAAAGTTACTTCAAATACGGATGAAATTAAGTATTATGCTAAATTAGATTTACAAAAACTATTAGTTCAATCTTAAATTTTAAGACAAAATAACAGAACAATTGGTTCAATTGAATCAGAACGTGTTCAATATATTTTTGTACTAACTTTTTTTTATAAGTGTCAGTCAATATATATTTGTGCGCACGCTACACGTCACAAGTATTAAGATATTTTGATGAAATTTTGTACACCGATTTATTTTGCCCCAAGAACGTAGCCTATTGATATTGGTGAAAATCAGTCAATTTGTACCTAGTGTCCATATAATGGTCTCCCCAAAATTGACTTTTTCACATTTAATTCAATTTGGTGCACGGACTTATATAGGACCAGGAACAAATTCTATTGATTTCGGTGAAAACTGGTTCATATTTTGAGCTAGTGCCCATATAAGGGTCCACCAAAATTGATTTTTTGCACCGTAAAATTCGCAAATAGGAAGATATTTTAATGAAATTTGGAAACTGATTCACATGGCCCACGAACAAAGGCTGTTGATGAAATTTTATACACTGACTTATATTGGGCACAGGGACGAAGGGTATGGATTCTGTTTAACATCGGTCCATGTTTAGACTTATATCAAAAAATATTAGGATATTGTAACAAAATCTGGTACATTGATTCACTAACAAAGTTTGTTGATTTGGTTTAGAATCGGTCCATGTGTAGTCCTAGTTCCCGTATGAAGTCACCCCAAAAATAGGCTTTTTGCCACGCTAAAGGTCGCAAATACGAAGTTATTTTAATGAAATGCGGTACACTGAATCACATGATTCTAGATAGGATCGGTACACTTAAAATAATATAACAGTAGAAAAATCTGTCAATAGGGTTTTAAATCGATTTGACTAATTTTTCGCAATTCTTTAGTTGAAACACTGACTTAACGTAAGATTTGAATTATCTTCATTTAACACTATACTAAAAATCCTGAGTACTTTAACTAATTTTGAGTATTAATTTTCAAAACTATTTATAACAAATTTTTAAGAAAAATTTTCCACTTCATAAAATGGCCCATATCTCGAAAACTAAGCGAGATAGAGCAAAACGGACAAAACGTTTGCTCCGTTGGAGTGCCCTTATATGTCCTCACATGATATGGACTAGGCTCGGGGAGGGTCTCGAAACCCTATATTTGGATAAATTCTACGGCTCAGTATAATTACAGATAAAACTGTTGTTTTACAAATTTATTATTGAAATTTAGATTTGTTAAATTTAACAAAGCAAAGTGTTAAAATCAACAAATTTTATTTTAAGCCAAAAAACAGGAATAAATTTTGTTAAAGTAACAAATTTTTCTGTCCAGCCAAAAGACGTATTATTTTGAGTGTAGATAGTTTTTGCTCTAAATTCGGCACAAATATACATTAGTTAGGGATATTTCACCTACGGGTGTTTTTTTTTAGAGGCATAGAACTTTTTTTAAAAATAAAACACAACAAATTCAATGGCATGACCAAAATTTTGGCTTTATTAGCTCACAAATTTCATTGCATTTAATATTTAAATGAACGAACGCCATCCTGTCGGTCCAATTTTGCACCACTTCTTCGAGCATACCCGGCCTTATTTCGTCAATAGTGCGTCGAATGTTGGCTTCTCGTTGCTGGTTTTTCAGCATAGACCAGAGATTTGAAGTACCCCCACAAAAAGTAGTCCAAAAGTGTCACAACCTTTTTATTAATTTGCTTAATTCGGCATTTAAATCATAATTTTTCTATAAATCATCATTTTGGATTTGAAGCTGCTGCTTAATATTGTTTGATTATTCCTTTATATCTCAATTTATTGATGAGGCGGTAATTAATTATTTATATAGCCACCTCGTCACACGAACGGAATTCCAAAAAAGGCAAGAAAAAACACATTCGCTTGGGGATATAAAATGTATTTGACCAAATTTCAAAAAAAGAGCCACGATAAGGACTAGAGTGTTTTGTTGCCTATGAAAGAAAAAACCCAGATCGAAATCGGTTAACCCGCCTTGGCTGTACAGTGGCAGCCGATTTTGAACTCAGGGTTTTGGGAAAACGCGTTTAAAGTTTAAAATTAATTTTACGCTAAGAAGGAAACAAAATTTCAAAAAACCCTGTATGAATAAAATTTATATCTCGCAGTTTTCTACATGTACACCAAATTTGAGACGAATCGATTAAAGGGTAGTTGATATACTAACCATAATATTCTTAAAAACGATAGCAGAAAAATTATTAAACATTTCATTTCGGTCAAAATGCTATAATTTTGTAAATTTTTTAATGTATTTTGTATTTGTATATTATTTTTTATACACACTGATTACTTTTGTAGCTAATATAAAGCCATCAATACCTACTTCAAATGACGTGCCTTCGCCCACAATCGGGGAATCGTCTTTGGCTTTTCTTTAAAGACTGCGTGCAATTCTTACATCTTTGGATGTAGTTTTTTTCTTTTTGTACTGCTGTATTATGCGAAATAAGATTTCTAATAAAGACAATGAAATAAAAACGTTCCCAAAAAATTTTGTATACAAATTTAATGCATAGAATATTACTTTGTGACTAAAATATATTTTACAAAAAAACATGTGGAAAAAACATTCCTTCGAATTTGTTATTGTTATTTTCTCAGCACGTACTGAAGAGTATGCTCTATCGAAATAAAATATAAAAAAATTCGAAAACAAAATTTTTCCTAGAGTCTATACCCCCCTTAAATAAACTACAGTCAGTTACTGTAATAATATTTTTAGTGAATGGATACTTTTTGTTATTTTAAGTCCATTTATGTAGATAATATAATATTTTTTAAATTTCAGGACCTATGGGAGGTGGACGTGTGCGTGGCCCGATATTTCCAAAAATTTAAATTTTTCTTAACTAAGGGATTCTATGTCAGTGTACCAAATTTCAAAATTCTGTCTCCACTCCTTCTATTTTTGTCCAATCGTTATATGTAGGGTTTGGTGTTCGGGAAATCCTGGGAAAAGTTTGCCGGGAATTCCCGGGAAAATAATATATTTTTCCCGGGAAAACGGGAAATTTTAATAATATTAAATTTTTTAAATTGTTTTTGTTTCGAATAGGATTTTTTAATTTTAGTCATAAAAAACATTTTAAATACCAAAACAAAAATGTCATTGTTAAAATCTTTTAAAAGGGAATACATTTATTTGACACACAAATAAAATCTTTGCCAAGTAATTAGGAGCATTTCAACTAATAAAGATTTTTCGCATAACTTATTCAAAATTTAAGTAGTAAAACCTAAAAACTTGGTAAAATGTTTAAAAGAAATATGAAAAAAAAGCTTTGTTTCTTACAAATAATCGCCCATAGTAAGGGCATTTTTCAAATGTATAATTTAGGTAAAGTCGACTTTAGTTAAAATATTGGGTGGCAGTAAACCTTGACTTGGTTTATTTTTCGAGCATTCTGATTGGTTAATTTATTTTCAACCAATCAAAATATTTGAAAATATAAATATTTTTGTAAGATTTTCATACACAAAATGAACAAAACTGTTTGATTAAAAATAAAGTCGACTTTAAATTTAAAATACTCCTTTATATTAAGGGTCAATAATTTTATAAGTAAAGTTTCCATTAATAAATGTGAAAAGAAAAGACTAATGGTTAACGGTGGTATCTAAATTTGGTTATCCGACATCTAAATTTGGTTCACAAAAAAAAAAAAAAAATTGATGGTCATGCAACTTCTCTTGAAGAAAACAACAACAAGAATAACGTTTCAGCTAAAATTAGCAAAGTACCCGAAGAAAAAAGTGTAAGCTGAATAGGCATTAAAGGTTTTATGGTAGGGCAAACATTTCCGCAGTCAATCCGCATCATAACTAGATCTTCGTTTATTCCAGAAAAACCTGGCATTGCAAAAAAAATGAAACCGATGTAAAGAACATTATATTAAATTACTACAATCATGTTAAAGATATCATGATAAAAGAAATATCGAGCAATATTTCTAACAATAGGAGATTTACTATAATCTTAGATGAATGGACAAGAATATCACAAAAGCGATATTTCAACATATGTATAAACGGAAATAATTCATTTTATAACCTGGGGTTGGTTTATATATCAGGAAGATATAATGCTGATTAAATAAGAAGAATTGTAGAAATAAGACTAGAAGAGTTTTATTTGTCTTTGGAAAATAACATTGTGGTCACCATATCTAATGGGCCAAGTGTGATGAAACGGTTTGTTTCCGACAGTCCAGTAGTAGGTGCTTTATGCTGGAATCATGCAATTCATTTGGCAGTGCTGCGAGTAATTTATGTGAAATCAAATGTTCAACATTCTGATATTTTTTTACTTTGAATTCTCACTACACAGACTGCATTTGTACTGAAATAGTGTTTTTTTTTTAACAAAAAATTGTGGTGGTTTTCATTAACAATTTTGTTCAAAAATATTTCCCGGGATTCCCGGGAATTAAATTTTTTCATTCCCGTTTCCCGGGAAATAAAAAAGTCCGGGAAATCCCAAACCCTAGTTATATGGGATCAAAGCACTGTGCGCCGCCTTGTTGGAACCATTTGGAACCAAAAGAGTAAATCTGGTCATGAATCGATCCATAGTATTGCATATTACCTGCCCAGATGGACGATTATGCGCACCGTAAACTTGACGAAGCGCTATATAAGTTTGGAGAATAGAGCGCGAATTTTGGAAATAAATGTCCACGATTAGTAAACGTCGTTCTGGTGTAAGTCTTTCCAGGGTAATTTGCCAAAGTATACTGAAAAAAAGTCAAACACACTTCATTAGTATGACAACTAGTTTTACAGTTATCCCTATCGGAAGTTCTATACGTCAAAAAAAGTGTTTAAATATTCGTTATATTCAACTAAGGAATTTTTAGGGTGCAGAAATTTGCCAACTATATTCTTAGAATTTTTTATTTTTATGTTTAATAAGAACACAAAACAATCTTTCATTTGAATATAATAATGTAAATAATGTAGTAAAAACACAACTCAAAAATTTTGCAGTTTTTGGAAATTTTCGAAAAAATTTCATAAATAGCCGCAGGTCGCCAAAGGTTATGCTTTTCGATTTTCCTTAAATTTGCACCACAGTTGTCTTAGACCTTGTTATTCAATAATCCGAACAATAACTGATGAAAATCGGAAGGCGAAGTTATTACCACTCCAAAGATTTGTGAATAAATTATTATATTTTAGTCCTCGTGCCTGATATTTTTATGCCTGAACTTATAAGTTTCCTCAAGTACTGTAGGTATATATGGTACTCGCAACTAGGCGTACCGATTTATGGGCTCACAAACCCTTAATCCGAAATAGAAAAAATTTTGTTTTTTTATTCCCGAAGTGCCCGAAAAAGTAAACTTTTGCCTATTTTTTATTAAAATCTCTCTATTCCAAACTAACCCCTCAATTCATAAATGCTTTGTAAAGTTATAGCAGGTTTACAAAACGTCATTTTCATACAAAATTTGTTCAATAAACCTCCTATAATTTTACAAAGCGTTTATGAATTTAGGGGTAATTCTATATGATTAACTTTTGGAACAAAAAAGATCTTGAGCGCTTTCTGGGAACAAAACAATTTCTTTGAGGATTTAGTTAGCTAATAATAGGATTTTCACTTTTGTCAGTATTTTTAAGATGGACTTTACAGACTGCTTATATTACGAAGAATAAAAACAAAACAATGTGGGAGATTATCAATGAAAAGACCAAAAACTAAACCAGGATATAACTTAATATCCTAACCCACTCATGTTTGTTTACGTGTTACAACCGTCACAACAAAATGACCATTGTGTAAATAAGGCAACACTACAGTTACATGCAAAACGCCCAAACGCCTTTAAGAGCGGGCGGTGGCTAAAAGGCAAAGTGTTATCAAAACCAACAAATACCATTAATGGTGGTGAAAGGTTATAATGTCTGTGTGCTGGATACGAGTATTTTGTAGACAACCAAATAATGAGTGCAAGAAAAAACGAAAACAACTGATACATTGGCATGTCAAATATGCTAAAAGTAAAGGTTAGGACAGGACTGGGGAGGGCGGCTATGGACGTTATAATTTTGAAATAATTTAACAGTTTTTTTTTGCTTTTTCATTATTAATTTTAGTTTTCTATGATTAAATGTAACATTGTAGATTTTCTAATAGATTTTTTTTATTGTTTTTGAAGTAAATATTAGGGGGAACTTAATTAAGAGGGAATTTAGTTAGAGTTGATTGTAATAAGAATTTTAGCAGATTTTTTAATAACTTTTTTGTGATGGATGTATAAATTTCATATTTTAATGTAATCATAATCATATTTTTAATGTAGTTACGAAGTTGTCTAAATTGTGTCAAATTTTCCACGGATAAAAAATTGTAATTTCACACAGATGGATAAAGCTTTTTCATTGATGTATAGTTTTTTAAAATTTGTCAAAAATTTAATCATATTTGCAAATCATTTCATAAATATGATTAACAAAACATTTAATTAAACATAAATTAAAAAAGTTTTTCATTTGAAAGTTTATTCCATCATTATAAAGTTGACGTACGCATGACCCCCTAATGATCGTACTAAACTATTTTTAAATTTGTTTCATTGGTTTTTCGTTGTTGTCTTATTGTTTTTGATTGTTAATGTTGCAGTTTTGCAGCATATATGCTGTATGTTTCTATTTTTGTATGATTCAAAAAAATAACTTGATGTTGTTTGATTTTCTTATTATTTTGCTCTTGGTGGTGGTGTTGGAGGTGCTCTGGTTATTATTATTTACTATTTTCCACCACTTGTTCAATTTTTATTATATCTAAAGTAACTAAAAAGCATTGTGTTTTAGTGTTGTTGTTGTTTCTATTTGGTGTGGCAAAATTGTTTAAGTGCCACACACAGTAAACAAAACTTTAACTTTGAAACTCAAATTATTTTTAGTATAAAAGTTGCTATAATTTTGTTAAGAAAATCAGAATCAAATCAAAAAGCGTTCATTGAACACTATTTTGAGTTCAGTTTTAAATTTTCTTTAAATTTTTTTTTTCTTATTTCTACTCCTTAATCCTTTCAACAACATGAAGGTAAAGTTTAAAAGTTGTGTGTTATAACAAAGTGTTAAAGTTAATAATATTAAAAAAAGGATAATAAAGTTGTTAAAAACATCGATATAAAGTTCGCAATACGAGTAGTACAATAACGCCTTTAAATTGGTGTATATAAATTCATCAAATCGTAAAAAACATATGGGGGTGTTCTGTAAATTGAGTCAACCTAAACTCATTCCATTTAACACAATACTACATGTTGTAATTGTTAAAAATCGCATGATTTTATGGAGATTCGTTTTCTAGAACACCCATGATAAATTCCCAAGACTAAAAGAAAGTATTAAATTTAGTGAAAATCCTTTTGGCGTTTAAAACTTTGCTATAAAAAAATCCACAAACTAAGGACAATAGGAGCATTTTGTTATATAAAAATCTGAATTTTTAGTGAAAATTATTTATTCCCATATATTTAGTTAGAATATTCTTCTACCTTAAGTCCAAATTCTAATATGATATTGTCATATTAGATTTTATTTGTTGTTTCAAAAAGGTGGTTGATCATTTTCATGATAGACAATACAATTGTTTCATAGGCATCACCCTACTCTTCAGTTGTCCGCAATAAGAAAATGATAACTTTCTTACTCAAACCAAGACATTATATAAGGTATAAAAATCAACGTGACGAGAATTTTATACCTTCTTATATGAACTGTCTGATTTGGTAAAACCAGTTATAAATCAACTCCTTTTTGAAAGCAACAATTACATAAAAGTACCCTTTGGGTACTATTTATATGTATGTTTGTCGTCAATACATTTCGTAAAAACAACTAACTTTAAACTAATTTTAAACAACAAATAAAATCTAATATGACAATATCATATTAGAATTTGGACTTAAGGTAGAAGAATATTCTAACTAAATATATGAAAATATAGAAAGTCCAAAAAACAATTTTTGTATTTTTAATGCAAAAATTAAGTTAATTATTTATTCCTTTAAAAAAAGAAAAGTTTAAAATTCTATGGATTTTTTATTGAAAATGTGTAATTCAGATTTTATATAAGGAAAGCCTGTGAATTTCATATGTTTTTCAGGAAAAATCACAGATTTTCCAAAACAGAATTGGTATCTGGAGGAAAAATATTAGATCCTAAAAAAATTGGTTTTTTAGAAATCGAAATTTTTATTAATTATTAACCACTGAAAAGTTCTATTGTGTTTATGAAGCGATTTCTTATACTTAAAAATCGTTTCGTAAATATTAAATAAAGGTTTATTGGGCGAAAGTTAATGAAGCTTTTACTAACCATAATAAAGCTTTTTTCTATCAGTGCAGATTGAAAATATTTAAAATAGCGAATTTTTTGAATAAAAATATTTCATTCTTAGAAAATATTCGCCAAAGTTAATCCTAAAATTTTTTAAAAATAATTCACATAAACTCGTACTCTACTCGTAAACAGTGTAAACCTGGTATGTTTATGAGTTTAATGTCAAACTCATAAAAAATATGGTTTTTATTTATAAAAGGTTTAGAAGGAATTTAAGAGTTTATATGAAAACCTCTATCATAATTTTGATTAGAGTTATTGAAAGCTTTTTCTTGCACAAAAGCTTGTATTTCACAGAACTTTGTTCTGCAAATATGCATACATACACAAATCTTCAGATCATTGATCCTCAATAACCTATATTTTTCCTAATAGTATTTCCTCAAGGAAAAAACTCTTGGCTTTAACTTAATTTGATTTTGTTGATCAATACTAAACAAATATTCTGTCTATAGGTTTTCACTAGATGAACTTCCATCTACTAAAAGCTTTTTCAATAAAAACAAACCACGCAAATAAATCTCAGTGCATTTCCTTGCAGACAATTTATAGAAAACAGAAAATTGCCAAGGAAAAGGTCAGTAATTTGTGGAAATTTATGCCATACAAATGTATAAATTTCTAGTTTAGATTCAGCCAACTATATCTTAAGACAAAACAGGAAAAGCTTCATCACATTAAAGCTTTTCATAAATACAATGCAGCTTTTTAATCAGCTTTCATTGAATATTCCTAAATAATTACTCCGATCATAAAAGCTATTCCTCGTAACCTCCTTTGGAAATAGTAACAGTGGAAGAGCTTTTACAAGTTTATATTCCAAAGGATATTAAGAAAGCCTTATCATTTGTATATTTACTGGCTTGTCCTTGTCCGTAAAAGCTTTCACATATTTTAGCAAAATGTTTTTAAGGAGAATATTATAATTATACCAAAAGTTTTTAACACGATTAGAGAACAAACTTTTCTTTATTTGAGGATATCATCAGACGCAGGTCAACAAAGCTTTTTTAATTGAAAGGAATTAGGAATAAGAAAAGTATCTGCTATCTAAGTAAAAGATTATAATAGAATACTGAAAAGTGTCTAAAAAGAATAGCAAAGCTTCCAAAGCTTTTTTTCAATTAAAATATGCCTACAAATCCAGACCTTTTTCCGCAAGCGAAAACAACCGCTGTAGTTATAATGAAAATATGTGACAGCGACAATGTGAGTGTTGTAAATATATTATAATAATATAATTGGCAAATTCGTTCCAAAAAACCCAAAAGTCCATTAAAAATAATAAAAAGCTTTTCCTTTTAAAACACAGGGTTGTTCTTAATCGGTATGCTAAGAAATTTTTATGAATAAAATTAGCCAAAACTACTTTTATTTTTATAAAGCAGAAAGAAAAAGTCTTTGAGTTTTTCTTGCAAAATATTTTTCCATCTTAAACGGTGTTAATGGGTTAAACATAAATGGCTTCGACATAAAACGATTTCAAAATGTTATTAAAAATAAAAATTTAATATCTCAGAATATCCCTACAAAATAAACGAACAAAAGAGGTCTGTTATAACTGAACTTAAGAATTTTAAAATTTTTTAGTAACAATAATATTTTGTCCGCAAGATATACAATTTTAACAGCTTTTGCTATACAACAAATCCCGAATTTTAGACAAAAACAGCTGTATACGCTGTATAACACTTTTAGTTATATAAAGTTTACTGCAGTAAACTGAATCCTTTTTTAACAAGAGCTTTCAAAAAGCTTTTTTTATGCAACGACAATTCTTTTATATCTACCCCTAAATTCATAAACGCTTTGTAAAATTATAGGAGGTTTATTGAACAAATTTTGGATGAAAATGGCGTTTTGTATACCTGCTATAATTTTACAAAGCATTTATAAATTGAGGGGTTAGTTTTTAAAAATATTTTTTAATTTGCTTTAAAAATTAATTTTCTTTTCTTCCAGTTCGTCTTTGCCGTAGTCATGTTGGCCCTTGCTGCCGGTGTTCAATCATCATTGATAGGTGCTCATGCTCCTGGTGTCTCTTATGTGACATCAGCTGTTCATGGACCAGCTGGTCCTTGGGGAGGTCCATGGGGTGGACCATGGGGTGGTCATGGTGCTTGGGGTGGTCACGCCGCTGTTGATCATGCCGGTTGGGGTGGTCCATGGGGTGGACCATGGGGTGATCATGGTGCCTGGGGTGCTCATGGAGCTTGGGGCGGTTATCCCGGTATCTCTTTAAGTCAAGGACCCGGTCATGCTCATGGTGCTCATGGACCTGGTGTTTATGTTGCTAAGACTCGTGGTGCTGTCCACACTGCTCCTTTGGCTGGTCATCTAGCATCTGCCACTTCATTGAATTTGGCTGCAGCTCCTGGTACTCATTAAATTGCCCGAAACAATTGCCACAACCAGGCTTCAAGCCACTTCCAACTGATGACATTATGATGCCAAACTAGTTATTACTTCTTACACTTTCCCCGCCCTCTAAGTCTTAATCACTCCCTCCCATCTTTATAAACCCAGCCTCTTTTGAAGACTCTTCAATTTCCCTTAGCTCTATCATATTCTAGAACAGAGTTCTCTAACTTAGCAATTACGCGCCTTCTAACTTCTTTATCTTCATTTTATATTAGACTTCTTCCAATATAGCACACACTGAACCCACCCACACTCTTTAACATCTTCGTCGGGCGTTTTTAGCAAATGTTCAACAATAATAACATCATCTACAAGTCCTGTAAACCAAGTCCAACAACAATCAAGAAGCTACACTGGCACATTTTCAACAACATTCAATAAATATTCTGAACTCTTCATCTGATCTAAGTATCTGTCTATCTGTCTGTCTTCTATCTTTCTATCTATATATCATACTCATTAATTGTAAATATTCTATAGTATTGCAACAACATAAATCTTAAAAAAAATTATACAAAAAAAATATTAATTCTATCTTTGATCTATAAGCAAACTTTGTTAATGTTTTACACTGTTTCTTTTAAATAATTTTAAGTAATTTTACACACAATTGTAGAATGAAATAAAATGACAAAAAAAAAATATAATCAAATGTGTGTTTTTATTTCCAAACCCATTTTACGATATTCAGATTATTCGAAATTCTTACTATTTTTAATACAATGGGAAAGTTTTGTTTACTATTTGTATTGAATTTTTCCAGCTGTAGTAAAAGTAGTAACTTGTAGTAAGTAAACGAACAAGCTTATTGTTTTTAAAATTAAAAAAGAAAAAACACATATAAGCCGCCTATATACGGTCAAGATTGCTGTACAGTGCGTACCACCTTACAGGCAAAAAAAAAAAAAGTGCGCCGTACACCTACAAATATAAAGTACTTTTGCAATGCAATTCCAAAAAAAATTTTTTTCTTTTTTGCCGAACGTAGGGATAGCCATTATACATTTTTCGTTATAGCTTCGGCATTTAAAGTCGGATTTTAAAGTGTAATATATCGATTTCTTTTGGGTTTATCGAAAAACTTTATTAGCAAAAGTTTAATGATTTTTTGCGAGCTTAAATTTTCTGACATTAGGGTCGTACATTTTGGTGGGAGCTACTGATATATGGTGGGTAAATACTAGAACGGGATATTTGAGGTCAATGGTCCTTAGAGCAAAACATTAGTCCCCTCGAGAGAAAAACATCGATGTATCATACTTAAAAATCCGACTGTTAATGCCAAAGATATAACGAAAAATGTAAAATGGCGACCCCTACCTTCGGCAAAAAAAAATAATTTTTTTTTTTGCAACCTCCTTCCAAAAATAATTTTGATTGGACGGATTGGATTGGAACATGTACAGTAGACCGTACCTTAAAAACAAAGTTCGCCGTACAAGGCAATATCAAAAAAAAAATTTTTTTTTTGCCGAACGTCGTGCCTTTTTCAATTTTTCGTTATAGTTTCGGCATTTAAAATTGGATTTTAAAGTGTGATATATCGATTTTTTTACCCCGAGGAGACCAATGTTTTGCTATAAAGGAAAAATCCAATGAAAAAAATTTAAAAGAGCGACCCCCACATTCGGCAAATAATATATAAAAAAAATTTCTACTGGGTTTATCGAAAAACTTTCTTACGTTCTTCAAAAAGAAAAAATTTTTTTGAAACCTCATTGCAAAAATACTGCATATTGGAGGGTGTATGGCGCACTTTTTTTTTTTGCCTGTAAGGTGGTACGCTGTAATGTACAGTAAGTACCATGTTTTCCATCCCTGGTTTCTCCCCTGCAACATATTTAATTTTTTTTTGAGATCTGTTATAATTAAATTCGGTTGGGGCAACCGGAACAATTCTGTTGAAAAAAAAAAAGATTAACACAATGGAATTCTTTAATCGGGTTGGATAATCAGATAAATGGATGATAATTAATTAATCATTTAATATCGTACTAAGTATTTAGGCACGATTATCGCATGTCATGTTAAAATATAGTCGATATCTTTATTCCAACTTTATACGTCACTTAAAGTAACAGTTAGTAGCTAACTGGACATGCAGTAATCGGGCCTTCAAGATATATATATTAGAGTGTCCCTTAAAAATAGATTTATCATTTCACCCCCAGTTTTATTGGAAATAGTCCCAAATGAAAGAAATCGATTTTTTTTTTCGAAAACGTTAACCCCTGCCGAAAATTGGACGAAAATGGCCCATTTTGGAAAAAAGTGTATTACTATTAAAAATTCCCAAAATTCGAAATTTCGAAAAAAATTATTTTTTATTCCATTTATTCATTTAATATAGTCAAAATGATTCAGACATGGAATTTTGACTTCATCGGATATCACTAACCCACTTTAGCCTGGAATCCGATATGAACCACCAATTTGATAAAAATTCAAAAACGTGTTTTTTTAAAATTAATTTTAAAGATTTTTTACAATGCCTAATTTGGAGATGTCCATTGCTGTTTGTACCACATAATAGTTTATATTAAAGAAAAAAAAAAAAAAATTGGGAAAATAATAATTCGAGTTTCTGTTTAGAGCGACTGCTTTCCAGGACATTTTACAAAAATTGCTCATTTTGTCAAAAATTAAACAAAATTTGAAAGTTTTCATCAAATTTTACACAGTTTTCGGAAAAACATCACTTAAACTTGGTTAGACATTTGTTTAAAAAATTTTTAATCCTTAGTGGCCTGGGGTCAGAAAAGACCCATGTAATTTAATATTAATTATGACTACTAGATTGTAAAGCCATTAAATAGATAAAAAAAAAACTCAACTGGATAAAAATAATTAGTTTATGTAACGTGATCCATTCGTGGGTCATTTTGGATTCCAGGCTAAAGTGGGTTAGTGATATCCGATGAAGTCAAAATTCCATGTCTGAATCACTTTGACTATATTAAATGAATAAATGGAATAAAAAATAATTTTTTTCGAAATTTCGAATTTTGGGAATTTTTAATAATAATACACTTTTCGTCCAACTTTCGGCACGGGTTAAAGTTTAAAAAAAAAATAAAAATCGATTTCTTCCATTTGGGACCATTTCCAATAAAACTGGGGGCGTAATGAACGAAAATCGACAAATCGCTATTTTAAGGGACATTCTAATTTATATATTTAATTTTAAAAACAATTGGGGTTTTCATATAAACTCGTAAATTCCTTGTAAACCTTGTAAAAATACAAACAAACCATATTTTTATACCCTACACCACTATGTGGTCAGGGTATTATGAGTTTGTGCTGATGTTTGTAACACCAAAAAATATTGGTCCTAGACCCACCTTATAGTATACCAATCGGCTCAGAATTTTTTTTTTATTTCGATTTAACGATGTCCGTCTGTCCGTCCGTCTGTCTGTCTGTCTGTCCATGCATTCTTGTATAAGATATTTGATGAAACTTGGTACACAGACCTATGTCAGCCCAAGAAAGAAGTCTATTGATTTTGGTTAATACGGGTCCATGTTTAGACCTAGTGCCCATATAAGGGTCCCCTCAAAATTATATTTTTTATAAGCAGCAGGTCGCAAATATTAAGATATTTTGATGAAATTTGGTACACAGACCTATGTTGGCCCAAGGACGAAGCCTAATGATTTTGGTGAACATCGGTCCATGTTTAGACCTAGTGCCCATATAAGGGTCCCCCCAAAAATTGGCTTGGTTACAAACTGCAGGTCGCAAATATTAAGATATTTTAATGAAATTTGGTTCGCTGACTCACATTATAGAAAATTTTGACACAAGTCCCATTTTAACCCATTCGAATTTCGGATCCAAACATTAGTTGGCTTTTAACCAGACTGGTGTAGGCTATTGTATAGTCGGCATGCCCGACTTTAACCTTTTTACTCGTTTATGTATGGAGTTTGACATTAAACTCATAAATATACCAGGTTTATACTATTTTCTTTTAGAATACGAGTTTATATGAGAACCCCTGATATCACAGAATAGGGTTGGCAATAAATACACACTTGATCATAATTTTTTTGTCATTTTATTTCATTTAACATTTGTATGTAAAATTGTTTGAAAGAAATAGTAAGCTTGTTCGTTTACTTACTACAAGTTACTACTTTTACTACAGCTGGAAAAATTCAATACCAAAAGTAAACAAAACTTTTCAATTGTAGTTAATGTAGTAAGAAATTCAAGTAAACGAACACACTGAGTGTAAAACAATAACAAAGTTTACTTAAAGATAAAAACAGATTTAATATTTTTTGTATAATTTTTGTTTTCAAGATTTATGTTGTTGCAATACAATATTTACAGTTAATGCCATAGATTACATAAATATCAAATTATTCTTCATTTTTTTGTCAACAAACACATTTTTTCATATACGTTCAAATATTTTTTTGTGTAGCTGTAGAACGTACATCCAACATATTCTCATGAGTTATGTGCACTGACAGCAAGTGTCAAAGAGTAAGAGATCTATGTAATCTATGGTTAATGAGTATGACATATAGATAGAAAGATAGAAGACAGATAGACTTAGATCAGATGAAGAGTTCAGAATATTTGCTGGATGTTGTTGAAAAACTGCCAGTGTAGCTTCTTTATTGTTGTTGGACTTGGTTTACAGGACTTGTAGATGATGTTGTTGTTGAACATTTGCTAAAAATGTCCATCGAAGATGTTGAAGATGTTGTTGTTGTGGGTGGGTTAAGTGTGTGCTATATTGGAAGAAGTCTAATATGAAATGAAGATAAAGAAGTTAGAAGGCGCGTAATTGCTAAGTTAGAGAACTCTGTTTTAGATCACACAGCTAGCTGGGTATATAAAGATGGCGGCGTGATTAAGGCTTTGGGGGCGGGGAGAATCTAAGAAGTATTAACTAGTTTGGCAACCTAATGTCATCAGTTGGAAGTGGCTTATAGTCTGGTTGTGGCAATTGTGTTGGGCAATTTAATGTGTACCAGGAGCTGCAGCCAAATTCAATGAAGTGGCAGATGCTAAATGACCAGCCAAAGGAGCAGTGTGGAGAGCACCACGAGTTTTAGCAACATAAACACCAGGTCCATGAACATCATGAGCATGACCGGGTCCTTGACTTAAAGAGATACCGGGGTAACCACCCCAAGCTCCATGAGCACCCCAGGCACCATGATCACCCCAGGCACCGTGGTCACCCCAGGCACCATGGTCACCCCATGGTCCACCCCATGGGCCAGCCCAACCGGCATGATCAACAGCAGCATGACCACCCCAGGCACCGCCCCATGGACCTCCCCAAAGACCAGCTGCTCCATGCACAGCTAAAGAGCCAGGAGCATGAGCAGCAATCAATGATGATTGGACACCGGCAGAAAGGGCCAACATGACTAAGGCAAATACGAACTGGAAATAAAAGAAAAGTAAATTGTTAAAACCAATTCTCAATATTTTTGAAAGTAATAACATTTTTTTGGAAATATCTGTTTTAATAGATTTTATAATACGAGAAGCTTTATACGAGTATAACTAAATCTGTTATGAGAGATTTTTTTAGAATTTTTTCTCTGACTTAGGTACTCTTTAATAGTGAAAGCTGTTAAAATTGTTTCTCTCTCGGATAAAATATTATTTCTATAGAACATGGTTAAAGTCCTAAAGCTCAAATGAGGAGTGATTTCTCAAAAGGGATTATTTCCACTTACGACCTAGAACAAACTTAAGAATGCCATCACCGTTGTCATGCCAAAATGTATCCTCCATTATAAAATCTATTGCAAAGAAGGTGTATTTCCAAGGGAATCTCGGGATTACAGGACGCAGTTTCGTACAAAACGACACATTTCCTAAGTTACTGTAAACAGCTCTTAAAGGTTTTTTCTCAATTAAAATTTTGTTTAACATGGAAATAAGCCCCTTTGAAAAATTATCCCTCAACTATAATATATTTTTTTTTGATTCTGTACCGATAAAAAATTAAATACTGTTTCTTTCCAGCCATCAGATTTCTGAGAGTATGATAATTTTCATAGTGCTCAAATTTTAGAGTCATAACTGAAACATAATAATTTTTTTTTTTATTTATTTTTATCGGGTTATACATTAATTACATTACAGGAATTAAATGTGATAAAATCCCAAACGTATTTAACAAATTGTGGATTTCATTCTTGCCTAAGGAAATCGTCAGGGTACGATGTTTTTAGAATTTCTTGAAAAATTTTTTAAGTTAAATTACAAAATCAATGAGAATTTCTTGTTCTCGTCTAGGAGCGTTATAAAACATTTAAAATATCAAAGGAAAAACAACACCAAAAAAATTGTTACCACAATTTGCTTTGTCATCTTCCAATATACTACTCTGTTGTTTTGACAGATCTAGCAATGTAGTGACATCCATTTATGTATAAACAACAATAGAAAACAATGTTTTTTAAAGTGTCAGTAACATTTAAATTTGCACAAGCACTTGCATATTAGATTTTTTTAATTTATTTTATTGTAAGTTTTATTACGGTTATTAAAAGTTTCACAAATTTTGAAATTGAATGAAAAGCTCCTTTATATTTATGAAACCATAGAAAAGTTTAATGCACAGCTCAGTAAATAAGATAATATTTTTTATTGGACAAGAACTGATAAAGCTTTTGATTCTTAGGATAAAGCTTTTTGTATAAAATCTATATTTTATATAAGTTGTTTTCTTAAACGATGTTTTTTAGCATTATAACATTTTGTAAAAAAAAAAACAATGGATTTCGATTTCTAAAGGTTTCTCCATAAAAAAATACGCATTAGGTATTTTCTACAAAAATCCTTAGAATTTAAAACTTTTCATTTAAAGGAATAAAGGATTTTCACTTAAAATTTAGATTGGTCTATACCAAAATACTCTTAATGTCCCCAGATTAAGGATTCGTTACAAAAAAAAAAATTGTTTTCAAACCGGATGGATGTTGACTAAAGTTTAAAAATCCTTTTAGAATTTAAGTTTAAGCACTATTTTATAAACTTATATATACCGAATTAATCGCGTTTTTATATTACTCGTATCGTAATTATTTCTAATTTGTTATAAACTTTATTATCCTTTTTTTTTATAGAATTTTTTTACTTTTACACTTTATTATAACACACTAAGTACTGTTAAAATTTACCTTCATGTTGTTGAAAGGATTAAGAAGTAGAAATAAGAAAAAATTTAAAGAAAAACTGAACTCAAGATAGTGTTCAATGAATGCTTTTTGATTTGATTCTGATTTTCTTAACAAAATTATAGCAACTTTTATACTAAAAATAATTTGAGTTTCAAAGTTAAAGTTTTGTATACTGTGTGTGGCACTTAAAAAATTTTGCCACACCAAAAAGCAACAAGAACAACAACATAAAAAACAATACTTTTTAGTTACTTTAGATATAATAAAAATTGAACAAGTGGTGAAAAATAGTAAATAATAACCAGAGCACCTCCAACACCACCACCAAGAGCAAAACAATAAGAAAATCAGAATTAAAGTAAACCTGCTTTTACTTTAGTGCTGATTTTATTGCATTCTCCTCTATCGTTGTATTAATTTATTAATATTCTTTAAAGTTTTTTTCAATACAATTTATTTAACGCTTTCAACCAAAGTTTCATAATAAATTTAATTGTTGAAAATAGTTTTTAGTCAAATTTGAGTTCTCTGTTAAATGTTCTCAAAAGAGACTTTACATTTAATTATCAAAATTTATTTATATCTAAAAAACCTAAGAACTTATCCCAGGGTTTTTAATTCGTTAAAATTCCAATAAATATTTTTACATTTTTCCGGGGAAATTTTCATTGCCAAATGTCGCCTATTAATTTTTTGAATTTATTTTGGAATTACCAATTATTATTTTTTTGTTAATGTATGCAACTTATTTTTTGATTTAAATAAACATACAGCAGAAGCGTACGAAATTATTTAAAAATGACCTTGAAGAAATAACTGCTGAAGTTAGAAAATTACACAGTACAATACGAAAAAAAAAATACGGTGTTCGGACAACGAATTCTGGTAGAGGAGACGGCGGTTGGAAAGATCACATCAAAATTTTATTTTATGGGGGGGGGGTTAAAATTTCCCCCCTTTGGCTTGTTTGTGCAGCATATAGGTATATAAAAATATGTGTTCTTTACATCTTAGGTGTAGGGTATGTTCAGCAACTTTGTAGAAAATATTAAGGCAAATGTGGAACATATTAATCTCTAACTCCTCCGGTAATTATGGCTCTATTCTAACAAATCGTAAAAAACACCCCTAAAAAGGAGAGGGCGGGTATGAAATGTTCTATAAAAATGTTGGCCATCAAATTTTACGCTAGGACACGTCAAAGCCCAAAACTTAACACAAACATCACAAACCAGTCAAATTTAAGATTGCATATTAAGGGTTAATTTAGTTATTATTTACATTACATTATATATTAAAATGAAACGAGCTGTAATTTAAAAAAATGCAAAAAACTAAAGATATTGAAAAGCATAAAATTACTGTTAATTTTACACACAATTTGCTTATGTTGTTTGAAAAAAAAAATCAAATAAAATGGTTGTTCCAAATTGATTTTCATCGGGACAACCAATAATTGCATTAAAGGAAGTAAATATTCTAAAATCCCAATACTTATTTGGCAAATCGTGAAAAACAACCTGTT
Organism: Leucophora obtusa; assembly: GCA_949987735.1. NCBI lineage: Eukaryota > Metazoa > Arthropoda > Insecta > Diptera > Anthomyiidae > Leucophora > Leucophora obtusa. Next base: position 123,900,947 of record OX465298.1, read on the forward strand.
GAAGGCATGCCCCTATTCGGATTTCATTCTTGCCTAAGGAAAACTTTTCTATGTAAGGGCGGATCAATAAATCCGTGATTTTTTGAACGAAACACAGTTTTTCTAGCAAAAAAAAATTATTTTTCAACATAGTTTCCTTTTAGCTCAATATAATTAGCCCATCGTTTCCCCAAATTTTGTATTCCTTCCAAAAAAAAAAAAAGGATTTCTCGAGGTCCTCAAAATAGGCATATTTCACCAGAGCAGTGTTGCATTTCATGTAACTACAAGGGAAGGTTGAAAAATCACGGACTTATTGATCCGTCGTCCATCCGGGGTCCGGTTGTAGATAAAATACAAAAAACTTATTTTAAGTTTTAAATCAGTAACAACTAGAGATGGGAAAGTCAGCATAATATTGCTTGATTCACGTGATTCAGGCGTGATCACGCGTAAGTGTAAGTAAAACCTTAATTTAAACAAGTAAACCTGAGTGAGTGTGAGTAGAAAAAAGTTGTTCGTGAGCGCGTGAGTCGAATTTGGCCAATATATTTTTTCGGCTTTTTAGAAATATTTCCTTTAATATTTTTCAGATTTTATATTTTAGGATTTTTGAAATAAAAACTAAATGGCAAAATCGAATACCCGGAAAAAATTGTGGACGAACACACACTAGGCTATCCTTTAAAAATGGATTTGTCATTACACCCCCAACCAGGTAGAAAAATACAGACGGCACAATGTCGGCCCGGTATTGGAGACTGTAGTATATGTACTAGCAATGCATCGGATTTTCAACTTTCACTGTACTGGCATGTTGTCGAAATGATAACACCAATAAACGCTTGGCCGTAGATATTTCTCAACGTTGGCGCAGGCTTGGGATTTTATTTTTTTGGTATTATCCCAGTACATTTAATAATAAATTTAGTAGTTTGCTAGTACTTTACTACCCTTTTAGTGTACATCACAGATTTTTAATATATTCTTTCAAAACTTTACAAGAAAAGAATGGCTATGTCTCTCTTACATATATAATTGTGTAATAGATGCAGAAATACAGAAAATTTATAAAATTGTTAATTTTAATAAATTAAAAAAAGCAAAACACGTTTTAAGTAGTATTTCATAAAAAACAGTGCGCTACCAGTAAAATTTTTGTTGCAACGTCAGCAATTTCTACCTGGGCAGTTTTATTGCAAATGGTTCCAAATGGAAGAAAATGATTTTTTTTAATGTTAACCCGTACCGAAAGATGGCCAAAAGTGGGCCATCATGAAAAAAAAGTATGGGATCTGAAATGTGTGTGTTAATATATTCCTTAAATTTAGTTCAAAAATTATCCACGAATTTGATAAAAATGCAAAAATGTGTTTTTCTTTTTTTAATTAATTTGAAAGATTTTTTAAAATGCCTAATTTGGAGATGTCCATTGCTCTTAGTACCATACAATAGTTGATATTAAAGAAAATAAAAAAATTATAATTCGAGTGTGTGTTTGGAGCAGAGATGGGCTAAAATCATTACCATTACATTTTCATTACCATTACTTGATGTAATGGTAATGGAGCTTTTTTTATCATTACCATTTTTTGAAGAAATGGTAATGTTTTTTTTTTCATTACCATTGCGTTAAAAAATGGTAATGAATATTTTTTTTAATTTTCATTTGTTTTTAAAATTAAAATGAACCTTTTTTTAATTTTCATTACTTTTACCTAATGTTTACATAGTAATGAAACACCCATTTGTTTTTCATTACATGCCGTTTTTGTCGAAGTTTTTTATTTTAAAAATATTAGGTTTACAAATTACTAAAAGCATTTTTTAATTCATAATCCGAGACCTATGGTATCCATATTTGATACCAAGTTTTGGTGGCTAGTTGCAAAAAAAAATCGCGAAAAGAAATTGCATAAAGGAAAATTCTTGCATCAATATATTTCTTTGCAGAACATAAATAGCTGATTAAGTTTTTTAATTCAATTCTAGTACCATAGTCTTTTTTCGCGATCCGCCATTATTTTGCAATTTTGTAAGTACGGTTTTTTTTTTAATTTATAATCTAAGGACTATAATACTCATTTCGTACAACAAAGTTTGGTGGCTAGTTGAAAAAAAAAAATTCAAAAAAAAAAAAAAAATCGCAAACAAAAAAAATTCAAAAAGGAAAATTTTAAACTTCAATTCTTTTACCATAAAGTCTTTTTTCGCGTCCCGCCATTATTTTGGAGTTTTTTAAGTGCGGTTTCTTAAAATTTATATTCTAGAGACTATAATACCCGTTTCATACAACAAAGTTTGGGGGCTAGTTAAAAAAAAAACCGCGAAAAAAATCGCGAAAAAAAATTTACAAAAAGGAAAATTCTTACATCAATAGATTTGTTTGCAGAATGTAAATCGCTTATTAAGTGTTCTAATTAAATTTTTTTACCATAAAGTCTTTTTTCGCGTCTAGCCGTTATTTTGGAGTTTTTTAAGTGCGGTTTCTTAAAATTTATATTCTAGTGACTATAATACCCGTTTGATACAAGAAAGTTTGGGAGCTAGTTAAAAAAAAACCCGCGAAAAAAATCGCGAAAAAAAAAATTTACAAAAAGGAAAATTCTTACATCAATAGATTGTTTGCAGAATGTAAGTCGCTGATTAAGTGTTTTAATTAAATTTGTTTACCATAAAGTTTTTTTCGCGTCCCGCCATTATTTTGGAGTTTTTTAAGTGCAGTTTATTAAAATTTGTAATCTAGGGACTATAATGCCCGTTTCATACAACAAAGTTTGGGAGCTAGTTAAAAAAAACCGCGAAAAAAATCGCGAAAAAAAATTTACAAAAAGGAAAATTCTTACATCAATAGATTTGTTTGCAGAATGTAAATCGCTGATTAAGTGTTTTAATTAAATTTTTTTACCATAAAGTCTTTTTTCGCGTCCCGCCGTTATTTTGGAGTTTTTTAAGTGCGGTTTCTTAAAATTTATATTCTAGTGACTATAATACCCGTTTGATACAAGAAAGTTTGGGAGATAGTTAAAAAAAAACCGCGAAAAAAATCGCGAAAAAAAAATTTTCAAAGAGGAAAATTCTTACATCAATAGATTTGTTTGCAGAATGTAAATCGCTGAATAAGTGTTTTAATTAAATTTTTTTTACCATAAAGTCTTTTTTCGCGTCCCACCATTATTTTTGAATTTTTTAAGTGCGGTTTCTTAAAATTTGTAATCTAGGGACTATAATGCCCATTTCATACAACAAAGTTTGGGAGCTAGTTAAAAAAAACCGCGAAAAAAAAATTTTCAAAAAGGAAAATTCTTACATCAATAGATTTGTTTGCAGAATGTAAATCGCTGAATAAGTGTTTTGATTAAATTTTTTTACCATAAAGTCTTTTTTCGCGTCCCACCATTGTTTTTGAATTTTTTAAGTGCGGTTTCTTAAAATTTGTAATCTAGGGACTATAATGCCTATTTCATATAACAAATTTTGGTGGTTAGTTGCAAAAAAAAATCGCGAAAAAAATTTGCCAAAACGAAACTTTTTGCATCAGTATATTTGTTTGAAGAATGTTAATCGCTGATTAAGTTTTTTAATTGAATTTTTCTGCCATAAAGTCTTTTTTGGCGTTCCGCCATAATTTTGCTATTTTTTAAGTGCGGTTTTTTTAAATTTATAATCTAGAGACATACATCAAAGTTTGGTGGCTAGTTGCCAAAAAAAAACTGGGAAAAAAAATTTACATAAAGGAAAATTTTTTAGTGTAGAACAAAGAACAAAACGTTCTTTACATCATTATATTAAGTAATGGTAATGAAATTTCATTTGTCTACCTAGTGTAGAAAAAATGAAAATGATTTTTTGTTTTTACTACCATTGCGTATTGTAATGAAAATTATAAAAACGTTTCATTACATGTAAAGAAAACAAATGAAATTAACATTTTTTTCATTGCAATTACATTTTGTAATGGTAATGAATTTTTTTTTAATTTTCATTTTATAGATTTAATGGTAATGAAAACCTGCAATGGTCATTACAAAGTAATTAATTACTCCCATCTCTGGTTTGGAGCAACTCCATTCCAGGACTTTTTATAAAAATTGTATATTTTGTTAATAATAGAACAAAATTTGAATGTGTAAATCTTTTAAATTCATAAAAAAATCCCCACTTCATAAGAATAATTAGTTAATGTAACTTTATCCATACGGGGTTAGTTTTTATACTTTTGGCCAAAAAAAAAGACCCACTAGGAAATTTATAGAATAACATCTTTCAGATTTTTATTAAATGCGGTTGTGTAATAGAGGGTATAAAACTAACGAACAAGCGCAATTCTTTATAGTAACAATTTGAAATTGATAACAAATACAAATTGTTATATTAAATATAAATAATTCACAATATTTGTTCTTTTTGTCCTTAAATACCAAAGGTTAAAAATTTCTTATTTAACAAATATTAAACAACTAAAGATTTGTGATAATATAAAAACATTTATATGAATTCATTCGGTCCTCTAGGGTTTAAACTACATTGTGTAATTATTAATTATAATTAATTAAACTGGGGACATTTTTAATACCACCTTTTTAACCCTTAACAATAAGAATATGTAAAGAAATGCGCTTGTTCGTTTGTATTGTACTCTCTATCATGAATCCGAATGTAATAAAAATTTGAAAGACGTTATTCTGAAAACTTCTTAGTGGGTATGTTTTGGTGAAAAGTAAAAACATTAACCCTATATGGAACAAGTTAAAAAAAAAAAAATTTATCAAGTGGAAAATGTTTTTTTATCCTGTTAAAGGTTTTATAATCTTGAAGTCGTAATTAAAATTTAGTTTCATGGATCTTTTTTGTCCCTCGGCCACTAAGGGCTAAAGATTTTTTGAGTAAAATAAATATAATTGTAGTCTAATAAAATTTAATTGATATTTTTCCGAAAATTATGAAAGGTGTTATTCTGTAAATTTCCTAGTGGATCTTTTTTTTTTGGCCAAAAGTGTAAAAATTAACCCTATATGGATCAAGTTACATAAAATAATTATTTTTATCAAGTAGAGACTTGTTTTTACCAATTTAAAAGCTTTACAACCTTGTAGTCATAATTGAAATTAAATTTCATGGGCCCAGGCTACTAAGTGTTCAAAATTTTTTAAATAAAAATAATAATAGACTAATCAAATTTAAGTGATATTTTTCCAAAAGTTATTCAAACTTTATGAAATAAAATTTTGTTCAATAAGAAAATAAGCACTGTTCATAAAATGTCCTGGAGAAGAGTTGCTCCAAACACAAACTCGAATTATCATTTTTCCAATTTATTCCCTATAAACAATTTCACTGGAATTCAAGTTGAAAACAAGTTCAATTCCAGCCCTGTTTTCCAGTTTCAAGGCTTGAATACAACTTGAATTACATTTTATTTCAATAGCATACTCCAGCAAAAGGGAAACAAAAATTCAAGTTTCAAATATTTTTGTTAAATATACAAATGCTAGAATTTGAAATTTACTTTACTTCAAGCAAAATTTAAAGCACTTGAAAAAGTGCTGGCCTTAAAGGAGCTTTTCCACAAACAAAAAAATAGATTTTATAGCACAAAAACATTTTTTAATAAAAAAAAATCGAAAAAAAATTTTTTCCTTGCAATTGGATTTGAACGCGGAACCTCCTGACTAAAAACCTTTTTTTAACGAAGCGTCAGCGTTTTTATAAAATCATTGCTCTACCAATGAATTGGTTTTTGTACCACTGGTAGCATTGGCTAGGTAACACTGGATAATCACTGGTTGCAAATCTTGGCATATCACTCTTAGACCTTTCTTTGCCAGTGGGTTTTTTATAAACCAGCGAAATTTTTGTAAATACAGGAAAAACGCTTTTTGTAACCGCTGGCAAAGATTTCCAAATAGGGATGCCAATCCCGAAATCCCGAGTCCCAAAATCCCGGGATTATTCAATAAAAATGAGTCCCGAATCCCGGGATTCGAGCAAAAATATGTGGTAATTTTTAAACCGTTTTTGTTTAATATAATTTTATTTAAATATATATTGTCCAGTATTTCTTATTATATTTCAGAAATCATCAATTAAAATTCAGAATAAGAAGTTGTATTTCAGAATTTTTCCTTTGAATTTCTGCACTATATGTGGAAAACAATTAAAAAATTCGGAAACTAACTGAAAATTCTAAAATTGAATTGCCTATTTTAAATTAAAATGATATAAGAACATTGAATATAAAATTATTATACACAAAAATAGCACAAACATATCAACGGAGTTAAGTTCTTAATTATTGAGTTTTTTCAATTCTTTCGTTCTTTAGAAATAAACAGGAGTATGAAGAAACATATAAAAGAGTTGTATTTTACCGTGCTCATGCGTAATAATTTGGAAACCTTATAACATGTTTATAAAATGGAATTTGTATGAAAAATTTGTTTTATAAGACACTTATAAATTTTAAAAATGTTTATGCATATGATCCTATATTTCTTTTACATAAATTTTAAGTTTTTACACATTTATTTAAATAAAAAATTCCCAAAATGGCAAAAATTCACGAAATCCCGAAAAAATTCGGGATTCCGAAAAATCCCGATCCGTCCCGGGATCCCGTTTTTTTAATTTTGAAATCCCGAATCCCGGGATTTTCAAAAACCAATCCCGATTGGCATCCCTAGTCCCAAATAAGTGTTCTGCCAGTCATTTATTTTCATCACCGTCAGGGGGGGTCATTTCTCCTCTTCTGTGGAATCTTGTGATCAATGGAATCCTTGACTCATTGGGGAGACGGGGACGAAGGTTGTGGCATACGCCGATGACGTTGTGCTACTGATCAGGGGGAAATTTCTCCAGACGGTCAGTGATCTCATGGAGTCGGCGCTTACGATGCTATCCAGGTGGGCAAGGGAGAACGGTCTGGGAGTCAATCCCTCTAAAACCGAACTTGTTTTGTTCACAAGGAAGTACAAACCGGAGAGGTTTGATCTCCCTAGATTGGACGGAGTTACTCTTCAACTCTCGGGGGAGGCAAAGTATCTGGGTGTCATTCTTGACTCTAAACTTTCCTGGAAGAGGAATACCGAGGAGAGAATGAGAAAAGCCTTATGTGCTTTTTACACCTGTAGAAGGACCTTTGGGAGGAGATGGGGTCTACAGCCGTATATCATTCACTGGATGTATGCGGTGATTATCAGACCAATATTGACCTACGGGGCACTGGTGTGGTGGAGGGCGGTGGACACGGGTTTATATCTCTCCACTCTCGCAAAGGTGCAACGACTGGCTTGTCTGGGTATTACGGGGGCGGCTCATTCTACACCCCAGGCAAGTTTGGAGGTGATGCTTGGCATCCCACCACTGGATATTTATATCAGGGGCACGGCGGCAAAGGCAGCTCTCAGACTCAGGGAGATGCAGGAGCAGAGGCAACGCACTTGGGGGCACAGTACCATTCTGCATGGGATTGGTGGTGCACTACTGGATCGTGAAACGGACTCTATTGTACCGGTCATGAATTTCCAGAGGACTTTTGAGGTGATTGTACCGACCAGGGAAGACTGGGCAGCCGACTTCGTTATTCGGAGTGGTGATATCTCAGTGTTCGCGGACGGTTCGAAGACGGACATGGGGACAGGGTCGAGAGTTTACTCCGGCGAACTGGACCTTCGAATCTCCATACGACTCTCGGGCGATTGTAGCGTGTTCCAGGCGGAAGTGTATGCAATTGACGTGGCCGCACGGATGATAATGGAACGGGATTTGGATCCATCGTCCATTAGCATCTTTGCGGACAGTCTTGCTGCTTTGAAAGCCCTGGAATCCGATACTGTCAGATATGGGTGTGTGCGGCACTGTATTGAATCCCTCGACCGTATTCGTCGGCACTCGGTAAGGCTGGCGTGGTTCCCTGGACACGCTGGGATTGCGGGGAACGAGCGGGCTGACGAGTGTGCGAGGAATGGCTCCGAGTCGGTTGAGGACCCTATACAGACGGAGGTCCTGGTTCCTCTGGTGGAGCTATTCGGTGTGATAGGGGATATATCGGATAGGGAGACGAGGGCAAGGTGGACAACCTTGACCAATTGTAGGATATCTCGGACCCTATGGCCACTGCCAGATCCGGGGAGAACAAAGATTCTTCTTGGATTTGGCAAGCGGACGGTCGGGATGCTTGTAGGGGTTCTAACGGGACACTGCGCGATAGGCCGAATGGCTGCGCGTTGGGGTTACGCCCAGGCGGACTACTGCAGGGGCTGTGGGGACGAGGAGGAGGAGGAGGAGACAGTGCATCATCTGCTTTGTGAATGTCCGGGACTGAAGGAACGGCGACTCAGATATCTGGGGTGCAGGTTCTTCGACGACCTGGACAGTCTACGCGATGTTTCTCTGTCTGGTCTTGCGAACTTTTTAAGGGGATCGGGATGGTTCTAGATTTCTCGGGTCGTGGTATTTCTTTCCATGTGGGGAAAACTAAGGGAATCACAATGGGCCCTATGGCCTCCGAGTGAACTCGCCGTTCTGGCGGTCTCCCATTCAACCTAACCTAACCTACCCAGTGGTATGCCAGAGCTTGATTTTTTGTACCACTGGCGATTTCTGATTGGGCTATTATGTGGTACAAATAGTAGTCGACATCTCCAAATTAGGCATTTTAAAAAATCTTTTAAATTAATTTAAGAAAAACGACGTTGTTGCATTTTTGTAAAATTTGTGGATCTTCCAGGCTAAAGTGGTTAATAATATCCGATCAAGTCTGAATTCCATATCTGAATAATTTTGACTATACCAAATGAACAAATGATATAAAAAAAATAAATTTTATTCGAAATTTCGAATGCTAATACACTCTTTGTCAAAATAGCCCATTTTGGGCCAACTTTCGGCACAGGTTAACGTTAAAAAAAAATCGATTTCTTTCATTTGGAACCATTTGCAATAAAACTGAGGGGGGGGGGGGTTGTAATGAACGAAAATCCGCAAATCGTTATTTTAAGGGACATCCTATCACACACATTGCAGATTTAATAAATTTTAAAATCGGTTGAGATCTTCTTAGAATTTTGGCCCAAAAATTGCCAATTTTTTCAAAAGTGACCAAAATAAAAAAAAACAAACACTCCAGAAAAATATACTTATTAATTTAAAAAAATTAGCAATAATTAATCTAAGCATATTTTTTATTTTTATTTATTTTTTTTATTTTTACAAATATCATCGCATCTAAACATACCCTATTCCACAGGGTGGTTTAGTTTGTAAGTATTCTGGAGTTCATAACAATTAAGCAAATGTTCGTTCGTCATGACTTCTTCTTTCAGTGTGTAAGTATAACTTTGAGCGTTGCTATTTTCTTGAGTAGTTTTTGATATCAGTCGACTTGCCATGTACTTTTCAGATACCAATATTTTATTGCAGTGGAAAACATTTTCTAAACATATATTAACACTTGTTCATAATAAAACTTTTATTATAAAACATGTACTACTAGTTTAACAACCCGATAATAATCACTGGTACTTAAGATAATTCAATTAATTAATATAATAGAGAAAAACTCAAGACACCTGTGAAATGTTCGTTGCCAACAAATCTGATTTAATTTTCCGCAATCTTATTTTTATGACATGGTAATCAAATTATAAGAACATTTTTGAAATTATCCAACAAACCATTGGTATATATTTTTTGCTAGTATCCAGGGATTGCATGACGGGATTTCCCGTCCCGGGATTCCCGGGAAATCAAGCATTTCTTTGTTCCCGCATTCCTGGGAATTCAGACCGGGAATCCAGGGATTTCAAAAAATACAATTTAATATACAAAAGTCAATATTTTTTGTTTTCACATGCTTTAATTGGTTTAATTTCCATAATTTAAAAAATAATAAAAATTAAACAAATATTGGAGTACTTGAGCAAACTTTTTAAGTTTCTTTGTTTGCCTGTTTCGAGCAACAGAATCCGAGGAGTTCTTTAAAATGTTTTTTTTTATGAAAAACTCTCAATTAAATAGTTTTTGTATAAACAATTTTTAGTCCCACTTGTACAGAAGTTCATATAAATACGTCCATTAATTTTAAAAAATTTCAAGTTCGTTAAAATTTGTTACTATATTTTTTTAAATTTTTTCAAGTTTGCTAAACGGAGAGCTTTTTTATTATTTTTATAAAAGTTGTTTTAATTTAACCATTTACCACCTGAGCTTCTTCTGAGGGCTTTTTGAAATTTCCGTGATAAATATTTTAAATTTAATATGAGAAATTGAATAACTTACTTTCCTAGCGGGATCCCGGGAATTGAAAAAAAATCCCCATTTCCCGGGAAATTAAAAAGTGCAGGATTTCGCATTCCCTACCCGTATCGTTAAAAATTCTGGATTGAAAAGGTGGGAGTGTTTCAACTTAATATGTAACAAGCATTTATGTAAAAGTGTAATAAATATGTGTGATGTTTTGACATAAATGAGCTGCGGCTAAATTAATATATATAGCTATTGTATGGTCATGTTTTGTTTTAAATTGTATATAAAACGCATATTAATTTCAAAACTTAATCAAATGAAACTATTTGATAGACTCAATGCACGCAATTAATTTCGAATTGTAATTAACAAACAAAATAAGTTAATTACTGACACCTGCATATTTTAATCAACATATAATTTACTACTATAAAACATATCGTATCGATCTGAATTGAATACTAGTTACTGTTAAACGACAACATAGAAAATGTTAATGCTAAACTTGGACTTGGTTTAATTTCTTGTAATTTTAATGAATTATTTCTTGGTAACATGTTTGTTTGGCTGTACTATAAAATAATTAAACATTTGTTATTATAAGACAATTATTGTTTCGTAAAACATATAATAATTATAGTTTTTTAGTAAAAGAATTTAAGTTTATTTATAAATATTGTATTAAGTTATGTGTTAAGCTATGCAGGTGTTCTTTTCACCACCTACAAAAAGTTCCTATATGGTGGGTAATAATAAAAGGTGTTGGTCTACACAAATTTAGTCATAACTTTATTAAAATATGAACGTAAAATTGGACTTCCTGCGGTGTTTCTCATACTGAAGGATTAACTTTAATTTAACTGAAAAAGAAAAGAATGTCAAAAAAAAGAATAAACCCAAAACAACAACAAATTTTTGGGTCAGCATGAAACATAGCGCTAGTTTTTAAAAATCGCAGCCTAATAGGAGAGTCTGCTATAAACTCTATTTAGCTTAAGCTCACCTTGACCTAATACTAGAGTGTCCAAACCGTAGCCGAAAATCGGTAAACCGGTTTTTTTAATTTCAAAACACCAAGCCGTTTCGAATAGTTTCTAAATTCGAGTTAACGGAAAACCCGTTATTAATCGCCGGTTAACCGCTTTTATCAAAGCTATTTTTAAACTACTGCATCTTTTGCAATTGTAATTCAGAAAATCTCAATTGGAATTCATAATATACATATAATTTGAAATTCAAAAAATATCAATTTAAGTTCATAAATCGTCAATTTAAATTCAGAAGTCGTCAATCGAAATTCTGAAAATATCAACTGAAATTCAGAAAACATAACATAGATTTAAATTCATGATTTATGAATTTCAGTTGATATTTTCTGTATTTCAATGGATGTTTTTCTGAATTTCAAATAATATTTTCTGAATTTAAATTGATGTTTTTCTAAATATTTTCTGAATTTCAATTAATAGTTTATGAATTTCAAATGCAATATATTAATTTCATTTGTTGTCTGAATTTTAAAAGAAGCTCTGAATTTGAAATTTCATCAAAATATCTTGATATCTGCGACCTGTACCTTGCCAAAATACCCATTTTTGGGGAACCTTTATATGGGCTTGGACCGAATCAACATAAAATCAACAAACTCTGTCTATGAGCTCATGTGAAACAGCGTTCTAAGTTTCATTGAAATATCTTTGTATTTGCGACCCGATTTTAACCACAAGCAACAGCCTTTGTCTATGGGCCGACATAAGTCCGTGTACCGAATTTTATGAAAATATCTTAATATTTGGTACCTGTAGCGTGCGCACAAGAATTAATGAACAATTGGATGGACATCGTTAAATCGAAACAAAAGGTGTTTCTGAGTCCATTGGTATATTAAAAAGCGTATCTAGAACAAATATTTGTTTGTATTACAAACATCAGCACAAATCTCCCTACGGGGAATGAGGAGACAATTGCCCTACAAGCGCCTATCCCGTGACCGGTCAACCGAAGGCATATTACTAAATTAGTACAAATATGAACAATAGAGAATGAATTAACTTTCTAAGAATTTTCTGATCCGCTATTTTCACTGTTGCTCTTAAAAAACTTCACCGATACCGAAATAATAAAAAAAAATTCGCGGCATATTTTTAAAAATATCTTTTTATTTGTTTTACTATTTTCCTTATTATTAACTTTATTTTTTACGATTTGCTTATTTTAGCTTTTATTTTAAATTTCTATAATTTTTTTATAAAAAATATTAAGTTTTGTATTTTCAACGTTTTTTTTTTTAATGTTAAAAAGCTGGTTTAAGCCCAAATTAGTTTGGAAGTATCGTAAAAAAAGTAACGTATCATTCACATAATGAATAAAAAGAGTATAAAAAATAAAAATATTGTATTTTTTATCTTTTTCTTGTGCAAAGAATTAAATGTCAAGTAATAAAATAGAAAATTTCTATTTTCAACAGAACTTTTTTACGATTTTACTTGACAACAGATTCAATGCATAGAAAAAAGATAAAAATATATTTCTATATTATTTTAACACATTGAATTGATTACAGATACGTTTTTTTACTTTACGATTAGACTAATGAAGCCTTTAGTTTTAACAATTGGTATTTCCTCAAAGAGTATACATATAGAGAGGGACGATCCTTCCTATGACTCTCTTAGGTTTTTAGCGAACTCGGGCGAGCAAATAAAAACAATTTGCGCACACAAAAGATGCTGTGAGTACTGTGAGGGGAAAAATGTTATGACGTAAAATTTCCTTTTTCATTATTCTTCTTTGAAATGAGTGTTGTCAACTTCTAACACAACATCATTAACACAATGAAGTACACAATTTATACAAAACTTGATAAAATCTACGAATTTTACAGGAATTTTTTGTGTATAAATTATATCGAGCCATATTCGCCAAAAACAAAGCTTAAGCGACATGATTTTCGATTTTAGATTTTTAATAAAAATCTACAGTTCTAAATCAATTGCACCATCTCCAAAAATTTTGTAGCTCTGGGAATTTAAGCAAAAAGCAAAGGTAATATCTTAAGCGCCAACTCCTATGCATAAACTACAGTTTGTTCAGGCGGTATTCATCGCTCTCTTTCGAAGATTGACATTTTGTATCGAAAAATGTTAGCCTTTACAGACATTGTTGGTTTGTTTACATTTTTCGTGAACGCAAAATGTCGCTTAAGCTTTTTTTTCTTTATTGAATAACTTAAAAACTTGGACACTCTCGGGCATATATTATGCATCTTTGGATGCGTTGTTCAAATTTCTTTCATTTTAATATGTTTATATATTTTTGGACCCAACATTAAAAAACGGGAAAAATTAAAATTTGGTCATTTTTGACCCCACCTTTTTAACTCCTAAAAGTGAGATTGGGCAGTTAAAAAGTAAAAACTACTTCTTATTTTTTTATCCTGTATAACATACCCAAATTTCATCAAAATCGGTCTTGCGTAAGTAACAAAAAAAATTATAAAACTCTTTCCCCTGTAAAATGTTACTTTTGTCGCTTAAGCTTTTTTGGCGAATATGGCTCGATATACTCTCCACGTAAAATAATTTTCTCTGCGATTGATTTTAAAGTTAATTGATAAAAAAAAATATTAAACCTAATATTTAGTGGAGACACCAAATTATTTTAAAATTTTATTGCGTATTTTATTTCATTTGCAGACACTACATTACGTTTTTTTCTATTCCTAGCGCTTTTCATGTTAAATTTTGTGTTTTTCGGCCAAAAATGCTAACTGTGAACACAGTAAATTAAATTATGACGCATTAGGAAATTATCTCGTTTCCCTTAAAAGCATCTAATTTCCCTGCAATTCCCCTGTATTATAGTTGGAATTTCTCCTTATTTTACGCTCTTTGATTTTACACAAGCAAAATGTGTTATTTTGCCTGTGGCCGAGTTCGCGAACAAATAAAAAGAGAGCCGATTGAGCGAGACAAAGGGGGATCGATACCATCTGATTTCATTCAACTTTTCTTTTTAACTTGAGGGGAATTTTTAAAATTTGTATTTATTTTATCAGAGTTTTTGAGGTAGTTTTCTAATTTTTAATTGATTTTTTAATTTAATTATAGGCAACGCAAAAATCGAGCCAACTGCTATTAGAGGACCTATCTCATGACCGGTCAATCGGTGACGTATTCAAGACACTTCCAGTATATTAGCGTGTGTGTTAATGTTGTTTTCTTTTCTATTTTTTTCTTTTCCATTTTTTTTTATTTGCTTGTAGTGGTTGTTTTTTCTTTTTCTTTTTTATTTGAACAGAAACCAAAAATATATAACTTTACCATCAGCCAGGCATCATGCACAAGCAACATTAGCTCAGACGGTAGAGCATTTGCCTGGCAAGCAGAAGGTTGTGTTGTCGAGCCCTACTTGATTTTTGATAGATTTTTGTTAATTCTTAATTTTTTATTAGTTTATTTGAAAAACTATTTTTAGGCACACCACCTTACGTGTCACAAGGTGTTTAAACTGTGGCAATTGGTCCCTTACAATGACAACGCAATGTCAAAACGAGTAAAAAGGTTAAAGTCGGCCATGCCGACTATACAATACCGTACACCAGTCTGGTTAAAAGCCAACTAATATTTGGATCCGAAATTCGAATGGGTTAAAATGGGATTTGTGTCAAAATTTTCTATAATGTGATTCAGCGAACCAAATTTCATTAAAATATCTTAATATTTGCGACCTGCAGTTTGTAACCAAGCCAATTTTTGGGGGGACCCTTATATGGGCACTAGGTCTAAACATGGACCGGTGTTAAACAAAATCAATAGGCTTCGTCCTTGGGCTGATATAGGTCGGTGTACCAAATTTCATCAAAATATCTTAATATTTGCGACCTGCAGCGTATAAACAATATAATTTTGGGGGGACCCTTATATGGGCACTAGGTCTAAACATGGACCGCTGTTAACCAAAATCAATAGGCTTCGTCCTTGGGCTGATATAGGTCGGTGTACCAAATTTCATCAAAATATCTTAATATTTGCGACCTGCAGCGTATAAACAATATAATTTTGAGGGGACCCTTATATGGGCACTAGGTCTAAACATGGACCGCTGTTAACCAAAATCAATAGGCTACGCCCTTGGGCTGACATAGGTCGGTGTACCAAATTTCATCAAAATATCCTAATATTTGCGACCTGTAGAGTGCGCACAAGAATGCATGGACAGACAGACAGACGGACGGACGGACATCGTTAAGTCGAAATAAAAAAAAATTCTGAGCCAATCGGTATACTATAAGGTGGGTCTAGGACCAATATTTTTTGGTGTTACAAACATCAGCATAAACTTATAATACCCTGACCACGTAGTGGTGTAGGGTATAATGAGCTTTCTCTTTCAAACAAAAAGACCGATCAAGGAGCGGTCCCTGTCCCCTTGTGTGTCATTTTGGACCTGTCCCTTTCACCGTAGGGCTAATACATGTATAATGTAAAGGGTGGTCCAACCATAATGTACGATGTTAATTGTGAGTCACACCTAAACGTCAGGTTTTTTGCCCAACTTAATTTGACATTTCCTTGTTTCAGTGTTTGACAAATTTAACCATGGTGAGGAACACAATTGAGCAGAGCGCTAAGATTGTTGCAGCCTTTTACGAAAATGGGCGTTCGTTCTGCGGAAAACATTGCTGTTGTTCGCGATAGTGTGGCAGAAGATCCCTCAACCTCGACTCGTCGTCGGTGTTTGCTATCGCGAGATGATAACGGACTTCTTGTGGCCAGAAATTTACAATATGGACCTGAACGATATGTGCTACCAACGAGAAATTCAATGGCCGTGTTATCTCACGTCGTTGCGATGTTAATTGGCCGCCACGATCATGTTATTTGACACCGTTGGACTTCTTTCATTGGGTATATTTAAAAGAAAAAGTGTATGTCAATAAGCCAAGAACAATTCAAGAGCTAAAGGATGAGATAATTCGGCACATTAACGACATTGAACCTCAATTATGTTTCAGAGTCATTGAAAATATGGACCATCGGATATGCCACCGAAGCTGTGGCGAGCATTTGGCCGATATTTTGTTTCGCAGTAAAAAATATTAAGATAATTCTCTGAAAACTTTTTGTTTCATTTACAATTAACATCGCGCGTTTTGGTTGGACCATCCTAGGTGCCTCTTCCGACGTAGACTTCCATAAAGACGGGATTTTTGGAAATTCAACCAAAGAAGAAAGCCTCCCGCCTGAAGGACTGCCCAACCGCCTTTGGCTAGAAACCTGCAATTTGTAATATGCCTTTCCTTGAAAATGTGCCAATCCAGCGAATGAGTTACCTTTTTGAAAAATTTGGTTTAGGTAGAGGCAAAATAATAAAAGTCTCGCCCTTAATGGCCTGCCCAAACATCTTTGGCAAGAAACCAACAATATTAGGGACCACAACTTTAGCTCAAGCTCTACCCGGTTTCTATACAGTATAGTCGTACATTAAGATATATTTCTCTTTTTTTTTATTTTCTCTTTCCCCATACAAAACCACCTAAAATTTTGATGTTTTGTCTTATTAAATAAACAAATGAGCTTGCTTGAGCGTGCTTTATACACGGGTAAATACGCCTCTCAAATACCTCTCTGCTTTTGCAAATAGAAACTGTTTTGCTTGAAATTTTGCAAGAACAGTTTTTAGGGAATACCCCTTATTATACTAAAAGTTGGACTTTGGGGACAACTTGGAAAGCTACGCTGTCATACAAAATTTTTCAAAAATCCCGATGTTAACGTATTTTTTTTGTGGAAATATTTTCCTTTTAATTGATTCTTTACTAAGCCATAAGATTTATTCAGGTCGATTTTGCTTTCAGCGATTCAGTTGGCTAAAACCTTAAAAAACCTTAAAAATCCACACAAAACACAAGTTTTGTTCATCAATGTTAACCCTAAATATGAATACAGGTCCTGTGCTTACATTTCACTACTATTATACTATTTTGTGTATAAAAAAGTAAATGGAAAACCGCTAAACTTTAAAGGCATTTCGCGGAAAATCTGTACCTTAGATCGATTGTAATCAGCATATCCGAAATATATAGAACTGATGGCCAGATCTCTATTAATTCTTTTTTTTGTCATGCAGTGTTATTGCTCATTATAAAAACTGTTGAGACTTAATTTTTGTTTAATTATCCTATTATTCAAATCAATTTTGATAGAAGAAAGTTACATCACTTGATAAATGTTGTAAGTTATATGCTTTTTTTTATATGAAGGCAATAACAAAATTTTTTAAACGGCAATCCATTTTTACTACTCCGATTTTTTAAATTTGCTTAAAGCACTAACTTTATAGTAGTAACACTACTCGACAATGAACCAATTCACAGTTTAAGTTAAAATAGTACGAACTGTGAATTCCATTAATATATGCCAAAACCACAATATATTTTAAGTTACTTCATTTGAAAGCTCATGTAAATTTGAACCAATTTTCCAAAGCAATCAAAGCGATCGCTTCAGGAGCAAATTTGAGAAACCTATTTCACTTTATAAGTAAGAAATACACTGTACGCTTATGAGTAAAACAAGAAATATAGAATTTTCACTTTATACAAAGTAATTGCTTTATTGACAGATAGAAAGAGTAAAACCGAAAAGAATATAAAAAGGAAATAAACCAAAAAAGAAATTATGAAGGTAAAGGGAAAAGATAGAGTAAATAAATTAAAAAGAAGTGAAAAGAAAAAACAAAACAAAATGAACTAAATGTATTTATGTTAACATTATGTGCTATTTGTGGTGCTAAGAATTTGTAATGTACTCTGTATTAAACACAAATAAAATACTAAAACTATTTAGTCCTTATGCATAATAATTTTAAAACCTTATAACACGTTTATAAAATGAACTTTGTATGAAAAATTTATTTTATAAGTCACTTATAAATTTAAAAAGTGATTATGCATATAACTCTTTATCTTTAGTTTAGTTTCAAAAAAACATCACACTGGCAGTTTCTTGCAGGGAGAAATTTGATTATCAAAAGAAGCTAAAATGTCATGGCAACAATTAAAACTATGGACTAAATGATGACTGCGAAAATTCTGCTTAGATGGTACCAGGAGCTGGAGCAACATTAACATTGGCAACAGAGTTAAGATGACCTGGCAAAGGAGCAGTGTGAACAGCACCACGAGTTTGAGCTACATAACTGCCGGGACCACCAGCAGCTACAACAACTGGAGCAGCAGGAGATGGACCAACAACGACAGCACCATGACCCCATGGACCATGAGCCCATGGCCAAGCAACTGGTGAGGAAACAGCCGTATAGGAAAGACCACCACCAGCAACTTCAGTTAAAACTCCACCCCAGGGAACAATCGATGATTGAACACCCAAAGCCAAGGCCAAAGTGACCAAAGTAGCAATAGCGAACTGAAAGTGGTAAAAAAAGAGACATTATTTATTATTAACTAGGAACTTTGATTAATGGGTTTCCTTCATCCAAAACTTACTTTCATTTTGTTTATATGAAAAGAAAAAGGTTTTAGAGGAGATCGAAGAAAACTAACTGTGTTGTTACTAGTTTGAACTCAAGTTCTATTCTAATTTCTTTCAATAACTGCCCATATTATTTATATCAAAATTAAAGTCAAGCTACCAACCAACCAACCAGCTAAGAACACCCAAACAAAATCTCTCTTGAGATGACAATTTTTTTTTAATAGAACACTATGTAGTCTTTAATATAATAAGAACAATTAAAGAGAATAGGAAATCTTTTGAAACCCTCAATACAATAAAAGTGCAAGTTTTTGCCGTTCTGTGTTTTCCAAACTACATCAGATTCCAAAGATTTGTGTTAATAACTCACAATATTACAAACTTCATATAACAAACCTGCCATTAAGCAAGAAAAAATTGTATATGAAAACTGGAATTTAACTAAACTAGATCAATTACAAACAAACCCCTTGGTTACACTGAAAAAATGTAGTTAAAAACAATTTGCAAGAAAACCACAATAAAAGTAACTTTATTGATTTTTATTTCAAACTGTCACTAAATTTGGACCATCTCGTGGCTAATGGTATTCTACCTTAAACACGATAAATGTTATTAAATAGGTATTTCATTTTTAATATTGTTGTAATTGTCAAAATTTATTTAAAAATTTTAAATTTTTGGTGTATTAATTAATTGCTTTATGTTTATGGTTTATAAATTTTATAAATAAAATAACAAGTTTCACAAAATTTATTTAAAAATAAAAATTTATTAAGTATGTCGCAAACTGCGATAGGAACTGGCGACCTTCCGGATGTCAGTCCATCGCTTTTCCTCTAGGCTAATCTTCATTTAGATTTTTTAGTAAAATTTCAAATATTTTTTAAGTTTTGAATTTTTAAAATTTTGTGTATGAATAAAATTATATCAGCAACACAAAATCAGTTGTGTCTTTTAATTTGAATCAATAAAAAAATTATTTGGAAAAAATCTATAATGCCTTTGCTGAGATTTGAACTCACAGTGCTAAGACTATCAGGCTGTGTCTGCCCCCTTCACCACAAACACTTACATTTAGTTGTTGCCTATGAAATAAAAATATATTACATTCCAAATTTTATTATAATAATTAAAATTTCTATTCCTAATCTCAATATATTATTATAATTACCAAAATAATGGAATTCAATGGTTGATTGCATTGAAGTTGTTTTTTTTTTTTAATTGATTGAACACTCCTTGGATGGAGTGTTCCTTTTTATTGAAACAGAACTGATATTAGGTTTTTCCTGTCGATATTTTATTCAAATGACTAAATATACGATAAACTGGTGCTTGTTAGTATTGAAAGTAGGGATGCCAATCGGGATTGATATTTGAAAATCCCGGGATTCGGGATTTTGTATGAAATCCCGGGAGCCTGAGATCGGGATCCCGGGATTTTCGAGACTACGGGATTTTACGTGATTTCGGGATTTAAATTTTCTTTTATTTGTAAAAACTTTTATGTTATGTAACTAATTTTTTTATAGAATAAAGCGTTTTATAATTATTTAATAGTTCCCAGTCAGAAATCGCCAGTGGTACAAAAAATCAAGCACTGGCATACCACTGGATAACCACGGTATTAAAAATAAATGACTGGCGGAACACTCATTTGGGACGCTTTGCCAGCGTTTGCAAAAAGCGTTTTACCAGTATTTTTTTTACAAAAATTTCGAAATTTCGGTGGTTTATAAAAAAAAACCACTGGCAAAGAATTGGCTTAGAGTGATATGCCAAGGTTTGCAACCAGTGGTTATCCAGTGTTACCTAGCCAATGCTACCAGGCGTACAAAAATTAATTCACTGGAAAACCAATGATTTTATAAAAATGCTGACGCTTCGTTAAAAAATATTTGTAGTCGGAAGGTTCCGAGTTCAAATCCGGTTGCAAGCAAAAATTTTTTTTTGGATTTTTTTTAATTTAAAATTTTTTTTGTTTTATAAAATCAATTTTTTTGTTTGTGGGAAAGCTCCTTCAAGACCAACTTTTTTTTTGCCCTCCCAACACTGGCATACTAGTTACTAAAAATTGTTTGCCAGTACTAGCATTTTGGCACAGCCAGTAGTTGTCCAGCTATTATCGCTCATTTATGTGTTTAGCCATTAAATATTATATGTTTCGTTAGCTCAGTGGGTAGAGCAATCGTCTGCCAATCTGACGGCCTGGGTTCAAATCACGGCAGGACCAAAAAAAATACATATGAACTTTTTTTTAATTTTGTTTTGGAAAATATATTTCCAGACCACCTATTTATTGGTTTTGCCAGCGTTTTGCCAACGTTTAAAAATTTTGTTCCTCCAGTGCTTTTCCGGCGCTTTTTGAACAGCCGGTCCTTTTGTCTAATGATGTTATCATTTTGGAATGGGAAAGCACTTTTTGCCAGTACTTATACCACCTGTTAAAGTGCTTTGCCACCGCTTTCCCGTTTGTATTTTTCTGACTGGGTTGTTAATTAATAATGTGGTACATTTTATGAATATTGAAACATCTCAGTCAGAAATTGACAGTGGTACAAAAAATCAAGTACCTGCATACCACGCGATGTTAAAAATACATGACTGGCAGAACACTCATTTGGGACGCTTTGCCAGCGTTTGAAAAAATTAATTAGTTTTACAAAACATCACGGCAGGGTCAAAAAAAGATACATATGAACTTTTTTTTAAATTTTATTTTGGAAAATATAATTCCAAACCACCTATTTATTGGTTTGGCAGCGTTTTTCCAAATTTAAAAATTTTGTTTCTCCAGTACTTTTCCCTCGCTTTTTGAAGTGCCGGTCCTTTTGTCTATTGACGTTTTCATATTGAAATGGGAAAGCAATTTTTGTCAGTACTTGTACCACTTGTTAAAATACCTTGTCATCGCTTTCCCGCTTGTATTTTTCTGGCTGGGATAATATATGAAGGCCTGTCATTAAGTTCACTTGCGCCCATTATTTTGTAAGCAGATTTTAAAACAGATTCGTTGTGATAACCTTGCCCACTAAATTGTGTAATTACAGCAACAAAGTTATTTGGTTATCGTTATCAAATGTTTTCATGGAAAAATTCAAACTTACAGTCCCAGCCAAAATTAGGTTTCAGCAATCGAATTTCGCTTGGAAGAATAAATCGGTCAAATAACAAACAAACGTGACAAACAAAAGGTGTGTTTCTTTACTTTTTGGGTAAAGTTCGGTAAAATGAGAGTAAGCACAAAAGCCTCCCACAAAATGACAAAATTACCCAATAGTACAGGAACGCAAAAAACCACTTTTCTAGCCCAAAAACTTATTTCAAAGAATAATGTTAAACAGTGATGGGACTTGAAAAATTATGTTTTGTGCCAAGTGTGTGACTAAAATGTGCCAAATGGGCCTTTATTGTGCCAAAACTCAATTTTCACTTAGAAACCGTGTTTTCAACTTTCATTTTGTAAATGCATTCTTATGGAATTATTTTGAATTCTTATGGAATCAATTACATTTGAATGAATTAAAATTTTCTTTCAATTAAAAGGTGAATGATAAATTAAATTCATCCGATACTTTTACAGATTTGGGAATTCAGCCAATGAATGAATTCTTTAGGAATGGTTGCACGGAATGGTATACATATAAACATTTTCTAAAACTGAATTAATTTTTTTATGAATTAAACTTAAATTAATTCTTTCGAAGCTCTGAGATAAATTTATAGCATTTGAATTTTTAAAATTCTATGGATTAAGCACCGTAAATTGTTCAGTTTTCACGTGAAAAAACTGTTATACTCCATATTCTGGTGAAAAAGTGACATTTTGTGTTAATTTTGATTGTGGCTTTTATATAAAATTAAAATATTGTTAATTTTTTTAACTTAAATTGCAATGTAACGCATTTAAAGTCTGAGAGAAATTTGTTCACGTGAAAAACAACTTACGGTGCTTTATTCGGTAATATTTGCCATTTTTTAGTTTTGCTTTATTCGAAAAGGTATTTTAATTGGTATTAAAATGCTTAGGAACTAAAAAGTAAAGAATTGTTATTTTTTAAATACATTTTCTATTAAATTTTGTAGATAACCAAAATGTGCCAAAATAGTATCGGTTGTGCCATTGTACCAATCAATCTTAGATTGTGCCAAAAATCCCATCACTGATGTGAAAATACGTATAATTTCAGTTTGCAAATCGGCACAAATAGACATATTTATTCACATTTAAAAGTTGTTTTTGATTTTATTCAATTAATTTTAACAAAAAACCAAGTTTCTTTTACTTATTTCTTTATTTAATTACAATTTTTAATTTAATTTCATAATTATTTTTTGTTTATATTTGCATCAGCTGTTTTACCAAAGTTTACCCGAAGAAAAAGTCTGGGTAAATTTTGGTAAAAAGAGAAGCACTAATACACTCTCATTAGCGCTCTCATTTACCCAATTCTCGAGTACGGGAACGCTTTTGGGTAAATTTCGGTAACTTTGGATAAATTTAGGTAACATTGGGAACGTACGGGAACACACTGAAAGTGACAAAGTCTTTGCATAGTTTACTCGAATAATCTACTTAATTTATAATTTTACTAATATATTGGCATCAATTTCTTGTCAATATGAGAAAATTCAAGAAAAAACGTAGGTAATCTAAAATTGCTCACTTTGTTTATTTGCGTTTATATTAATATTAAAAAATAAGAAAATCCCGGGATTTTTGAGAAATAATCCCGGGATTCCGGATTTTGCCAATCCCGAAAATCCCGGGATGTCGGGATTCGGGATTTAATGTAGCAGTTTGTATTTTTTCAATATTGATTAGGAAAGCCAACATTTTTTGGATAATGTATAATATTGATGTTCACCAAAATCAATAGGCTTCGTCCTTGGGCCAACATAGGTCTGTGTACCAAATTTCGTCAAAATATCTTAATATTTGCGATCTGCAGCGTATAAACAATATAATTTTAGGGGAACCCTTAGTTTACTCGAATAATGGGCACTAGGTCTAAACATGGACCGATAGTCACCAAAATTAATAGACTTCGTCCTTGGCCCAACATAGGTCTGTGTACCAAATGTCATCGAAATATCTTAATATTTGCGATCTGCAGCGTATAAAAAATATAATTTTGGGGGAACCCTTATATGGGCACTAGGTCTAAACATGGATCGATTTAAACCAAAATCAATAGGCGTCGTCCTTGGGCCGACATAAGTCGGTGTACCAAGTTTTATCATATTTTATATCTTAATATTTGCGACCTGTAGAGTGCGCACAAGAATGCTTGGACAGACAGACTGACAGACAGACGGACGGACGGACATCGTTAAATCGAAATAAAAAAAAATTCTGAGCCGATCGGTATACTATAAGGTGGGTCTAGGACCAATATTTTTTGGTGTTACAAACATCAGCACAAACTTATAATACCCTGACCACATAGTGGTGTAGGGTATAATTATTGAATAACAACAGAGTTTTATTGGTTCCGATTGAATTCCAACCAATTTGTTTTCGGAGTGTAATAATAACTCCTAAGGCAGAAATTACCAATGCTACACTAATAGAAAAAAGCCAGTAAAAAACTTAGTTAAAACTACTAAAAATTAGTTAAAACTCATGCTGCAGAAAAAACTGCTAAAATTAGCAGATTATTTTTGCTATATATTAATAATATAGGAACAGCAAAAATAAAACTGTTAAATGTACAGAATTTTAGTTATAAGTATTTGGGTTAAATTTTTATAAATGGAAAATAGCAAATTAACCTGCTAAAATCAGGAAAAAATTTTTCTATACATTTAGTAGCCTAAAAAATCAGAAAAAAAATTAAATTTTCGAAGTTTTTTTTTTGATTTTTTTTTAAATGCAAATAAAAATCGAGCCTTTTAGAAACACCAGTTTACAATTTTCTTTCTATTTCTGCTGATTTTAGCAGTAAAGGCTGCTATTTGCATTCAACTAAATAGCAAAAATTTTGTAGATATAACAGTTTATTTTTGTTATTTTTAGTATACTAATATTTAGCAAAATTTTCTGCATATTTTACAATACAATTTGTTATTTTCAAGTTAGCTTATATATAACTAAAATTCTGTAAATTTAATAGTTTTAATTTTGCTGTTCTTATTTTACTAGTATTTAGGAAAAAAATCTGCTGATTTTAGCACCTCATTTTTAACTAATTTTTAGTAACTTTTTCTGGTATTTTTATAGATTTATTTCTATAAGTGTACTTAATATCGAACATCGATATAGCAAAGGGTAACTTTGAACTTAAACATAAGTGACTGGTAGGACACTCATTTGGGATGCTTTTCCATCGTTTGCAAAAAGCATTTGGCCAGTATATGTTTTACAAAAATTTAAAAAAAATACCACTGGCATAAAATTGGATTAGAGTAGTACCAAGAAGCCTATAAGACTAGGAGATGTAATCGCTATCGGATCACACATTGGATCAGACATCGGATAGATGGCGTTGTCAGATAGTCAATAAAAATTGAAAAACAATATATGAATTAAGAAAAAATATGATAACAAAATACGAAAATAAAAATGAACCTTTAAATGCCTGATCTCTTCAATTTTAACCATTTTTATATATACGATTTCAAAAGGCGTGTACATTTCAAGAAAAATACCAAAAAAAAATTATTTAAAAAAGGCGATTTTTATTGAAAAATATGGTTTTTTGCCAAACAGCTTAATTGTAGGTAATTATGTTAACGTGTATAAAAAAAAAATAATAATATAAAAACTATACAAACCATGAACTATACATTTATTGTCGCCAAAATTAATAATATTGCTAGAATACCACTTCAAATATTTAAATAAACATTTTTGAATATTACACATTTTGTAAAAAAACGCGTGTATTCGATTTTTCACAAATATACATAGCAAAATCAAGATTTTTCCTATAACTGTTTAAAACATCTGCGCCAGACTATAAAAACACTGTGTATAGAAGGGGCCCCAATGCCCAAAAATGCAGTTTTGTGCATCAAGGGGGTTTAAAAAAAAACTGGTATGTTGCCATATGGCTACACCATGCAATTAAGGGTTAAGCAAAAGCTTATGTTCAAATTTCATCTCAAAATTTTTATATATCACATATTTTATAAATTATTGCACTTTTTAATTTCAGATTGGGATTGCCAATAAATAATTTGTAATCTTTATTTTAAATAAAAATCAAATGAAAATATCATTATTAACAATGTTTTCTATTTCCATTTTCTTATTTATTCTTAGTTTTTTCTCATAATTTATAGTTTTTTTCGCCTCTTTATTCTCATTTCTTATTTCCTTTTTGCGCAAAATTTCTTTTATTCATGTTACATCGCACCATGGCGTCATGCCTTCGTCATTTACGCACTTGTGTTGTCCGATGTCCGGTTCAATGTGGGATCCGATAGATACTGTACCTCCTAATTTATACCAGTCTTGGTAGTACTACCCAGTGAGAAATTGCCAACACTACAAAATCAATGAACACTAGTAGAGAAATGATTCTATAAAATAATGCCGCTTTTTGAAAAAAGTTTTGTAGCCAAGAGATTTCGAGTTCAAATCCGGATACAGCTATAGTATATAGCTACCAATTATTATATGTCTCGTAAGGTCACTAGACAATATACCAATAAACGGCAGGATCAAAACATATATGTATGCACAGCGCATGCTACGGGGACAGTTTTTCGATCAAGTATTTAGTATGGAAACATTTGGTTAGTTTGGGGACTGTCCTCAAACTCTTCCTAGGTCTAGCGCATAGTATCAAGACATTTGTGACTCATATACAGCATAGTTTGGGCACATTTTTGGCCATGTCTCCGAACTATGCGCACCACATATATATATACATATATAAACTTTTTTATATTTTATTTTTCAAAAATCTATTTCTAGACCACCTTTTTCGGTTTACCAGCATTTTACCAACGTTGAAAGTTTTGTTTTTCCGGCGCTTTTTTAATAGTCGGCACTTTTGTCTAATGTTTTTATAATTTTGGGAATGGGAAAGCACTTTTTTAAATCACCTGTACCACCTTTAGAGTACCTGTTAAAGTGTCTGCCTTGTCATTGCTATCTCGTTTGTATTTTTCTGACTGGAAATTTTATACTCTACCTGCCAGTCCATTAAAAACAATTTGAGGTATTTGTTATACAGAAAAAATTATGGCCAATAAAATTTCAATTAAAATTTTGTTTGATTTCAAATTCATTTTCAATTAAAAGTTTAATCATATCTATTAAATTTTTAATTAAAAGTGAGTATGTCGTATATATATATATATTTGTTCCTTTTACTCCTGCAAGGAGCATAGGGCCGCGAGTATGTCGTATGCTTGGCGTAAAATCATATTATCTTTTATTATTCATATTTTGAGTTTTATTGCAGATATAAAAATTACAAAAGTGTGTCTCAAATCGGAGAACTTTATGGCCTCGGTTCAATAGAACTCTTCAGGAGAAGCTCGGTAAGGGACCGAGGGTCGATAAAACAGTTGATATTCTGGAACGATCGGTGAGCCCTCTTGAGAGAGCCATGGATGTGGCTTTCAGGGTTTCTTGCCATTAGACACGGAAAAATAAATATTTCCCTCCCTGGTGGAGTTCGGAATTTTCAGTGGTGCCAGCAAATGGTGGACGACATATCGCGACAATTTAAGGCCGTATAAGAAGGCAGTGACGATGGCGAAGCGCAACTCATTGTGAACGTTCTGTGAATCTATAGAAAAAATTCATTCCCCTGCCAGGCTCAGCAAGGTTCTGGCAAAGGGTCACTCAAACCATGCGTACGTAAAGAGGGATGATGATCCATGGTCGGAACCGTTGGTCGAGTTATTGGAGATCCAACTTGACACTCACTTTTCTGGTTGCAGGGAAATGAACGGCTCTGCCTCGCACGAAAAGCTTAGAGTGATAAATTGGAAGTTTCGCTCCTTACAAATCGCCGGGTCTGGATAGCATTCTTCCGGTAATGCTACAGAGTGCTCAAAAGCTGATCACTCTCTGGCTCCTCGAGATATACAAACTTTGTCTCTCTCTCTCAACTACGTGCCTGTTAGCTGAAGGAGGGTTATGCTAGTATTTGTACCTACGATTGGCAAGAGGGGATATGAAGTTGCAAAGGATATGAAAGGACGCATTTTAGACCATAATTAGAGAGATCGTTATAACTCTCTTGTAGTCAACATGTATATCTCAAAGGCCGCTCAAAGGAAACTGCACTTTATCAGGTTGTGAGCGTAGTGGAGAGATCCCTAAAATTCAAACAATATACCTTGGCTGCTTTCTTGTATATAGAAGGTGCTTTCAACAATGTCAGAACTGATGCGATACACAGCGCCCTTTTGGATCTGGGCGTTCATACATATGTCAGCGACTGATTGGTAACTATGTTGGACTCTAGAATTCTCCACGCTCGTAGGGTAATAGCGAGAAGTCGAACCAAGCCAGGAGAGGAACTTCCCTTAGGTGGGGTGATCTCACCGCTGTTATGACTTTTGGTTATTAACTCAGGTCTTACTAAGTTGGATAATCAGATTATCAGATTATGCGAACGATGTGCTGTTATTAGTTTCAGGGAGGTTTCTGGATGTGATAAGTGATTTCATAACCTGCGCTCTGGATACTCTCAGTAACTGGGACACAAGCTGTGGCCTGGGAAAGAATACGAGTAGAACGGAACTGTTGATTTTCACCACTAAGGCCAAACGGAGCTTCAGACTAGCGGGGATTAAAGACTCTGGTGTCTTCTGTGGTGAGTGCGACATACGGGGCTCCTTCAGGATACCTGATCATGATAGTGCCTTTCAGGCAGAGATTTTGGCTATCAGGGAAGCCTGTAAGCTCTTGTGTGCAGTCGGGGCTCAGGAATCCGGGTATCTTCGTTGATAGCCAAGCAACGCTTAGCGGTTGTCCACGACAGACGAGGATTGGACAGACCGTTAAGAGCGCACTTTTATTCCCTTGAACCCCGGTTGTTACAACGCTCCTGTCCAAAAATTCAAAAAGTATGTTGTCGTTGAGTTAGCACATACTTCAGGGAAGACTTATTTTTATTTCTAGACTTCTAGATAAAGAGGCCGTCATGGGGAGACTTTTGCTTTTTTTACCTACCCGTTAGGAATTTTCAAAAAGTTTTCTTTGCAGATGTCTACGTCTGAGGAGGAACCTACGTACCAAAATTTAACTTTCTGGTTACAGCGGTTCGGGCAGATCATTAGTGGAGTTTACAAAATTCGTGTATGTTTAATATAGAGGGGGAATCATCATATCAAATTACAACTTTCAAGCTCCAGTGGTTTTGGCAGACCGTTAAGGGGAAGTACCTTCTCGATACGATAGCCCATACTCCAAGGAACACATATTTTAAATTTGAGTTTTCTAGTCAAAGGTGTTTTGACACGATCTCAAGGGAGAGGCTTTTCCCCTTTTTGCCACTCCCGGTAGGAATTTTCAAAGTCTCTTCTTAACGGACGTTACGTCGGAGGAGCTACCTATGTATCAAATTTCAACTTCCTAGCTTCAGCGGTTTGGGCTGTGCGATGTTGAGTCAGCCAGTCAGTCCTTCACTTTTGTTTTTATAAATACTTATGTATATAGATATTGTTAAGCCAAAAATATTTAACAAATTGTTCACAAATAATTTCTTTAAGCGTATGCAGTCACCTCCAGACCTCTAACAATAAACATCTACGTAGCTACTCATACTTATACATAACATATGCTAGGCAGTATTATTATTGCAATGTTTAGAAAATAATTCATACCTTTAATGGTAACAAGTTTTAATACTGTTCTTGAACTTCTGTGTCAATTGATTTTAAATAACCACCACAAGAGGCCAGAGTATGTTAAGGTGGTTCAATGCGTTTGTAACGCAGAGAAGAATTTAAAATTTAAGCTACAAAATTTACTGTGGCTTAAATGTTTACTTTTCTCCCAAAATCAATGAAAATCGTACGCCAATGTACAAAATTGTTATTGTTTCACATGTTATTTTTGTCTAATTTCATACACGCCTAACGCCGATATACTGATCGTACACAAATAAGAACAAATTGCAATTGCCACACTGTTTTTGAGGATTGGCAACTTTTCAACACGATGTAAATAAACCAACCAATTTTTAAAATGCTCGATATTTTTCCATTTTTTTTTCTTGGTTTACCTATTAAATTTCTTATTATCCATTACAAATTAATGTTTCGGCATTTTAGCGGTATTTCAACGGCAATATAAAATAATTGGAACGGTAAAATATCGAAATAAAAATGGTTAAGAATGCTGGGAATTACCCTTTATAGTATCACCGTTTTAAAACCTTCTTATCGGTTTTGGTTTCGGTTTGGTAGACAATTACCGTTATAATAAAACTGAAACCATAACAAACCTTGAAATAAACCCGTACTAATGCAATAACGACTAAGACCACTCTTTCAGCACTAGTACTGGTAAACCATCCGCCTTAGACACCAGAACTCTTTTAACGGCACGACCTTGAAAGAAAGTCCAGGCACCTAGAATTTTACGCTTACTAGTGTGCTACGTAAGCAGGCAGTTTTATGCAAAACTAATTTCTGCTTCCCGGTATAGTAAGAACGTGGGTAAGGTATAGTAAGAACGCTGTGGTGTAATGGTTAGCGCATTGGACTGTTATGCATGCGGTTGCAGGTTCGAGCCCCAACCAAGCCAACATCAATTTATGAAATATAGTAATATATATGAGTTTTTTCTATCCCTCATACATATCGCGGCGTCCTCCTTCGGTGTTCCCATAGCACTTAACCCCACCGAAGTAAAATAATATAACAGGGCTATGACCTAAAAAGCTTCAACTAAGTTCGCCAACTCACCATCAGATGGCGCGCAACAACTGTTCTAAAATTCAACATCTCGCGCAATTACAGTGTTGCCATATTTGAAGCCCTTCATCTTTCACCACCTTTCACTTCTTCTCTATCCTCTTTCCAAAGGAAGAAACACGTTAATAGGAAGAATTTCCTGAGTGTTGCTTATCTTTAAAAAAAAAAAATATCTTCGAGTGATTTTTTTAAAGTGACCACTGTTAATCCTTGTAGAAAAAAAATTTATGGAAAAAGTTATTTTTTTTGAACAAATATAAAAGCTACTTTTTGATTTTAATTATTTTGAATTTTGTTTTTTCGAGCAAACAAAATAGTTATTTTTTTTTCTTTTATTTTTTTGAGCAAAAGTAAAGGTCATTTTTTTCAATTATTGCCTATTAAAAATTCGCTTTCGCCAGCATTTATCATATTTATGATTGTTTGAAATGAATTTTTCAAAATTTTAGTATATTTAATATTTTAGTATATTTTTTGTTAAAAAATAAAAGTCAAAAAATAACTTTTATTTTTGATCAAAAGTGTAAAAGTAAAAAAAAAAACTTTTATTTCTGCTCGAAATAATTATCCACACTTCTATTTTGGGGATTCCACGTACATTATACCCACTTTCATTTTCGGGATTCTAACAGATTTTTTTTTTATCATAATCCCCAAATTTAAAGTAAAGTACCTTAGACAGCGGCTTAAGTTAACTTTTAAACGAGGTAACAAAAGAAAAAATAACGGTAGTGGTACTTCGGTCATACTACATATAAATATTTTGGTAGTCCAATTTTAAGGGAAACCGTATTGCAGCTTTTCGTTGACGGCATTTTAAGGGTAAACATTGAAGACGAAACCGTTAGAAAATTAAGGTTTTGAACGGCTTTCGGATCGGGTACTGTATTTAACCCTTTGACACAGGAAAATTAATGGCTGGGAATTTTCCGACCAAACTTTGTGGATATGTAGATCTAAGCAAAAGAAATAGTATTTATTACTTTCATGGCTTTGCAGCACCCCCTAGCGGAAATATTTGGAATTAAAGTTCAAATATTATCATGCTGCCGATACCAAGCGCGTTAAATTTTTTTTAATTTTATATTTTTTCTATTACAAAACTCTACATAAAATCTTTCGAGTTTTTGAATTTTATTCATCACAAAATTTTTGAGACTAAACTTTAGTATATTTTTAAATTTTAACACATTCTCAGCAGCGTTGATAATCACAAGACAAAATGCACTCAACTGATCTCATGTTGTTTTGAAATTTCACAGCCTGCTTTAAATTTAAATAAGAACAACATAGCGAACCGATAACAGTAAATGAATAGCGCGTTGGTTAAAATTCAAATCAGTGACGAGATGGTGAAATCGAAGTAGGTATGTATATACTCGCCAAAGGGTTAAGCGGTTTTGCTTGCCAATCCTGCAAAATTTTAATATAATGAAATCAGAGCTTGGAAGGATTAATACCTTAATTCAATTATTTAATTCTGAATAATTAATTCGAATAATTAATTCACAAAGCACCATATGTGTGTGACCTTCTCCGAGAAAAGGGACCTAGTGAGTGAAAATGAAGTTTTGAGAAGAACGCATTTAAAGTTTCAAATTTTAATGTTTTTCTCATTTTTATCGATTTTCCCAAGTTCCCGTTTTTTGACACACTACGTCCTTTTTCTCGGAGAAGGTCACATATATTGAGTAGAATAAATTCATATTTGTTTTCGTTCGATTTATTTTGTTACGAATTAATTCAATTGATATAGTTATTTTTTTTAAATCAAATGAATTAATTCACTGGTGAACGCGTTGAATTTTATAATTTTTCAATTTTCAAAAAGGAATTAATTCTTCAAAGCTCTGAATGAAATAAAATGAAGTCATACGAGTATTACCTAAAAGTATTTATAAGAGGTTTTCCTAATTCGACCTAAGCCAATATAACTATATCGTAACTTTTTCTTGTTGCCAGTGGAGGGTAACTTTTTTTTTGTTTCTCTAAATGATATTGTTGCATTTTCCGCTATTTTTATACCGTACACCACTATGAGGACAGGGTATAATGAGTTTGTGCTGATGTTTGTAACAACAAAAACTATTAGACCTACACTGATAGAATTTTTGTTCATACTATTAATCGATTTCATTAAATTGCATTTATATATTTAATGAACACTTTTCATTAAATGCATGAAAAATTCGTTAATTTAATGAATAACTTAATTTGTTTGTATTCGCTAAGTAGAGGAATATCGAAATTAGTTAGCCCAAATAACCCCATCATTTTGTTTTGATCATTTCAGATCAATTGTTTACATTCTGGTGATTGGGGCTCAAATCAAGTTTTGGAAGATGTCAAAATCAAAAAACTAATAAATAAAAAGTTATATAAAAGAAAACATAATGTTAATGCTTTATCGATTCAATGAACTCATTCTTTGGGGAATTTCCAATAAAAAAAAATCATTGGACTAGTGAACAAATTCATTAATACTATTCACAAAATTCTATCAGTGTGGACCCAGCTTAAAGTATACCGATCGACTTAGAATAACTTTTTGGGCCGATTAAGTGCTCTCCGTCTGTTTGTCTATGTATTCTCGCGAAATCTTAAAATATAAAAAATGTTCATGAAATTTTGTACTCTAATTTATATTTGCCAAGGACGAACTTTTTTGACTTTGGTCCAAATCGCCCCACGTTTAGGCCTAGTGCCCATATTAAGGTACCCACAAATTGGCTTATATGCTTGTTCATACGATACAGGTAGCAAATATAAAGATATTTTAATGAATTTGGTACACTAACCCATGTGAACCCAAGCCCAAAGTCTATCGATTTATGACAGAATCGGTTTATATTTACACATATCGCCCACATGAACAATATTTTCGATTTGCTAATACACCTAACAAAATCAGACTTTCTTATTAATTTTTTTAATTATTTACTAATATATAGACAAATTTTGTTAAAAGTTCATTTCAACCCATTAAGATTCCGGAGGCAAACATTGGTTTACCTTCAACCACATTGGTGTAGGATATTACATAGTTGGTATGCGGGACTTAAACTTTTTTACTTGTTTATTTAATGAGTTTAAACAGTAGGTACATAAAAAAATAACTTAATTACATATAAACATTTTTGTTAACAATATCTACGTGACAGACAGACAAACCGCCGTATAGACCCAGAGACATACAGCTGGTTTTTTATGTTTTATTAATTTTGTGACAATTTGACGCCCATTCAACTATTTGCGTATGAAATTGGCCACACCTTAACCGTGTTAAGATATTAGTTCCGTAAGATAAACAATATGCAAACAATCCCAGCAAAAAACAAGATTAAGTAAAAGCTCCACAATTAATGGTATAAATGTACAGGGTGGCGCAAAAGTAATATCATAATGTGAATGTGCTTTAGTTTTTGCAAATGGCGTCAAATGTCATTGTGCTTTGACATCTATGTTATAGACAAATAGAGAATTATATGACAACAAGCAATGGAGCGATAAACACCTGAAGAACGTGGAGTTATTGCTACTGCCTATTTGACCAATTTTCGGTCTGTTTTTTTAACGCAAAAATCACAATGAGCGACGAAGACCATTTCTAGTGGTTATGTTAACAAACAAAATATGCATTTCTAGGTTATAGAGAACCACATGGAATACACGAAGAGCCATTGCACCCTCTCAAAGTGACTGTTTGGTGATGTTTTGCGAGCAACAATACAAAATGCCATAAAACGAGCACAAATGTGCATCAATTCGAGAGGTTGTCATTTGACCGATATAATTTTTTCAACTTGGCCCGATTATTGAATGTTTAGTTAGCTACTAACTGGGACTTTAACTGACACATTTGTTGTTGTTTCTCATATGAAATTTGAATTTAATTGTTGGCTAAATTCTAACTGGACATTCAGTAATCGGGCCTTAATGTATTAAATTTTACATCTTCACATAAACTTTTCGTGAAAACATAACTTATTTTTTTTTTTTCATTTCTAACAAAATGTTAGGCAATTCACATTATGGCGTTACTTTTGCGCCACCCTGTACTTCTTTTTTAATAGAAACACTATTGATTTAAACATTTTTAACAATATACTAACGAATTCTTTGGAAGCAATGAAAAAAGTGGTTTCTTAAGCATTACTTTCAATTTTTGTGCTGGGATTCTACTAAAAAATTGATAAGTTGTGTGTATGTTATTAGTGCAAAATATGTATATTTTGCATATAACTGGGAGCTTGAAGTTTATGTCAACACTTGTGCACTATTGAAAGTCTGAAGTAGGAATATGAACAGAAATGTTTATTGAAAAAATATTGATTATAATAAATGATTTAGGACTTTATCTTTCAGTAATATCTTTTTCGAATATTTCTTCAGACTTCAATCAAATTATGATTTATTGATTTGTAATCGATTCTGTTCATTTGTAGTAATTTATATTTATCATGCATTTATACACTGTCGGTAAGCAAAATCTTTGAAATACCAAAAATATGAGTACAAAATTTTCTTTAAATTGATATGTAATAGGGGTTTTCATATAAACTCGTATTATACTCGTAAAGGGTGTAAACGTGGTATGGTTATGAGTTCAGTGCAAACTCCTTACATAAAAAATATTTGTTGTATTTATACAAGGTCTACAAGGCATTTCCGAGTTTATATAAAAATCCCTAATATGTTTTGAAAATAACTTAAGCTGTATTTTGTCTCATACCTCTAAACGTTAACGGTGGGTCTCATACTGTACCCAGTCAGAAAAATACAAACGGGAAAGCGGTGGCAAAGCACTTTAACAGGTGATACAAGTATTGGCAAAAAGTGCTTTCCCATTCCCAAAATGATAACATCATTAGACAAAAGGACCGGCTGTTCAAAAAGCGCCGGAAAAGCACTGGAGGAACAAAATTTTTAAACGTTGGCAAAATGCTGGCAAAACCAATAAATAGGTGGTCTGGAAATATATTTTACAAAATAAAATTAAAAAAAAGTTCTATGTATTTTTTTGACCCTGCCGTGATTTGAACCCAGGCCGTCAGATTGGCAGACGATTGCGCTACCCACTGAGCTAACGAGACATATTATATTTAATGGCTAAACACATAAATGAGTGATAATAGCTGGACAACTACTGGCTGTGCCAAAATGCTTGTACTGGCAAACAATTTTTAGTAACTAGTATGCCAGTGTTTGGAGGGCAAAAAGAAAGTTGGTCTTGAAGGAGCTTTCCCACAAACAAAAAAATTAATTTAATGAAACAAAAAAAATTTTAAATTAAAAAAAATCCAAAAAAATTTTTTTGCTTGCAACCGGATTTGAACTCGGAACCTTCCGACTACAAACATTTTTTAACGAAGCGTCAGCATTTTTATAAAATCATTGGTTTTCCAGTGAATTGATTTTTGTACGCCTGGTAGCATTGGCTAGGTAGCACTGGATAACCACTGGTTGCAAACCTTGGCATATCACTCTAAGCCAATTCTTTGCCAGTGGTTTTTTTTATAAACCACCGAAATTTTTGTAAAAAAAATACTGGTAAAACGCTTTTCGCAAACGCTGGCAAAGCGTCCCAAATGAGTGTTCTGCCAATCATTTATTTTTAATACCATGGTTACCCAGTGGTATGCCAGTGCTTGATTTTTTGTACCACTGGCGATTTCTGGCTGGGTAGTTTTAACTTTAACTTAACTATAAACAAAAGAAAATGTCAAAAAAATGTACACAAAATAACAAACAATTTTTGGGTTAACTATTAACCTAAGTTTAAACCTTCAATATGAGACCCACCGTAAGTATTTAAAGCAAATCTATGTTAAACCGATTGTACATGTGAAAATGTATAAACGTTGAGTTTTCAACGTTGATAATTATACGTGTTGAAAGTTAACGTGCATACGAAAAGTAATGTGTTACTTTTCGTCTTATACGCGTTTTTATGCACTTTGAGTTTTTTCATGAGTTAACGGTTATAGTTAAGTCGAAAACATAGCTTTATATATTAAGGGTCATATGCATAATCACTTTTTAAACTTATAAATGGCTTACAAAATAAATTTCCCATACAAAAATCATTTTACAAACCTGTTATATGCATGGATGGTAACCGAAACGATGTCGTTATCGGTAAGGGTAACGCTATTTTAGATTATTTCGGTAATTGTATTTTAAGGGTAACGCTATTTCATTTATTTCGGTATCGATATTTTAAGGATAACGGTTTTTTGATTATTTCGGTAACGGTGTTTTAAAGTTAGCGGTATTTCAGTTATTTCGGTAACGGTATTTTAAGGATAACGGTAGTCGGCTATTTCGAAGCATCCCGCAATTTTTTTTAGAAAAAGCAAATGAGATTAAAAATATAACCAAATTATCAACTTAATTTATGAAAAATGCTCAATAAGCACGTGCAATTACCAAAAGCGGAAAATTAAAAATATCGGTAACGGTATTTTAGGGACAACGGTATTCCATTTATTTCGGTACCGGTATTTTAAGGGTATTGATATTTCATTTATTTCAGTATTGATATTTTAATAATAACGGTATTTCAGTTATTTCGGTACAGGTATTTTTAGGATAACGGTATTTCTCTTATTTCGGTAACAATATTTTAAAGGTAACGGTAGTCAGTTGAAAGGGTTTTGAATCGATAACGGTATTTTAGTGGCATTGCCTGCGAACCCTGGTTATAAGGTTTTCAAATTATTATGCATTTTCCTATATTCAGCTTGAAATTACGCATCGTTTGAGTTCTAACAGTCATTACCAAGGCAAGGGACTTCCTGTAAATATATACATCAGGATGTCCCTTAATTTAACGATATGTAGATTTTCGTTCATTACACTTCCCAGTTTTATTGTAAGTGGTCCCAAATGGAAGAAATCGTGCCGAAAGTTTGACGAAAATGGTCCATGTTGCAGAAAAGGTTTATTAATATTAAAAATTACCAAAATTCGAAATTCCAAAAAAAATTATTGTATATTTCAGATATTCATTTAATAAAGTCAAAATTACTGAGATAGGTAAGTCTGACTTTATCGGATATCATTAACCCACTTTAGCCTGGAATCCAAAATGACCCACAAATTTTATAAAAATGCAAAAACCTGTTTTATTGTAAATTAATTATAAAGAGTTTTTAACATTTTAACTTGGAGATGTCGATTGCCATTTTTACCATATATAAATTGATATTAAAGAAATTGGAAAAATGATAATTCGAGTTTGTGTTTGGAGCGACTGCTATCCAGGACATTTTACGAAAACTTCTTATTTTTTCAAAAATTTAACAAAATTTTTAATGTTTTCAGGTTGCATTACACGGTGTTACAAAAAAAATCCATGGGATATTATATTAATTTTCTGATAGGTATTGTCGAGTAGAACAAGAATCTGTATTTGAAATTTTCCAGGCACGTCAGAATTTTGAGATACGGGTAAAAAACCGGGTTTTCGGACCTATATGCACTTAATAACGGGTAACTCAGTTGATTCTCAACCGATTTTATATAATAACTTAGTCATTTTTTAACGGATTTTAAAACCGTAAATTGCATTTTACTCCTAACTAAATATGCTACTAATATAAATTATAAAGCTGTACGGTTCCCATATAAAAAAGTGCGTAAAAATATCGCCAAATTTGAAAAATGTCGAAAAAGTGGTAAAAAAATGACTTTGGTGCAGAAATACACACATATTTTTGGATTAAACCATATAATCATATATATCATTTTAAAGGTATAAGTCTCTTATATCTAAATCCGTTTATAAAATTAAAATCGGTTGAGAATCAACTGAGTTACCCGTTATTAAGTGCATAGAGGTCCGAAAAACCGGATTTTTACCCGTATCTCAAAATTCTGACGTGCCTGGAAAATTTCAAATACAGATTCTTGTTCTACTCGACAATACCTACCAGAAAAATAATATGATATCCCAGGGATTTCGACTTCATTCTTTTTTGTAACACCGTGTTATTTTCAAAAAAACATCACTTAAATTTTACTATAATTATCTCAAAAAACTTTAATTTACCAAATAAAAGATCAACTATACATACCCCTCATTCTTTTCAATTTTATTTAAAAAATATTTAACCCTTAGAGGCCTAGGGACAAAAAAGACCCGTGAAACTTAATACTAATTATGACTGCAAGATTGTAAAGGTTTTGAATTGAAAAAAAAAAAATCCACTTGACAAAAACAATTATTTTATATAACATGATCCATATAGGATTAATTTTTACACTTTTGGTCAAAACGACCCACTAGACAATTTACAGAATAATACCTTTCATAATTTTGAGAAAGGTATTATTTCTTCCATTTGGTACCATTTCCAATAAAACTGGTGGGTGTAATAACAAATCTGTTTTTTAGGGACACCCTAGTATACATACATGTTTTGTTTTAAATGCATATTTTGGTATAAATACATATTTTAATGTATTTGGCATATTCTGTTGCATATTTCGTAGTAGTAGTACCTAACTGGACATTGTGAAAATTAGGCTAAGAAAGCTTTGCAAGTTTTACGTTTTCGTACAATTCTTTCAGGATTTGGGACAATTTTGTAAATTTAAAAAATTTTACACTCACGAATTACGTATTTTATTTTAGTATTGTGACGACCTTCACTTATTAATCCAATTTCAAGCAACGTTTTTCTAAATTAAAATATTTTAAGACAAGTTCGTGAACATCCAGGGAGGTTTGTCCACCCATTTTCAAAATAAAGTTGGGTAATGTTGGTAAAGTATATTTTGCTATTCCCGCAATCAGCGTTGGGTTGAAAATTATCAATATCGGTGCATCGGTTCAAAACTTGTGAGTAAAAATGTGAGGACACGTGAAAAACTACAAACTTTTTGCCATAAGAAGTTTTTTTTATGAATTTAACGTTACTTCAAAATTGCCAGCTAACACATTGACAAAATTCGACTTTATTCATAAACATAGCTCCTTCAAGAGCGGTACAATCACTCCAACGCCTTTTTAACATTTCGATACCTTTTTATAGAATGATTTGTCTTTGGCCTCAAAATAGGCCTCTGCTTTGGCAATCACCTCTTCATTCGATCCAAATCTCTTTAAATTGAGCATTTTTTGAAGTCTGAAAACAGATAAAAATCGCTGGGAGCCAAATCTGAAAGCGCAATTCGTGCAATTTGGCCATGGTAGCCAAAAACTTGTGACACGACGCATTGTCTTGGTGAAAGAGCACTTTTTCTTCTTCATATGGGGTCGATTTTGCGATTTCCTCCTTCAAACGCACCAGTTGGGCCATGTAGCGCTCGCTATTAATGATCTGGCCTTTTTCAAGGTAAGCAATTTATGAAATTCCAGCCGCATCCCAAAATACTGATTCCACAACTTTACCAGTTTAATGTTGCGTCTTTGGCTTCTTCGGGCGAGGTTCGCCAGTTGCTGTCCACTCAGCTGACTGCCGATTCTACTCTGGAGTGAAGTTGCAGATCCAGGTTTCGTCCATTGTTACATACCGACGCAAAATGTCCTTTTTATCTCGCCGAAACAGCTCCAAACAGCTCTCAGAATCATCGACAGGTTGTTGTTTTTGATACACTGTGAGGAAACGTGGCACTCATTTCGAAAACAGCTTTCTCATGGACAAATGTTCATGCTAAATAAAGCCGACACATTCCTTCGATATCTTTAAGTTATCAACTATCTCCTGCTACTTTACTTTAGGTTCTTCCAAAACGATTTTGTGAACTGTTTTGATGTTTTCCGGTATCACCACCTCTTTTGGGCGACTAGAGCGTTTGGCGTCATCGCTGTTTGTACGACCACGTTTGAAGTCAGCAAACCACTTTTCTACCATTTGTCATTAAAATAGCTGTTACTTGTCCACTAATGAACAAACTGTCATTAAATGTTGACAGGTATCATCTGAAACTTGGTAGTTCCAAAAAATCATACGGATTTTTCATTATTGGCGCCACCTATGTATCATCCTACGGACTTTTCAGCCGATGTGTCAAAATGTACCATTTTGTATAGAAAATTTCGAAGTGTCCTCACATTTTCACTCACAACTTTTGAACCGAAGCAGCGGTGCAAACTTTACTTTACCAACTTTATTTTGAAAATGGGTGGACAAACCTCCCTTGATGCTCATGAAGATGTCTTAAAATATTTTAATTCAGAAAACATTGCTTGAAATTGGTTTAATGATTGAAAGTCGCCACAATACTGTAAAATACGTGATTCGTAAGTGTACAATTTTTCAAATTTACAAAATCGTCCCAAATGCTGAAGGCCAAACAAACTAAATGGTACTAAGTTACGATGCATTGTACAATTGATGAAAATTTCGACCACCCCTACCGAATACTACCCCAGCAAAAGGGGTTATCTCTATCCAAAAATGGACCATGGTGGGGCCTTGGACCCTCTGAAATTTGTAATAAAAATTTTCCACTTCATAAAATGGCCCATATCTGGAAAAATGTTGCTGTAAGTATTAACTGCGTTTAAAAGTTGCTGCAGGTCATCGATCTTGTCGGACAATAACGTCGTGTCATCTGCATATCGGATGTTGTTAATATATTCACCATTAATTTTAATTCCAATATTCATTTGATCCAAAGCTTCTTTAAATATACATTGCGAATAAAGAATAAAAAGCAATGGGAACAGAATGCATCCTTGCCTCACTCCTCTGTTAATCGACATACTTTCTGTCACAAGATCTCCCAAGCGAACTTCAGCTTTTTGGTTCCAGTAAAGTGATTTCATGCAGTTAATTTCTTTACATACTTATATTAATAATTTTTAATATATCGATTAATTTGTCGTGTTTGACTCTATCAAAAGCTTTTTTATAATCAATAAAGCATAGGAATACATCTTTTGTACATCCTTGCAATTCTGTAATAAAACTTGAATACTAAACAAAGCTTCACGGGTGCCCATAGCTTCTCTAAATCGAAATTGGAAACGACCCATATTTAATGCACATGCTTTGTAAATGCGTTGATGAAAATTTTCAAAAATATTTTTAATGAACATATTAGACTTATTAATCTAAAATCTTTACATCTCCTTGCATTATTCTTCTTCGGTATTGATATAAATGTGGATTTTAACCACTTTTATGGATAAACGCCAGTATTATAAACATGGTTAAAAACTTTTTCAAGAATTTGTATGACATTTTCAGGAGTTTTAATATTTCGGCTGGTAAATCCCCCTAAGGATTTATTATTTTTTGACAAATTAGTTGCCTTGTCGATCTCGATATAAGCAGACCCCCGAGATATGGTCCATTTAAAATATTCGGGAAGGGGAAAAATAGCGCCATATTCAAAACTTCGGATACATTGGTGTCGCCATATACCGGGCAGTAACAGAAATATGAAAATATTATATTTTAACAATAAATTGAGTAAAATATAACGAATGGGTTCTTAAAAATTAGTTGTAAATAGCTTTGATAATGAACACTAAAAATTAGTTAAAGTACTTAGGATTTTTAGTATAGTGTTAAATGAAGATAACTAAAATCTTTTGTTAAATCAGTGCTTCAACTAAAAATTTTTTCGACAGATTTTTCTACTGACGTATTATTTTAAATGTAGGTAACCGGGAAGACTTCTGTGGGGAGTTTATTCCACATACGGTTGGTGCGACTGATACACAAATTTCTTCTGCAAAATGCGCTGTGCGATCCACTGGACAATCGACTACAAACGGATGTGCTCTACTTGATTAGTGAGTATTACGAATGAAAACTCGGGATTTGGAGACAAGCACACTTTTCCCAGCACAATACTTCCTATGGTAATATCGATAGAACAGAGTCACACAACCCACACTCCGACGATAATCCAGTGAGTCAATAGAGTTGGATACCCTACTGTCATTGATAAGCGCCGAAGCACAGTGCTTTAATTCCATATAACGATTGGACAAAAAAAGAAGGAGTGTCGACAGAGTTTTGAAGTTTGGTATACTGACATAGAACCCCTTAGTTAAGAAAAATTTTAATTTTTGTAAATATCGGGCCAAGGACACGCCCACCTGCCATAGGTCCTGAAATTTAAAAAATTTATATTAGTACATAAATGGACGTGAAATTACAAAAATCATACATTGAGATGCACATAAAACTGGAAACGTTTGTGTCAATTTTTATCAAAATCGAAGCAAGGACTCTTAGTCCTGCAATATGTCCTTTATTTTAAAATCTTTATAAAACCTGCAAAAATTATCCGCTTGCGATGAAATTTAGTACATGAATTGATATAAGGTGAAGCCATATTTGTGCCAAATTTGGGTAAAATCGATTCATTATTAAAAAAAAAAAATGCCTTTCACAAAAAATGGGTTTTAAACGCTAAAAATGATTTTTCTAAATAAAAAATTAAGCAGGATTAATATAGGAAACCATGTGAATCCTTAATTTTAGGCATACGGTATGTTCAGCGAACTTATGTTAAACACTACGAGGAATATTTTCGTGGAATATTTTAACCTTCTATCTCTTCAATTAAAGGGTCCTTTTGGCCCCTTTTTAAAAAGGGACAAAAACGTTTGTCATAAAATTCTACTAGAAGTCTCTGGCATTGAAAATTTAACTTAAGTGCCAGTAATAAGTAAAAACTTAAAATGTGTTTAAGGGTTAATTTCGTTCTTTTTCAGAATTGGCTCTCAAATGTCCCACAAACCTTGATTTTAGGGAGAAACCATGGGACTCTTCCATTTTAGGTATAGGATGCGTTCCACGGACTTATGTAAAACACTACACAATGTTTCTCGTAGCACGCAAAGAAAAAACATGGTTGGGATGATCATATTCGAAGAGCATCATATATTTTTGGATTGATGATTGCGACAATCATGTTATTGCATAGTTGTGGCAATCATACTATAACCTCATTTTTATCATAATATTTGAAGCCCTTCATCTTTCACCACCTTTCACTTCTTCTCTATCCCTTTTCCAAAGGAAGCAACACGTTAATTAATAGGAAGAATTTCCTGAGTGTTGCTTCTCTTTCTAAAAAAAAAAAAAAAAAAAAAAAAAAAAACTATGGGCAATAAATTATCACACTATGATTGTAAAATGCTCGCAATATAAACATATTATAGTCCTGTCCCATGATCACTATAGTATTCTCCCAGCTGAATGACAATAGGACATCTATTTATTCAATGACTAATTTACACATTTGAGTAAAGTCATCATTAAATTACTTTCAGTAATCACTATTATATAAATAAAATGATATTTTGGAAGCTATCGAACGTAGAAAGATATTGTTAAGAATACAATTTCTCAATACATCCAAAAATCATCATATTATGTTCCTTATGACCATAATATATTCCCAATGATCATAATATTGTCCCAATGATCATATTATTGTCATGTCGAACATTTTGTGATCACTTATGATAATATTATGATCACTAGGAACATATTATGATTATTTTTGTGCACTCTTTACATTTTCTTCAATTTTGTCCACTTTTTCAATTTGACTTTCGTACAAAACTAAAAGCTGTAACACTCTTTATTATGGACGCTCTTTAACAATAATTTTTCCACGTGAGTACAAGAATTAAAAAATAAACTTTTTACTTATTTTATAATACTGAGCACTTTAAAGTACAATCTAATTTGAAGGTTACACCGAATTATTTCTGCTCCAAACAATGTCAGTATTAAAATTAATACCAGTAAGCTGTTTTTTTTTTTTGTTTTTGTTTAATATGTATTATTTTCTTTAATTGACTCTTACAACTTCTTTTCACAAAATCTCAAACAAGAATGACGCTAACTGATCGATGACGCTCATAAAA
The DNA here is from genome assembly GCA_949987735.1 of Leucophora obtusa. Classification (NCBI taxonomy): domain Eukaryota; kingdom Metazoa; phylum Arthropoda; class Insecta; order Diptera; family Anthomyiidae; genus Leucophora; species Leucophora obtusa. The sequence continues at coordinate 123,945,407 of OX465298.1, forward strand.
AAATATACTGACCATCTTATAGTTGCCGAAACCATACCAATGATTGTTAACATGATATCTCTCTATACAAATAATAATATGATTGTAATTCGAAGAGAGAAATATGGTTGTCCAGATAATATATGATTGTAGCCGAGAGAAAAATATGATAAGCGAAAAAATGAGAGAATTTAAGTATAAAATGATTATACACGACCATTTAACTCGTAAAGTATGATTAATACATTAATAATATGATTGCAACAAACATGTATGTCAGTAGGGATCATATTTTTGTAGCCGTGATCATATTGCAACCATATCTTTTCTCTGCGTGAGTGTTTTACAAAAGTCCGCTCAACACATCCTATACCTAAAATGGAAGGTGCACATGGTTTGAATACTAAACACTCTTAAATGCGTTAAAATTGTGTAAAAATCATGAATTTAGGCATTTCAAAAAATAATTTTTTTTTAATTTGTGGTAAAAAATAGTAATTAATTTTTTAATCTATTATGTAACAGTATAAACTTACAAAAAAAAAGAAAAAAATATCTAATTTTATATAATTTTTTTATACTCCATCAAATTTAAGTAATTTTTGGATTTTCAACAAAAAAAATGTGTTTTTCGGAGCAATAAAAAATAATTGTTTTGTAAACATATACTAAAATCCATATTTTAATTTAACTGCAAATATATTAAAGTAATTAAAAAAAATCTTCGAACAAGTTTTTAAAAAAATGTATTTTTGAGAATTATTTTCGTGAAACAATTAAAACCCATTTTTCTGTTAAGTCATTTTTGCATAAAATTCTCTGAGTTTAGCGCCCTCTCTTGGTGTTAAAAGCAATCACACCAAATATTTTTTTTTCACATTTGTTTGAGTTACTTTCTAATGTTTAAAAAAAATCCTTCTTTAATCACAATTTGAGATAAAATTTTTTTTTTTTTTGATTTTTGTCCATGGGACGAAGCATAGTGCGACGCCCTCCTTGGAACACGGTCCAGAAGCTCCAAAATAGACCTCGAAGCTCCTGCCAATATATGGGAGCTCTATTCCATCTTCGGTCCGATATAGGTAGTATAAATGGTGAGTATATCGAATGGAGCGAATTACTTGCACCGACGTAGAAACCCTAGGCACTTGAATGCTTCTTGCGACACCTGAACAACAACGGACATCACACTGAATTTTCTTGTCCAGAACATCAAAAGTATCCGATTCCTCAATGTCTATATCACCGATATGTACAGAAGGCAGTGTTGACCCCACAGCCCTTTGGGTCAACATACAAAATTTGGTATTGCGTGCAATAAAGTGGACCTTATTCGCACGACCCCACTCAGAGATTGTATAAAGGTCACGATTTAGTGTATCATTCATAATCTGCCTTTTGTCTCCAATCTCCTCAAGGTTTGAAGGAAAATGAATGACAAATGTTACTGTCATCTGCGAAAGAGTATATAGGGTTGAAAGTTTGACCAAAAAGATCATTGAGAAAGATTAGAAATAGGGAAGGTGAAAGAACAGATCCCTTGCGGTACCCGTGGGTTCAGCTGAAAGTCGTCGGATGAGACCCCATCTTTAACAACACGAATAGTGTGATCTCTGAGAAAGCTCGAAATAAAACGAGCGAAGTCATTACCCACATCAAAAGCAATAAGCTTGGATACAAGTTCGCCGTGCCATACACGGTCAAAGGCCATTGAAATATCCAGAGCAACCACTTTATTCCCACCAAAAAGGTGGATGGACGAACTCCAACGCTCCGAGAGGAACGCTAATAGATCTCCCGTAGAACGATTTCTATGGAAATCCATACTGTGTGTCATTAAGAAGTAAGTTAGACTCTAAATAATTCACAAGATGGTAATTAACCATACTCTCCATCGCCTTAGAGAGCGCAGAGGATATTGCGATCGGGCAGTAATTTTCACGGTTGTTTGCCGCACCCTTTTTAGGGATTGGCTAGACATATGAAACTTTAGAGCATGAAAACTCCCGCATTATAAGAAGCGCTAAAAAGATTATCCAACTTACAAGCTGTGGCGTTGGTAAAATTTATACAGTGCTGATTACCATCCTGCCCTGATGACTTGTTTACGTTGATGTCAGCAAGAACCCTTTTAACTGCTCGAACTCGGAGGAATATCTTAGGGACAATTCTCGATACTCTTTCAAGTTCAGGCAGTGGTTGATCGCTTTCCGGCATAAATGAATTACCTAAAAACATCTCAGCTTAAAGATTATTCTTATCAACCGTTTCAGTCATATTTGGTCATCTTTTATAAGATTTGGGATATCTGAACTATCATTATCCTTTACGCTTTCAACGAATTACTTTCAAAACTGAATTTGTCAAATAAAAATAAAGAGGGTATTCAGATTTCATCTATTTTAATTATTTTATTTTTTTTTTCTCACTCAGCAAATTCTTCCTATTAATTAACGTGTTGCTTCCTTTGAAAATTTGACAACTTTCTATGGGTTAAACTTCGATAATCATGCTATTTTATAACGATGGCACATTAGCACTTAAACTGTGAATTCCGTAAATGAGTTTCGATACCGAATTGTATGCAGTAGACCCTATGAGCAGCCATTTCTAGGATTTTACTAGGCATCTACTAAAATCAATTAACAATTTCTTAAGTCGACTTAACTCTTTTTTATGATGTTGCCGTTAGTTTTATTACATAACAGAAATGATCAATACTAGTTTGAAATTAAATATCATACATAATTTTGTGGCATTATTGTAACTGAAGCTGTCATGTAAAACCACATAATATCTGATGAAGAATTTCATGTCTACGGTAGTAATGGCAAGTATTTAAAAACCGCAAAACAAAAGTGGTTTCAGATTTTGTAGTAAAATAAAATAGATTTTCGTGTTAAGATTCAATAAATTTTTGCAAGTTACTGGCAACCCTGAAGAATATATGTGAAAATAATAAACAAATATTTTATAGATTATTTATTTATCTTTTTTTAACGTTTAGTTGATAGCACTCTCTCATTTCTTTATCATTTTCAAAGTCAAAGCAAAAAACAAAACAAAAAATATTGTTTTGTTACGGACAGTGTAATTGCAAATGAAATCGAAATTGAAAATTTTTTGCTATCGAACGATGAGAGAGAAAGGTGATGATGACGTATTTTAAGGTGACCATATCCAAAATAAAAAAGTTGTGTTAAAATTGATTCAACACTACATATGTACATCTAGTACAACCGCTAATATTGACCTAGTTCTAGAATCTGGAACTTAAATAAACAGGTATAAGTGACGTAAAACCAGTTCTACAACTACGTAATCCTTAATTCAATAATTTATAGGTGAGTTTAGAAAGTCTGTTTAATTATGAAAAACTCCATCATATTTAAATAGTACAACTAAGTTCAATATTTAAAGTAACTAGTAAAAATTAACTAAACGTGATTTGCCCTAAATTGTGCAAAAATTTGTATCACTACCAAGTTTTCTGCTAAATTCTTGAATATTTTTTTTAGGAAATTAATTTTATATATTGAAAATAACTGATGCAACACATGCTTTAAATTTGGCATTATGATTATATTTAAGAAATAGCTTTTCGCCTGTCATAAAAAGGTTTAAAATATTTTTGATAAATCTTCTAAAATATTACACTTAAAAAAAACCTTAAGAGTTTGACTAATTTTAACACTGTAAAAAAATCTTCTAATAGCCGATTTTATTGCTTATAACCAGGGCAAGTTTTTTTTTGGCATTTGCCATTAACTGCCATTTTTGCCATTTTTCACTTATTTTGTAAAAAAAATGCCATTTTTACAAATCTTTGCAATAAAAATCCATTTTGTCTATTTTTTAGACTTCATTAAAAAAATGCTATAAAATTCAGTAAAAACTCAATCTTTGTAAATGAGTTTTGGAAAAAATTTACAAAAAAAATGATATTTTTTTTAATATTTAATAAAATTCCAGATTTTTTTAAATCATACTAAAGCGGAGAATACACTAAGGAACATTCGTGAAAAAATGGCAATTTTTTTACGCTTAATAAACGGCGAATGCACTTTAGCAGTTCAACGGTAAATTCCTTCATTATTGTATTTTTTAAAAATATTTAGAAAAACACTTCAATCAACTATAAAATTTTTGGAATAAACCTGCCAGTTTTGAGTTTTTGGTGCCAATTTTACTATTTTTTCGTGCCATTTTGTCTGCCAATTTCAACTTTTTTTGTTCCATTTTAAACTTGCCCTGCTTATAACATAGTTTAACACGGGCATGCGACACATCAATTCTGATGGATTTTAGGATGAGTATCACGAATGTGAACACCAAATTTAAAAATTATCTCTAGTTTTTGAAATATTCACAAATTTAACTTTTAGCAAAAAGTCAGTGTTTTCGTTAAAATTCCTTATTTATTTATATACCCAGCAAAATATTGGTAATGACACCTCATTACTATCTGCATTACCAAAAATGATATATCATTACCTTTTGCAATATTTTATAATATAAAATAATGACTTCCTAATAACGGCCTATTGTATTCATTGACTCTATATATAAAATAATGACTTACTCGTAATAGTTTAAATAAGTACTTTTACACAGTTAAATTTTATACATTTTTATTTATTATATGTAAATATGTTTTATGTTTAAATTTTTATGATGAGTCCTAAAATAACACACTAGAGAAAACTTGAATTTTTCTGAATGTATTTCCTTAAGCTAATAGTATTTGCTTAACTCCTTATTTTTAAGAATCAAGTAAGCAATCAGATAACCACTTATAATTCAACTTTTTGTAAGCCACTTATTATTCAAAATCTCTTAACTACTTATTTCTCATTTTTTCGTAAGCGAGCGGGTAAGCGTGACTACTCACAAAAACGACCACGCCAAACAAAAATAATGAGTTTAGACGCCAAAAAATAAGTTGTGCGGAGCTATGAATTTTTATTATATAACCACTTATTTGGTAATGAAAGATTTTGCTGGGTACCTGACTAAACTGCGGATAATTTTTAATATGGATTTAAAGTATAGTCTTTGGGCTTTTAGAACAATACCAACTTATTTTTGTTAGATAAACGAACTAAGATATAATTGCAAATCAAATGAAAACTTCACTTACTTTCCTATTTTTCAAATCAAGTAAAATGCCTTAATCGGATTTGCAAAGTCTTAACACATGACGTAAATTCATATTCCAATAAATTCTTTTTGTCAAAAAAATCACAACTTTTGCATCAACATTTACAAAATGTATATTTTTGTTCAAGTCGATTTTATTAATGGGGTCATTTTGTAAAACGAAACTTTGCTTTCGTTTGAACGTTTTTCTATTTTTAATTTTTTTAAATTTTATAAAACTCAAAAAAAAATATGTATATTTTCTTTTTTTTCAATCTGGCAATATTATAATCGAAGACAAACTCCTTAATAAAACGGTATTTTATAAGAAGTAAGTAAACGTTTGCAAACGAATATTATGCCATATTCAAACGAACAGAAATATTTGTCGTTTCCTATTAAAAAGTTAAAGTTTTTGAATAAAAAGTTAGATAATTGGAATAAAAATTGTATAAATATGGGTTTAAAAATATGAAGTAGTTAAATATGATACTCCTATATTTTTTATTCTCAATAAAAATAATCCTTTTAGGGTCATATGCACAATCACTTTTTAAATTTATAAACGGCTTATAAAACAAATTTTTCACACAAAAATCATTATAAAAAATCAAATTATTATGCATAAGCACTTATATTTATATGCAAATTAGTGAAAATTTGGGAAATTTTAAAAATATCTGATTTTAATTGCGCTAAGACACGATTTACGTTAAAAAAATTTTTTCTTTATATATAAACTTCTACGTTTGAGACCAAATGAAACAAACTGAGCGGTTTTAAAACTAAAAACTGACAATTCGAAACTTAAGGGCCATCTTAACAAACCATACTTTGTACTCCTTTGCTATCCGCTAATGAAAGGTTCTTCCTTTTTAGCTTGATTTTCTGTACAATTTAAAATTTTTCTTAAATATATTTGTTTCATATTATTATAAAAAAATTTAAAAAAATATATCATAAAAAAAACTACTAATAAAAAAATTGCCCCACACAGGATTCGATACCTGGACTCTAAAAATATTAGAACTAAAAACAACAACTCATTTACCAATCAGCCTAAACAGACTTGGAAAACTCTATGAACAAATTTTTATTTAAATAATTTGTAATTCCATGTCACAAATATTATTTTTTTTGTCTGGCAATAATAACTCGCAAATGGCAACAAACGCAAACTACTACCCGTTTTATAAAATACCAAATATTTTCGTTTACGTTTCAAACGAAAACGAAAAAACGTTTTTCATTCGAGTTACAAAATGACCCCATTAAAATTTTTGGTGGCAGTTTGCTTTGAATTGGCTTATTTTTGGATCATTGTGATTGGTTAATTTATTTTCAACCAACCAAAATGTTTAAAATATAATGGGGTCATTTTGTAAAACGAAACTTTGCTTTCGTTTGAACATTTTTTTGTTTTAAATTTTTTTAAATTTTGTAAAACTCAAAATCAAAATCTTTTTTTCAATCTGGCAATATTATAATCGAAGACAAACTCCTTAACAAAACGGTATTTTATAAGAAGTAAGTAAACGTTTGCAAACGAATATTATGCCATATTCAAACGAACAGAAATTGTTGTCGTTTCCTATTAAAAAGTTAAAGTTTTTGCATAAAAAGTTAGGTAATTGCAATTTTTGGAATAAAAATTGTATAAATATGGGTTTAAAACTATGAAGTAGTTAAATGTGATACTCCTATATATTTTATTCTCTATGCAAAATAATTCTTTTAGGGTCATATGCATAATCACTTTTTAAATTTATAAACGGCTTATAAAATAAATTTTTCACACAAAAATCGTTATAAAAAATCAAATTATTATGCATAAGCACTTAAATTTATATGCAAATTAGTGAAAATTTGGGCAATTTTAAAAATATCTGATTTTAGATGCGCTAAGACACGATTTACGTTTAAAAAAATTATTCTTTATATATAAACTTCTACGTTTGAGACCAAATGAAATAAACTGAGGGGTTTTAAAACTAAAAACTGACAATTCGAAACTTAAGGGCCAACTTAACAAACCATACTTTGTACTCCTTCGGTATCCGCTAATGGAAGGTTCTTCTTATTTAGGTTGATTTTCTGTACAATTTAAAATTTTTCTTAAGTATATTTGTTTCATATTATTAGGAAAAAATTTCCAAAAATATGTCATAAAAAAATAAACTACTAATAAAAAAAAACTACCCCACACAGGATTCGATACCTGGACTCTAAAAATATTAGAACTAAAAATAACAACTCATTTACCAATCAGGCTAAACAAACTTGGAAAACTCTATGAACAAACTTTTATTTAAATAACTTGTAATTCCATGTCACAAATATTATTTTTTTTGTCTGGCAATAATAACTCGCAAATGGCAACAAACGCAAACTATTACCCGTTTTATAAAATACCAAATATTTTCGTTTACGTTTCAAACGAAAACGAAAAAACGTTTTTCATTCGAGTTACAAAATGACCCCATAAATATTTTTGTAGGGTTTTCATACACAAAATGAATAAAACCGTATTTTTAACAATACTTTTTTGAACATGCATATTTTAAAATCGTTATTTTTTATGAATTTGCACTTAAATTATCTAAAATTTTTTTGAAATTAATTAGAAAATATGTGTATTATGTATTTCAATGGTTTTATGTAAGTTTTTTGATTTCAGATTTGTCACAGACTTCTTTATTTTTAGGTATTAAAAAATCAATCTTTTTCAGCTTTAGCCAATTTTTACTTAAAATTAAAATATAAAGGGCGAAATTTTTTTGATAAATTAAGTAACATGAGATGTTAAGTAATGGTATAAATCCAAATTCTTGATATATTAATTTCTTTGCAATTTTGTTTTTGATTGAAGCATTTTTTTAAATGTTAAATATTTATTTTAAAATTTTTCTGTTTTGTCAATTTTTTGTTTCCCGACTAAAAAAGATGTTATATAATCATATATCACCGTATATAAACCCACATATACGTCCATATCTAACTTGATCCAAATATTGGAATACGGAATTATATCAAGCAAGATAAGCATGTTATCTAACCTGATACAATTTGATCCGAAAATGGGTATATCTAACTGCATCAAATTATATATAAATACATATAATTTAGAGCAAAACGGACAAAATGTTTGCTCCATTGGAGAGATCTTATATGCCCTCACATGATATGGACTAGGCCCGGGGAGGGTCCCGAGACCCTAAATAAACAGTAGTTTTAAAATTTTTTACTTAAATTTAGATTTGTTAAATTTAAACGAAAAAAAAAGTGTTAAAATCAACAAATTTTATTTTAATCTAAAAAACAGGAATACATTTTGTTAAAGTAACAAATTTTGCTGTCCAGCCAACAGGCGTATTATTTTGAGGCCCGTGAAAAAACGATTAGATTCAATGAAGTTAGGTTTGATCCAATTGTATCTATTCATATTATAGAGTGAATAACAACGTATAAAATTAGATTCGAGTTTATCTGCGATTCCGATTTTCAAAATTTTCTTATTCGTTGCCTTATATAATCATATCCGAATATATCTTTTCTCTTATATCATTTTATATGACATATACACCATATATGCCATATACATATACTTGATCCAATTATATCTCGTTGAAGATAAATTTGTATATTCCCAGCAAAATATTGGTAATGACACCTCATTACTATCTGCATTACCAAAAATGATATATCATTACCTTTTGCATTATTTTATAATATAAAACAAGGAATTCCTAATAACGGCCTATTGTATTCATTGTTTCTAAATATAAAATAATGACTTACTCGTATTAGTTGAAATAATTACTTTTTACACAGTTAAATTTTTTTATTATATGTAAATATTTTTAAATTAAAATTTTTATGACGAGTCCTAAAATTACACACTAGAGAAAACTTAAATTTTTCTGAATGTATTTCCTTAAGCTAATAGTATTTGCTTAACTCCTTATTTTTAAGAATCAAGTAAGCAATCGGATAACCACTTATAATTCAACTTTTTGTAAGCATGTGTGTAACCACTTATTATTCAAAATCTCATAACTACATATTTCTCATTTTTTCGTAAGCGAGCGGGTAAGCGTGACTACTTATAAAAACGACCACGCCAAACAAAAATAATGAGTTTAGACGCCAAAAAATAAGTTGTGCGGAGCTATGAATTTCTATTATATAACCACTTATTTGGTAATGAAAGATTTTGCTGGGTTGCTTATAAAACTAAATGTGAACCAAGACCAAAAATATTTTAGATAGATATGTTGATTTAAGTACAATTATATCGTCGACCGGCCTGCAAAATGTGAAATGTGTTTTTTAATAGATTTTCAGGTGAGCGAAAAAACTGTTGCAAATCTATTAAAAAACACATATGACATTTGGCAGGCCGGTCGACGATATACTTTTGCGTAAAATAAAAAATAATAAAATTTTCTTCACAAGGTAAATGAAAAATTTTCTTAACCTATATGAAAAAGCATCATAAAATTTATGAATCTAGTTTTAATGAAACTTTTTCATTAAGTGTATGAAACTTTTAATATATAAAATGAATATTTTCACATTTTATGAAAAATTCCATTAATTCAATAAAAAGTTTCAGTGAACGAGGCCCAGTGAAAATTCATCCGTTTTATGCAAAAATTTATTAATATCATTCAGATAATTCTCTCAGTTAATTGGTTGTTTTCCTACACTATACATATTCATATAATAAAATAAAATTTAATGCAATTAAATAAGACCAAAACTCCGATAAAATTGGATGAAATTATATCAATTCAAATATCTTTTTTATTCGTTTATATACAATTTGATTAATCCATTTTCCGGATGAAATTTTATATAATTTAGTATGATGCCAAATAAAAAAATATATGCTACCAAACAAATTTTTTTTCACGGGGGGTGATTTTATTTCATTTTTTTTTTGTATGCAAAATTTACTGTATATATCGAAGAGTGGTGTATACAGCAAATTAATGCTTATTAATTGTTAAAATTGTGAATATAGAGCAAAGTCGATACTCAGATACCAAAGAAGATATCAAAAAACCGGTTTCGGAATCATGATACATTCCTAGCTCAATTTTTTTTTCAAATTTGGTCAGTGGTTCAAACCAGTAATAAGGTGACGAAGTATTTATACATTTCTTCACACAAGTATGACGAAAAGTATGCTGAAATAGTCTGGTTGTCAAATAGTATAAAAGATAATCTTTTCAGTGTTCAGACTGTTACCTAGTGTCTTCAAATGCAATGAAATGTGCAAAGAAATTTGAAAATAACACACAAAGCAACAAAAAAATTATTTTCGTTGTTGTTGTTTTGTGTGTTATTTTCAAATTTCTTTGCACATTTCATTGCATTTGAAGACACTAGGTTATGGACACACACAACAAATAAATTAAAACAGTTATTTTTTCTTCTGTCAGTAATTTTTTCTTTATTAGTTGTTTTTAATCTTTGTGTACATTTGTATGTAAATAACACAACGCTTTTGTTAAGACAAGTAGTAACTTTATGAAATATTAAAAAAAAAAAATAAAGCTTGCCAAAAAAGTGTAAATTCTTTTTAAATATGAGCACCCGTTTCGACATGTTTGTAACGAACATTTATTTCTATTATACATTTTCTTTATACAACATATTGCTGGCATGTATGATAATCTAAACTGGGCTTAAGTGCGACATCGAGAACAAAAATCATGTTATATACCAGCAATAAACGAAGTGATAGTTTATATTGCATTTTTGGCTTCTTTCATTGCAGGAACGGGATGCCTTTCATGGACATGTGGCATCCTTCTTTTATTGCCCATTTGAAAGGAAAAAAGGGAGTAGCGATAAAAATGTGCTCCGAGTTATGCAGTCTTTTAAGCACTAATAACGATTAATCGATATTTTTGTGTGATGTATGCAAGTCCAAAGTCAAAAAGAGAAGAATCTTCGCTTTATATGGTCGGCATTAAGCCCATTCCTTGAAGCTCATATGTATGTATCTTTCCTAAACTACTGATGTTCACATATCAAACATCTCCAAATAATCTGAGATATGGTCACCCTAAATCACATAGTAATGTACTAATGTTAAATGATGACGACCTGTTGTTGTCTGAGCAAGTACTATCTATGTACATTAGGGTAACCTTCGTTATATGGGTGAAAAAAAATGGAGACCTGTGACCCGTTTGGATATAAAAATACATCATGCAAAAAGTTTTTTTTTACAAAAAAAATCCCATGCTTGGCCTATGCTTGGCCATACCTGGGACTAGGTTAGCATAATGCAAGGGAGACAAAAATGTATATCTGGATATTTACAGATCTCAAAAATGAAACTAGAGAGAAAAAAATATTTAATTTTTACAGGATTTTCATAATTTATCGCATTTTAACCCCACAATGGTCTAGGCTTTTTTTATAACTTGTTAGAAAGGTAATTCAGTCTAGATTACGATTATACTGATATATTCCAGAAATATGGTTACTTAAGATCCAGTATTTTCAAAAAAAACAAAAAAAAAGTAATTTTTCCCTTTGTAATTAGTGTTTCAAACTTCAGGGCCGATGCCGCACAAGTTTCCGTTATACGCTAACGTTAATTTTTTGCTTGATGTATTTCTATAACCAAACGAACATTTCAAAGGGGAATTTGAAATATAAGGCAAGTTGAAAGATAAGGTTCACCCTATTGAACATTCAAGTGTGTAGCACTATTATCTGTTGTACACATGACTATATCAGTGTTCTGCTAGTTACTCGCAATACAATGGGGAAACACAAAAAAGTTATAAACAAAACGAAAAAAAAACTTTAGAAACCAAGGAGAAGATATCAATTGTAAACGAATGAAAAAAAGTTTGTTGTTGTTTGCGTTTGGTGCAATAAAGACGTGCAACAAGTGAAATATTACGAGTTTTTATTTTGTACATTGTGATTATTTATTGTTGGTCGATCAAACAGTGTGTAAAGACTGGAAGATAGAAAAAATAAGTAGAAAATCCCATTCCATGGGAATGTCTATAAATGGTTAACTAGAAAAAATTGCAAACTTACATACCAGAGAAACCAATGCAGTCAGTTAGCCCAGCCCAGGCAGTAAGTGAGTGATAAACCACACAGTGATAAAAGGAAATAATTAATTTATAACTGAAAAAAAAACATCTAAACAGATAAAGAACAACAGGAAATTCAATAAGAAAGAAAAATTAAATCGTAAAAGTGCAATTAGCGGAGAAATTTAACAATAAATTGTTTAAAAATTCAATAAAAATTTCAAATATTTGTATAAGAAATTTTTGCATATTGATAACACTCGAGATCAATAAGTTGGCTGTAACCAAACCGAAAAAGTAAACAACCTCATAAAAAACAAAGTGGCTGCAGATTATAAGTACGTACGTGTTTATTGTTTTTATTATACCCTACACTAAAACGATAAGTTAAGTTTTTTATATTGTTTGTAACATGTGTTAAATAAATGTCAGAACTATATTATTTTTTTTTTATTTACACCAGGCTTTATAAATGTCGCTAGCGTGCTTTAGCTGGATCTGTCCGTGCACTAATGAAATATGTTAATAAAATTTTTGTTCAATGTTAACACGTTTTAACTTAGTTTTTTTACTATTTAAATATTATTTCATAATCTAATTTTGTTGTGAAATGATTTTAATTAAAATTAAGGAAGTCAGTGCTGAAGCATGTCTATAGAAAACGGCAGAAACCAGATCTAGTCTGATTTGTAAATTGATGTATTTATAATTTTTAGAGATAAAGGTTTATTCTTCTTCTTAACCTCAAAACTACTAAATTAAATTTGATAAAATGCATATTTATTACGATATTATTTGCAGCTGTCGATATGATGTTAAAATAACACTGTGCTAATTAATTAATTTTATAAAATTATTAAAAATTTATTAATATTTATCCGGAATAATAAGACTCTCAACTACTGTTAAATGTCTTTAAATCCCCGCCAGACCCAGCAAGAGTTTGGTTAACAGGGGTTGCGTACCCTGCAATCTCTTGAGATTCTATGTTCGTTGCTTACATGACAAAATTATGTTTTAAAAAATTCTTTTGTGGCAATAACATTATTTATTCCTGTGTTACCGCGGGACCACAAATTTCTCCATAAAGCATTTAGCTACCAAAGATCCGATCAGTGCTAGCTAAATTTTACTATATAATCTGAAAGCAGGTTGATATCGTTTATTTTCCATTAAAGGCCACGCCTACTGAAAACAAGTGATAAAATAAAAAATAAACATTACGTTAAAATTCTGCATAATATTATGAACAGTCTCCTCGCATTTCGGGGCGAATTTAGCCACTATTTTGATCTTTACAAATAAAGGCAACGATAGTAAAATTAGAAAAAACTTGATTGTCCCTATTATATTTTCCACCACTGTAGATGGCTTAATAAATTTGTGCAAAAGTTTTTAAACAACAACATTAAGGGTTTTCACAAGGGGTGTACTATTTGTTGTATCGTTGTATCGTCCTAACAAAAAACAGAGTTGTTAAAAATTAAATTGAAAAAATACAACATTTGAGAATAGCACGATACAACATTTTTACGTATGTTTAGTGTCCTGTTTGAGTGTGCTAACATATAGAAAACTGAATAGAAAATCGTTGTTTAACACAAATAAAAATTTTAACAACTCTGTTTTTTGTTAGGACGATACAACGATACAACAGATAGCACACCCCTTATGAACAACCTAATTTTTATATCAGTGTTTTTCATAAAATTTTTTTAATGAATTCGTCTAATTCTTTTTACAAAAACAACCATATATGCAATTTATGTCGATCTAGACCTAGCAAATCGAGTGAATTTACAAAGTATACAAGGGGGCGCAAAATTTTTCACCCGATGTTATTTAACTGCAATTTTTTTAATAAATGAAAAACTTTAGTTTTGCTTTTGGACTTTGTTTACCTGATGTCTAAATTTTTTTTCATTAAGTAGAAAAAATGATATTGGTCAAGTGGCTGCCGCCAGAATTGATGATCATACGGGCCTGATTTATGTCATTTTCCATTACTCTTGCCAGAACTTCCGCCAATAGGTTCCCGCATTCCTGACAGATATTCCCTTTGAGGTCTTCAAGAGTCTGAGGCTTGTTGACATAGACTCGTGACTTCAACAAATCCTACAAAAAGAAGTCTAGAATAGTTAAATCGGGCGATCTTGCCGGCCATTGCATATCACCAAAGCGAGAGATTAGGCGACCCGGAAATGCGGCCCTCAGAATTTTGACTGTAGGTCGTGCATTATACGCCGCAGCTCCATCCTATTGGAACCACATGTTTTCCAGTCCCAATTCGTTCGGTTGAGGTAGTAGAAAATCATTAAGCATGGCTCTGTAGCGCTCGCCGTTCTCAGTAGTCATTTGGCCCGCTGCGTTTTCGAAAAAATAGGGTCTGATGGCGCCTCCAGCGTAAAAACCACACCATACAATAACTTTGAGGGGGTGTAATGGCTCTTAGTGTATTATACGCGGATTTTCGATGCACCAGAAGCGATAATTCTGCTTATTCATGTATCTACAGAGATTGAAGTGGGCCTCGTCGCTCATGATGATTTTCGATGAAAAGTTGTCTTCCTCGTGATAGAGACTTAGGATGGCTTGAGCGAAACAATTATTCCACGTTCTTGAGGGGTATAGCCATTCATGTCTTATTGACGTGTATTTTGTATCTTTTTACTTCACAAATGTTATAGCAGAACTGACAACTACCGCCATTTGCAAAAATTATAGCGTCTTCCGTTTTTTGCCCCACCTTGTATTAGAAATATAATTACTTCGATTTAACTGCTTTATAAATATGTGGCTTAAAAGCCCCATACTTTGTTGCCAGTAGTTTTCAATATCGAAATTTATTTAGAAGGAATTTTCATTCTTTTTCTTAGGTTTTTTTTCTATTTTAATAAATTTCTTTAACTTTTTTGTGGAGTGTGTTTATATCATACACCACTACATGGACAGGATTGTGCTGATGTTTGTAAAACCAAAAAATATTGAATCTAGACCACCTTTTTAGTAACCGATCGACTTAGAATCACTTTGTCTATCCATGAATTTTTGTGCGCACTCTACAGGTCGCAAATATTAAGATATTTTGTCGAAATGTGGTACACCCACTTATAGCGCCCCGAGGAGGAAGCCTATTTATTTTGGTTAAAATCCGTCGATATCTAGATCTAGTGCCAACATAAAGGTTTCCTCAAAATTAGCTTGTTCCCAAGCTACAAGTCGCAAATGCGAAGACATTTTAACGAAATTTGCTCCACTTTCCTTATGGACTCATTTACAATGCTCATTGATTTTATTTAGAATCAGTCCATGTTTAGACGCAGTGCCCGTATAAAGGCCTCAAAAAATTTAGTACGCTGACTCGCACGTGCTCACGAAAAAAACCTACTGATTTTAGATAGGATTGGTCCATATTTGCGACATGTGGCCCATATGGACTATATTCGATATTCTCTTTAATACACCTAACATTAGGCAGCATCAAAATTTATTACTGTTATTCTATTTACCTACACCACTACGTGGTCAGGGTATTATAAGTTTGTGCTGATATTTGTAACACCAAAAAATATTGGTCCTAGACCCACCTTATAGTATACCGATCGGGTCAGAATTTTTTTTCTATTTCGATTTAACGATGTCCGTCTGTCCGTCCGTCTGTCTGTCTGTCCATGCATTCTTGTGCGCACTCTACAGGTCGCAAATATTATGATATGTTGATGAAAATTGGTACACTGAGGACGAAGCCTATTGATTTTGGTTAAAATCGGTCCATGTTTAGACCTAGTACCCATATAAAGGTCCTCCCGACTAAAAAAGATGTTATATAATCATATATCACCATATATAAACCCATATATACGTCCATATCTAATTTGATCCGAATATTGGAATATATAATTATGTATATCAAGCGAGATGAGCATGTTATCTCACCTGATACAATCTGATCCGAAAAATGGGTCTATCTAACTGCATCAAATTATATATAAATACATATAATTTGATGAAGATTTTCAAAGAAAATTTTAGTAAATATTGTTGAGATCACTTATTTTATTCATATTAAATACTATTGCTTAATGTTTAGAAAAATTTTTGCTAATAAACTTAGAAATAGCTGACAAAATAAAACATTACATATTAAAAATTTGTCGGAACAAATTTTTATAGGTTAGAGTTTTGGTCTTTCTTACAAAATGTGTGTCTTTCTTATAAAATAAAAAATTAACTTTCACAATTAGTTTTTTTTTCACGGAAAAATAAATGAACTTAAACCATATTAATTTCAACATATGTTTGTCTAATTTTTATTTTTAAATTTAAAGTAAAAATTTTTATTTCGGCTTTTAATTCCACAAAGAAAAAAAAAATTTCTCCCCTTATTTATTTTTTTAACCCTTAAATGCATGATCTCTTCGATTTTAACCATTTTTTTATATATGATTTCTAAAGGCGTGTACATTTCAAGAAAAGTACCAAAAAAACGTGTTTTAGATTTTTCACAAATATACAGAACAAAACCAAGATTTTTACTCTAACTGTTTAAAAATTCTGCACTAAACTATAGGAACACTACCCAGTAGCAAATGGTCGAACTAGTTCTAAAACATACTAGTTTCTTGTCTAGTAATTACATAACTAGTTCTCAAAATAATCATTTTGAACCAGTTGTGTACTAGTTAAATACGATCTATGTAGAGACTGTTTAAAAAAATTACCTGAATTAAAATATGAGATTTGAAATTATTTTTTTTGCATTTATATTTAATTACAAAATCAGAATTCGTAAATAAACACTTAGGGGCTAATTTTCTAAAACACTTCGGTGAAGTGTTGCGTTATTTCTATAGAAATTGTTTTTGTTACAAAAACAATTTACATTGAAATTTCCCTTCACTTCACCCAAGTGGTTTACGAAATTAGGTACTTAAATTTTTTTATTGTGAATTGAATTCAGGTGTAAATCAACTGGTACAGTACTGGTACCAAAGAGTCAGTCCAGAACTAGTTTAGTAAATTTCTTATAAGAACCAGTACAGCTTCTTGTTTTTCTTCTAAAAACAATAATCTTTAAGAATTTGTATACCTAAGTTTCATTGAAACTGTGCAGAGATTTCAAAAGATTGAATTTAAATACGAGTTTTGAAATACTAACTTTGTTTGTAATACGTGATACATTCTGAGTTTGCAAATAAATACTAAAATGTTTTATTGTCATTAGAAATCATAAACACAAAATATTTGAAATTTCATTTGGTAAATGGATATAATTATCTCAGTAAGAGGAAACTATCGGTCTAATCTGCGTTTTATCAAAGGAAAAACCTCTGTTTTTTATCTATATAATTCAGATACAACCAACTGGTACAGTACTATTTCCAAAGAGTCACTTCGGAACTAGTTCCGCGATTGTCACATTAGCACCAGTTTCGCTCCCTATTTTTCGTCCTTAAATTGTAATTTTCAAACTACTTATATAACTAGTACCAAAGTGGGAGTTTGACGACAATTGCCCCCATCCCTATGACATCTCCATGTTAAATTCTACAGTTGTTTCTATGGAGAGGCGGTAGAACTCGTACTAGTTGCCTGGTTTAAATAAACTAGTACATAACTGGTTCTGAACTAGTATTTTTTGCAACTGGGTATGTACAGAAGGGGCCCCCAATGCCCAAAAATGCAGCTTTGTGCATCAAGTGGGTTTTTTTTTTATTAAAAAACCGGTATGTTGCCAAATGACTACACCATGCATTTAAGGGGGGAAATTATTTTTAGTTTAATAAAGAGTATTTTGCAACTATTTGAAAAATAAACGTTGAATTCAATTATAAACATTTATATATGTATGTATATGCTAAAGTGCAAAATTCAAAACCAGATCCACAATTTCTAATTTTTTTTTAATTTTTATAGTGCAATTAAACTTTATAAAATTATGTATAATTAGAAATCATGTCAGATAAATTTATACATGAAATTAATACAATTTTATATTAATTTTGTTATATATTTTGAAATAAGATTGTTTAGAGAAGCTTATACGCCATTATATATAATTATACCCTACACCACTATGTGGTCAGGGTATTATAAGTTTGTGCTGATGTTTGTAACACCAAAAAATATTGGTCGTAGACCCACCTTATAGTATACCGATCGGTTCAGAATTTTTTTTTATTTCGATTTAACGATGTCCGTCTGTCCGTCCGTCCGTCCGTCCGTCTGTCTGTCTGTCTGTCCATGCAATCTTGTGCGCACTCTACAGGTCGCAACTATTAAGATATTTTGATGAAATTTGGTACGCAGACCTATGTTGGCCCAAGGACGAACAAGTTTGATTTTTTTGAACATCGGTCCATGTTTAGACCTAGTGCCCATATAAGGGTCCTACCAAAATTATACTGTTTATATGCTGCAGGTCGTAAATATCAAGATTTTTGATGAAATTTGGTACACAGACCTATATTGGCCCAATAATGCAGCCTATTGATTTTGGTAAACATCGGTCCATGTTTAGACCTAGTGCCCATATAAGGGTCCTATCAAAATTATACTGTTTATACGCTGCAGGTCGTAAATATAAAGATATTTTGATGAAATTTGGTACACAGAGCTACATTGGGCCAATAACGCAGCCTATTGATTTTGGTGAACATCGGTCCATGTTTAGACCTAGTGCCCATATAAGGGTCCTACCAAAATTATAATGTTTATACGCTGCAGGTCGCAAATATTAAGATATTTTGATGAAATTTGGTACACAGACCTATATTGGCCCAATAACGCTGCCTATTGATTTTGGTGAACATCGGTCTATGTTTAGACCTAGTGCCTATATAAGGGTCCTACCAAAATTATAATGTTTATACGCTGCAGGTCGCAAATATTAAGATATTTTGATGAAATTTGGTACACAGACCTATATTGGCCCAATAACGCTGCCTATTGATTTTGGTGAACATCGGTCTATGTTTGGACCTAGTGCCCATATAAGGGTCCTACCAAAATTATACTGTTTATACGCTGCAGGTCGCAAATATTAAGATATTTTGATGAAATTTGGTACATAGACCTATGTTGGCCCAAGGACGAAGCCTATTGATTTTGGTGAACATCGGTCCATGTTTGGAACTAGTGCCCATATAAGGGTCCTCCCAAAATTGGCTTGGTTACAAACTGCAGGTCGCAAATATTAAGATATTTTAATGAAATTTGGTGCGCTGACTCACATTATAGAAAATTTTGACATAAGCCCCATTTTAACCAATTCGAATTTCGGATCCAAACAATACACCATACTGGTGTAGGGTATTGTATAGTCGGCATGCCCGACTTTAACCTTTTTACTCGTTATGTTTAAACTGTATTTGCTGATCTCTTAATATCTCTTAATATATAACGTCATATCAAACATATTTATAAAACCAAAGTGTTAATATAAATGTATGTGGTCATATAAAGCCACACATATAAACATTTATAATTATATCAAATCATATAAAATTATATGAAAACTTTTTTAGTCGGGCTACCAAAATTATATTGTTTATACGCTGCACGTCGCAAATATTAAGATATTTTGATGAAATTTGGTACACCGACCTATGTTGGCCCAAGGACGAAGCCTATTGATTTTGGTGAACATCGGTCAATGTTTAGACCTAGTGCCCATATAAGAGTCCCCTCAAAATTATATTGTTTATACGCTGCATGTCGCAAATATTAAGATATTTTGATGAAATTTGGTACACCGACCTATATAAGCCCAAAGACGAAGCCTATTGATTTTGGTTAACAGCGGTCCATGTTTAGACCTAGTGCCCATATAAGGGTCCCCCCAAAATTGGCTTGGTTACAAACTGCAGGTCGCAAATATTAAGATATTTTAATGAAATTTGGTTCGCTGACTCACATTATAGAAAATTTTGACACAAGTCCCATTTTAACCCATTCGAATTTCGGATCCAAATATTAGTTGGCTTTTAACCAGACTGGTGTAGGATATTGTATAGTCGGCATGCCCGACTTTAACCTTTTTACTCGTTTTTTTATTATTTTATTTTTATAAACACATTTTGACACAAGTTCATTCGAATTTCGGAACCAAACATTAGTTAGTTGGCTTTTAACCAGACTGATGTAGGATATCAGATAGCCGGCATTCCTGACTTTAACTTTTTCACTCGCATTGTTAATATATTAATTGGGCCTGTTCATCATTATAATTCGGCTTTAGGACGGCTTTTCCCGTAGCGTCTTTTTCAACAATATTTCTAACAAGTGTCAACCCTGAGTCCACAACATGCGTAATATGGGTATAAAATAAATGTGTACAAACAAATCATAATTTAGACATTTTTCCAAAATAAGTTAGTTTTTGATCCCATTTTTTAACCCAGTAAGCATTAAAGTGGACCGCTAAGAAAAATACGTTTGTCTTTGACAGATAAAAATAGCTTGTAAATACAATTAAACTTTTTGTAAATACAATTAAATTTTTAATTGAAATTGCACCTACAATTTATTTTGTAAATACACAAACATTATGTTTGTTACTTGATTCTTGAATTTATTTCAATTAAATTCAAACCGAATTTTTACAAACGATGTTGCCATATCAAAAAATGAGTTTGTTGTCAAATCAAAATTTAAAAATCTAATTTTTTGATTTTTAAATTTTTATTTCTTAATTAAAAAACACGCCTTGAATCAAAAATACATATTCGTTTAGCAATCATATTTTTTATTTAAAAAGCAAAAAATTGGGTCATATTTGACAGCATTCTTTAACACCCAAATGTGATACGCGCCCAAAAAAAATACGTATCTCTTAATTTTTTTATTGATATGTTTCTATGTTGTTTCCGTATAACTGAAAATTATTTTGGGTTTGTCATTTGTGTAAGGGTACTATTGTGTTCTTTGCTACCAAATATAACATATCTCTTTGTTTTTCAAATAATAAAAATATTTATGGCGCCGGTTTCTATTTGTACTCTTTGTTTTTTCGTTTTCTTATTACATATTTCTTTTAAAATCAAATGCATTGTTTGCTATTTTTTTGCCTTTGTTTATATTGATATCACTATGGACTGACACAAGCGAACGCCTACACCTGTTTTGGTATTCGTGGATAAATATTTATACCCAAATCAAAAGAGTAAAAGTGAGAAAATTGTAATTTATGTTTAGCGTTGCCACTTGATTTTTATAATTAACATATTATTCTTATTTTATATCTCCAGCTATAAAAAAAAATTGTGGGGGACAGATTCATATACAAAAAAACACAAATTGATTCTGGTGTAATTAGGGATGAGCGATTAATCGACTGATCACATTTTCTGATTAATCAAGATACTCATTAATCAATAGATTAACCAAAAAAGTTGATTATTCAAAAGCATGATTAAAAGATTAATCAGTAATTTTGATTATTATCGTACTTAAACATGAATGAAAACGTCTGTGTTTTCTAACAAAATGAATACTGTTTATTGAAGAACAGGTAAACTTATACTTAACAGCAAAATAACATTAAATAAATTTATTTAATTCCAGAAAATCTAGAAGGAAATTTTTCCATTTTTTTGAATCGGAAAAATTTAATACATATACCACTTTCTTTAATTGGTTTTATACGTTCACTTGATTCCAGAAGTCTGAACGTGTTTTACAACTCTGTGTTGTTTTAATTAGTTATTTGAATACCGATTATGTTTTCAGGGTAAACTGTAACAATTTGCATGGGGTCCAGATTGTAGAGCCACAATCAATCTCCGCATTAGTGCAGTTTGGATTATCAAGGCTTTTCAGTAATGGTGATTAATTGATTAAAAATTATAAATCTGTACATAAAGACTGCGTTTGAAAAAATTGTCCATTGCATTTTTTGCAATAACTTTTTTAAAAAGCACTCAAATTGAAGCATTGAATCACTCAAGTATAAGCATTTGATCTCCGTATTGGGAAAAATAAAAAAATATAGCGAACTTGAGTTTCTATGTATGTATGTTCTCTGATCCAGAGATTCCCTACACAAATGGAAACCCGTAAACTCTAAAGATGTGTTAGAAATTTGGAGACTTTTATAAACTTTGAAAATCACAATAACTTCGCAATGGTTTTAGGGAAAAAAATTCACTAATAGAACAGCAGAGCTGTAAAAAACTGCAATCAATTTGGATTGCAATAAAAGTGATTTCAAACAAACTGATTTCATTCTTTGATTTCAAAATGATTTCAGATTTCAAAATGAAATCTTGTCAAAATTGCAATACTTTATGATTGCTATCATTTTGAAATAATTTTTTTAGAAATCATTGAATGCAATTAATTGAATTCCAATCAATTCAATTGCAATAAAATTTTTATTGAAATCATGCGATTTCAATCAATTCTCCTGAAATCACAACTATAGTGGAAGTTCAACGAAATAATATACACTTGGAATGTATCGATTCCCAGGAATCAATTTTTATGATACAAGCACAGGGTGACCCACGTCACCCCGTGACTGTTTTATAGAAATGGATAAATCGGAAGCTTTGCAAGACATGTGCTATTGGAATTATTGGAATGTTGTCCGTTTTGCTCTATCTCACTTAGTTTCCGAGATATGGGCCATTTTAAAAAACCGTCATTTTACAAAATGGCCTGTATCTCGAAAACTAAACGAGATAGAGCAAAACGGTCAAAATTTTTGCAAGTTTTGAATCCACGTGCACGCCCCTATTATTCACATGAGGTAGGTCCGAGAGCGATATCCCCAAAAATCTATTTTTATGATACAGTGACGGGGTGACCCATTCTTTTCCATTTATTTAATAATATAAATTAAAACACTAATATAATAAGAATTTACATATTATAACAAAATACACCATGGAAACCACCAGATTTTAGTGGATGAAGGATTTTCATTTAAAGAGAACGAAGATTTTGATTCTGATTTAATTTTGATTGGAATTATTGGATTTGATTGCAATTAAAGCAATTGCAATCAATTATTGGTATAAACAATTCGTGTTTCTATAAAATTTTATAAATTTAATTTTTTGTTAAAAATTTGTGAATTCTAAATCAATAGGTTCAGAAAAATAAAATTTTAATAAAATATTTTTGAAAACTACTTACCAGTAAGTTAAAAATAACATGTTACTAGATAAAGACTTACATCGATGGGCATGCCCTTGTTAATAGGTTTTGTAATAGAAAAGTAACAACTTACCCCTTCATTACAAAACGCTATTTTTATAACTAAAACTTTAAGAAATTTCATTTGCAAAATGTTTTGTTAAAAATATTTAAAATTTAATTTTATACTCAATGAAAAAACAAATTAAAATTTTAAGAAAAAAACTCATTATTTTAAGGTTACTTTTAACCTAAAGGTAATAAGAAAACATTATATGGGTGATAACAAAAAATGTGATAAAAACCGTGTAACCACTAATTTCTAATGCATGGATTACATTTGAGTTACATATTTCGATATACTATATCAGCGCATTGTCACCTGTTTTACAAAATTTATAACAATCTGACCAATTTTTCGTTAATACATAAAATTTGTGACCAATTTTATAGGCCAAATGTAAACTCCGTAACCAGTAACTCAGTTTTTAAACTTTAACAGCTTATATTTTAATAACCAATTAAGCTAAACGCTAACTGTAAGAATTTTTATGAAGAGGAAAAGTGCCGTTTTTAATAAAAATTAATACATTTTACAAACTTTTTCGTATATCTTAGCTACTACGACTTCAACTCTGTAACGATTTTTCGTCATAATTATTGATAAAAATGTATTCACCAGAATTTTGGAGTTATCTATTATTTATATTGCGAAAAGTATAATGTTATTTATACTCAAATGATCGTTGGACTGTAGGTAATCATCTAGTATAACAGACTTGAAGCTTTTCTGCAGCATGTAACATTCTCTTGTAAACTCCGTTCCTAATTTTTACACCAAACTACCCAGGTAGAAAATTATAAAGGGGCCAGCACTGGCAAAGCACCGAAATGGGTGGTATGAGTGCTTGTTAACAGCGCTTTCCCAACACCCAAATGATAACACCGTTCCACGATGGTGCCAATGCTTTACCAAGCCCTGGGAAAGCACCCATAAACATAAAAATCAAATGCTTTGCCAACGCTCAAATAAAAAAATTCAAGTGCTTTCCTGACACCCAAATGATAACACCGATCTATTTCATGCTTTGCAAAGTATTGAGATAGCACCAAGAAACATAAAAATCAAGTGTTTTCCCTGCCACCAAATTATGAGCCCTCATCACTGAAGAATTTTAAATTACTCTAAAAATAGACGATTCTTGGAGTTATTGTATTGTGGAGTCAAAAATTATTTAAATATTCACTCTTTTGGAGTTTCTTTTTCAAAAACAATATAATGTTATAGGAAAAGAAGTGCTGGGAATTCACCCTTTTAAAGCGTTGGGAAGGCGTCCAAATTTAGTGCTTGGCCAGTACTTCTTTTTGTAAGACCGCGGTCTACTTGCGCTTTGCCAATGCTTCTTTTTTGTTACCACACATAATTTCCACCTGGGTATTTAACGACTAAGAAAAACAATGTCATATTTGGATTCACCTTGTAGACATCATACGATTTTGTTTCGGAAAGAAAATTCTGACAAAGCGTTTCTGAAAGAAAACGGAAAAAGTATCCAAATGTAAACTCCGTAACTGTAAACTCCGTAACCTGAATTGTTTGCATCAGATTGCATTGAATAAAATGTAGGTAAATGTTTAAAATATTTTAAAATAACCATAAACAGAGGTGATTCAACTAATATTTATGCGTCAAAAGATGATTCAACCGACAATTTTGCGTCAAATCAAAAAAAGTTATCAGTTTTTTACCCTAAACCGCTGGAGCGAAGAACTATTGATTTTGCATTTCTTTGGTTTCGAATCGATATTTCGAGCCATTACTGACATTAGTTTGACAAACTAAATTTGTTTCAGACAATTGATCGCGAAATGTTATGTTCTTAATACATTATTTTGTAACTCCGCAACCACTGATTGGATTTTAAAAAATTTTATATTTTTGAAAAGCATTTAAAAGGACTAAAAATACAAAATTAAAAAAAAATAAAAATTTTTTTCGCGGAATGAATTGTATTTTTATTCGCGAAACCGCCAATTTGATAAACACAAATTATATATCATTGGGAAGCCAGTTGAAAACCCAAATACGAAAAACTAATAAATTGAAGAAAATTCGTACGCAATTTTTTTTGTTATATCTTTTGCTTGCAGAAATGTAAACTCCGTTACAACAAAAAAAAATAAAATTGTGCAAAAAAAGTTATTGCGACAACTTGTAGAAGAGATTTTTTGCAATTAGGTTTATAATGACTAAACTTACTGAATCCATTAAGAAAAAGCCGAAATATTAACACTTTTTGCTTATCACAAATTTGGCCCCAAAACTTATCACATTTTTTGATTTCACCCATATATATATGTATATGTTCCCTCAGTTCCTATAAGGAGCATAGGGCCTTAAATCAGTTTCGTTTATATTTATTTCGCTTTCGTTAATCATTTACGTTTAAGATGTGCAGTGGATTAGACTATAGCATCCGATCCTGGTGCTAGGGCTGCTAGCAACACCTCCAGGAAGGCTATTAATAGTATTTATATAGCAAGCCGCTTGCTACAAGTCAGACACCCGCTCCAGCCGCATCTAACCTGATGAACAGACGCTGATGTGGTTAGTTCCTCCGCCTTCGATATTCGACAGCCGTTGACTTCCCAAGTTGTGGATTGTTCTTAGCTTCAGCGCTCCCCCTCGACCTTACCGGCTTACCGGGAGGCCCTTCCAGTAGCTACGCTACTGCCGGCATCACTCTCAGGGTCCTTACGCCTACTGAGCACCCTCATCGCGACAAGGTGACAATCCGTCGAGGACGAATAAGAAAACATTAACTTAAAAATAATATATTACTAGGCAAGAAGTTACCCCTACGGATATGCCCTTGTTAATATAATAAGTTTTTTTTAATAACAAAAAGTACCCAGTTACTTACCTTTATTTCTTCTTAAAAAAGTCATTACCCGGTAATAAAATGTTTTAATTAAGTTCTTCCAACACTGTACTTAATGAATATTTATTTGATGAATCTATTATTACAAAGTTGTTTTAGTAAATTATTTTAATAAATATGTATACAATATAACAACTTTACAATACTTTGTATTGAAATTGATTTTGTAATTAATACAGTTTTGCAAATTCGAACAACAATAAATTTATTTATATTAATGTGGCTTACCTAAAATGGAATATAAATTATTTTATAATTTCTGAGAATTATTTATTTTATTGCCAATAATTATAGCAATACAAATTTGCAATTTTCCATTTTTGTTTGTATTAGAAGTTAAAAGAAAAATTTTACTTTTTTAAGGGCATTTTATTAGCAGTATCAATCCAACTACATTTAACTGTAATTGAACAAAAAACTAAAACATAAAAATTGCTCCCAAATACTGATCGTTTATAAGGCACTTTCAATAAGGAAAGTAATCAGTGATATTGAAATCAATATAAAATTCTTTATTACCCCTGCTTAGACAGCGTACATTTGCAAGACATACAATATAACCCCTAAATTCATAAACGCTTTGTAAAATTATAGGAGGTTTACTGAACAAATTTTGTATGAAAATGACGTTTTGTAAACCTGCTATAACTTTACAAAGCATTTATGAATTGAGGGGTAAATGTTTATGTTATGATAAGTTAAATATCGTATCTTAGCAGGGTTAATGGTCTGGCAACACTATTAATTTTTTTGTTTATATTTTGTTTACATTCATATGGTCAGTGGCTCTTTGTTTTTGAACTTAAAATTCTAGTATTTTGTAAACAGTAGCAACCTTTCCTCTTACAATTTGTTATACTTGTGATATTCATTTAGTTAACAAAACTACGACAACAACAACAATTAACTTGCCATGAGTATATTTATTATTAACATACTTGAGAATAATTAAAACGTTTTATTAAAAAAAAAACATTATTTTCAATAAAGAATATGTATTAAGATGTTGAAAATGCGGATGTTGAAGAAAATTTTCAATTTGAAGTGACTTTTAAAAAGCAAACATAAAAAAAAATATTAACACAATGCATGGGTTTTTCACCTCAAACCACTTAAGGTAGAATTAGCCATACGGAAAGGCAAAGTGACAAATCAGCTGATTAAACCTGTATTATGGAAAATATATACAAGCACTTAGCCTACTTAAACGAAATGAGTCGGAATGGAATAACCTGTTCAAATTTGATTTTCTTTGTGCATTTACGTGATAGTTGACACTACATGATATTTTTATTAAAAAATGGGGACAACTAATGAAAAAAAGATAGCATAAACAATATAAAGTAATATAATTTAAAAATTGTACAAAATTTGTACTGCATAACAAGGAAAGAAACATATAAATTTCCGTTTATATACAGCTGCACAGTTTCCAATCCGTTACATTATGGTACGTTACGTCAACAATGGCTAACGAGGCTTCTACTGTCCACGTATTCATAGTTCAGTTTTTAAATGTATACTCTATGCAGACGGTCTCTATATACCTCACTCACTCTCAACTTCCTCTCTTTTTATTTGTTCGTGAAGTCGGGCAAAGCAAATGAAAACACGTTTCTAAAATTTAATAATTAAAAAAAAAAAATTTTATTCTTTGTAATTTACTTGTGAAAATTGTACCATCTTTCTTTAATTTGAATATAATTTAAAACAGAAAGTGATATTAATTTATGATCTATAGTCAAACTAAAGAACATTCATTTACCAAAATAAGAGATCAACTAAATATTCCCCTTTTTAATCCAACACCATATTCATGGTTACAACCAATCTCTTTTCCAGAATACAACATAGTTGTCTGGGAAGTAGGGGATGAAAATTCTCCTGAGCCCAACCATCTAATCTCACTTAATCCGAAAATAGCAAGGCCATATCTCAACATTTGGAGTTCAAAGCTTCTGCGATGTTATCTTTATCCCTTAGGGTTCTAGCATTCCAATATCCAATCGTAGTCCTTGTTCGATATGCAATAGTCGTCATCAAAGGTTTCGGGTTTCCATTTAGAGGCTGTTTATTTAGCGATTCGTTAGCTGGGTAAGTTCAGAAAAGTGGGTTGCTAGCCCTCCTTTCTTAGATTGGTCCAATCCCACGTTGCAGTCATGCTTCAGCAAACGTTCATTCATCATTTACCTACTTTCCTGAGATGCCAAGTTGTCCGTGGCAATTCAGGTTACATGACTGTGCGCCTTCTCACTCTAGCTAGCTTTCAGCGGGTGCTGGAAAGCCATTGCCCGGGAAATACTTGGTCTAGGACCGGAAGTAGTGAGATGGTTGAACAGTCATACAAAGGAATCATTTCTGGTCACTCCCAAGTGAATGACAGTCAGAAACTTTCCGCACTACGTGCACCTCTGATGAAAGTCCCAATTCCCTATGCTCCAGTGGATAAAAATAATTATTTTATGTAACGTGATCCAGATGGGGTTAATTTTTATACTTTTGGCCAAAAACGTTCCACTAGGAAATTTACAGAATAACATCTTTCATAATTTTCGGAAAAATATCACTTCAAATAGATCAAAAAAATCTTTTTTCCATTTGATAAAAATTATTATTTTGTGTAACTCGATCCTTATAGTTTATGTTTTCACTTTTCGGCAAAAAAAAAACCCACTTGGAAATTTGTAGAATAACGTCTTTGCATAATAAACAAAAGCTTTTAATTAGAATCTAATACGATTATAAAACTTAAATTGCTATTAACATACGAACACTTTTGACCCCGCCTTTTTAACCCTTAAAAATAAGATTGGGGCTATCTAGAATTGCGCTTGTTCGTTAGTTTTGTACCCTCTATCCCATATCCCAATTTAATAAAAATCTGATAAATGATATTCTGTGAAGTTCCTATTGGGTTTTTTTTTTGAGAAGTGAGAACATTAACCCTATATCCAGTTACTCAAAATAGTAATTTTTATCAAGTGGAAAAAAATTTTTTTATTCATTCAAAGTAATATTTTTCCGAGAATTAGAAAAGGTGTTATTCTGTAAATTTCGCAGTGGGTCATTTTTGGCCAAAAGTATAAATATTTAACCCCACATGCATCACGGTACATAAAATAATTATTTTTATCCAGTTGGGATTTTTTTATATCAATTTAATGGCTTCACAATCTTGTAGTCATAATTAATATTAAGTTTCATGGGTCTTTTCTGACCCCAGGCCACTAAGGGTTAAAGATTTTTTAAACGAGTGTAAAGATAATTATAGTCTAACCAAATTTAAGTGATGCTTCTCCGAAAACTGTGTAAAATTTTATGAAAACATTCAAATTTTGTTTAATTTTTGACAAAATGAGCAATTTTTGTAAAATGTCCTGGAAAGCAGTCGCTCCAAACACAAACTCGAATTATCATTTTTCAAATTTATTTTTTTCTTTAACATCATATATTATGTGGTACAGATAGCAATCGACATCTCCAAATTAGGCATCTTAAAAAATCTTTAAAATTAATTTTAAAAAACACGTTTTTGTATTTTTATCAAATTCGTGGGTCATCTTGGATTCCAGGCTAAAGTGGGATGATAATCGATGAAGTCAAAATTCCATGTCTGAAGCGTTTTGACTATATTAAATGAATAAGGGTGAATTGTTCTAATATAGCCTTGGTTAAGTTTCTTAACCACAGAAATTTCTATGGTTAAATTTTAGCATTGGTTAGAAGAAATACCTGGTTAAAATTTAGATAAGTTATTCAAAAAATATGTTAACCAGAAGTTAAGGCCAGTAGAGGTCTTAACCAGGGCATAAATTGAGATAAGTTAAATGGAATAAAAAATATTTTTTTTCGAAATTTAGAATTTTGGGAATTTTTAAAAGTAATACACATTTTTTCCAAAATGGGCAATTTTCGTCCAACTTTCGGCACGGGTTAACGTTTTCCATAAAAGAAATCAATTTCTACCATTTGGGACCATTTCCAATAAAACTGGGGGATGTAATGACAAATCTATTTTTCAGGGACACTCTATATATGTGACAGCGCATAGAGAAAGGGACCTAAGGGTAAAAAAATCAATTTTTTTTTTTTGAGGACAACATCTGAGCATCGCATGGTACCGATCCCATGCTCTCCTGACCTTAGGTCCCTTTCTATCCTTAGGTCCCTTTCTATTTTGCGCGTCACATATGTATATTAGAGTTCGTCATAAAAATTTGATTTTCGGATATCATCACTTTTTTTTTAAGTTTTTGCATACAAAAAAAGAATGGCATTTTTTTTTCTTTTTTATTTCAACTCCTTCTGCTGGCAAAAGTCGGCCAAAAACGCTGATTTTAAGCAAAAACAGCTGCATTTATAGGAAATCTGACTTTAGCATTCGATTCTAGAACAAAATTTATTACAAAAACCTTTTTTTTGCATTTTCAAAATACACCAGATAGCCATTAGAGTGGTTTAAAAATCCACTTTTTTCAAAAACTTATAAAAAGTTACTTTCTTATTATACACAATGAAAATGAATTTCCGGCTGAGTACATGGGTACAAAAATTTGGATATACCGCGAACCGTTTATATTAGCCAACCAAATTTGGATTTTGTTTTAACTCAATGAAAAAGTATTTCAGCTAATTAAAATGCAGCTTTCAATACTCGCTGCTGCATTATAAACTTATTTTTTAGTAAAGACAAAATAATTTGTAATTTTTGTAATGTTTATTACAAAAAAATTTTTTTATTAAACATATTTGATTAATAAATAACTTTTTAACGGGTCGTGGTATATCAACAATTTTTGCACCAATGTTCTCAGCACGGAATACATTTTCATTGTGTGTAATAAGAAAGTAACTTTTTTGAAATTTTTGAATAAAGTGGATTATTGGACCACTATAATGACTATCTGCTGTATTCAGAAAACGCAAAAAAAAATGTTTTTTATATTAATTTTTGCTGTGGAATGGAATGGTAGAGTCAGATTTCCCTGGGTCTCAAAATCAGCGTTTTTGACCGAATTGAATAAAAAATTTTTGAAAGAATTCGATAACGCCAGCAAGATAGAATACGTATTTTTGGCTTTCGCTACAAAGCCATCATCACTCTTATTTGCCTTGACGGGTTAAATACGTATTCTGTCTTGCTGGCCTTAGCGAATTCTTTAAAAAAATTTTTATTCTTTGTAATTTACTTGTGCAAATTATATCATATTTCTTTAATTTGAAAAATAATTCAAAACAGAATGTGATATTGGGTGCGTTCGGCAAATACAATTTAATAGTCAACAGTTCTACAACAGTTGTACAACTATCTGCCGAACGACCTGATCACTAACCGCTCAGTCTGAGCGCTCACGTAGCGCTGTCATATTTTGGTAGCGTAAAAAATGTTTGCTACTTTTGATCAATAAGTGATACATTGGTTGTTGTTCATTTACAACAAAAATTGTTTTGTAAGAATGGCAAATACAAACATAAAAAAATATAATTCGAAAACAAAAATTTTAAAAAATAAAAGGAAACTATAGAAAAAGTGTATTTAAAAACAAAACAAAGAAAACATCGTTCAGCAGAGTAAGTAATCACAAAGCGCTACAAGTCACCGGTATCAGTTTAAGGTTTCTCTGCCGAATGCTACCATTAATTTGTGATCTTAAATCGAACTAAAAAACATTCATTTGTTACCCTACGGGGAAAGGGACCGGTCCAAAGTGACACGTAGGATAGGTCCGAAGGGGGCAGTGACGGGTCCTTGATCGACCTTTTTGTTTGAAAGAGACACATCACTTTAATATGGCATTGTCATTGAAAATTACCAATTGCCACAGTTTAGACACCTTGTGACACGTAAGGTGGTGTGTCTAAAAATAGCTTATCAAATAAACTAATAAAAAATGAATAATTAAAATAAATATATTTTGCTTGTAAGGCAAACGCTCTAATGTCTGAGCTAATGTTGCTTAGTATGATGGTTGGCTGAAAGTAAAGTTATATATTTTTCGTTTCTGTTCAAATAAAAAAGAAAAAGAAAAAACAAACACCATAAGCAAATAAAAAAAAGGGAAAAGAAAAAAATAGAGAAGAAAACAACATTAACACACACACAAATATAGTGGAAGTGCCTTGAATATGTCCCCGATTGACCGGTCATGGGATAGGTCCTTTAATGGCAGTTGTAAAATCAATTAAAAATTACAAAATTACCTCAAAAACTCATAATATAAACAAAATTTTAAAAAATTCCTCTTAAGTTAATAAGAAAAGTTAAATGAAATACCAATTGTTAAAACTAAAACAGCTTTAACATTAAACGAGCAAAAAGGTTAAAGTCGGGCATGCCGACTATACAATACCCTACACCAGTCTGGTGTATTGTTTGGATCCGAAATTCGAATGGGTTAAAATGGGGCTTGTGTCAAAATTTTCTATAATCTCAGTCAGCGCACCAAATTTCATTAAAATATCTTAATATTCGCGACCTGCAGTTTGTAACCAAACCAATTTTGGGGGGACCCTTATATGGGCACTAGTTCTAAACATGGACCGATGTTCACCAAAATCAAGAAGCTGCGTTATTGGGCCAATATAGGTCCGTGTACCAAATTTCATCAAAATATCTTAATATTTACGAACTGCAGCGTATAAACAGTATAATTTTGGTAGGACCCTTATATGGGCACTAGGTCTAAACATGGACCGATGTTCACCAAAATCAATAGGATGCGTTATTGGGCCAATATAGGTCTGTGTACCAAACTTCATCAAAATATCTTAATATTTGCGACCTGCAGTTTGTAACCAAGCCAATTTTGGGGGGACCCTTATATGGGCACTAGGTCTAAACATGGACCGATGCTCACCAAAATCAATAGGCTCCGTTATTGGGCCAATATAGGTCTGTGTACCAAATTTCATCAAAATATCTTAATATTTACGACCTGCAGCGTATAAAAAGTATAATTTTGGTAGGACCCTTATATGGGCACTAGGTCTAAACATGGACCGATATTCACCAAAATCAATAGGCTATGCTATTGGGCTAACATAGGTCTGTGTACCAAATTTCGTCAAAATATCTTAATATTTACGACCTGCAGCGTATAAACAATATAATTTTGGTAGGACCCGATTTTGGACATGGACCGATGTTCACCAAAATCAAACTTGTTCGTCCTTTGGCCAACATAGGTCTGCGTACCAAATTTGATCAAAATATCTTAATATTTGCGACCTGTAGAGTGCGCACAAGGTTGCATGGACAGCAGACAGACGGATGGACAGACGGACATCGTTAAATCGAAATAAAAAAAAATTCTGAGCCGATCGGTATACTATAAGGTGGGTCTACGACCAATATTTTTTGGTGTTACAAACATCAGCACAAACTTATAATACCCTGACCACATAGTGGTGTAGGGTATAATGACCACATAGTGGTGTAGGGTATAATGACCACATAGTGGTGTAGGGTATATTAAAACGTTAAAAATACAAAACTTAAAATTCCTTTGCAAAAAATTATAGAAATTTAAAATAAGAGCTAAAAGAAGCAAATCGTAAAAAAACTAGTAAAAAGGTTAAAGTCGGGCATGCCGACTATAGAATACCCTACACCAGTCTGGGTAAAAGCCAACTAATGTTTGGATCCGAAATTCGAATGGGTTAAAATGGGGCTCGTGTCAAAATTTTCTATAATGTGAGTCAGCGCACCAAATTTCATTAAAATATCTTAATATTTGCGACCTGCAGTTTGTAACCAAACCAATTTTGGGGGGCCCTTGTATGGGCATTAGTTCTAAACATGGACCGATGTTCACCAAAATCAATAGGCTTCGTCCTTGGGCCAACATAGGTCTATGTACCAAATTTCATCAAAATATCTTAATATTTGCGACCTGCAGCGTATAAACAGTATAATTTTGGTAGGACCCTTATATGGGCACTAGGTCTAAACATGGACCGATGTTCACCAAAATCAATAGACTGCGTTATTGGGCCAATATAGGTATGTGTACCAAATTTGATCAAAATATCTTAGTATTTGCGACCTGCAGCGTATAAACAGTATAATTTTGGTAGGACCCTTATATGGGCACTAGGTCTAAACACGGACCGATGTTCACCAAAATAAATAGGCTGCGTTATTGGGCCAATTTAGGTCTGTGTACCAAATTTCATCAAAATATCTTAATATTTGCGACCTGCAGCGTATAAACCGTATAATTTTGGTAGGACCCTTATATGGGCACTAGATCTAAACATACACCGATGTTCACCAAAATCAATAGGCTGCGTTATTGGGCCAATATAGGTCTGTGTACTAAATTTCATCAAAATATCTTAATATTTACGACCTGCAGCGTATAAACAGTATAATTTTGGTAGGACCCTTATATGGGCACTATGTCTAAACATGGATCGATGTTCACCAAAATCAAGAGGCTGCGTTATTGGGCTAACATAGGTCTGTGTACCAAATTTCGTCAAAATATCTTAATATTTACGACCTGCAACGTATAAACAATATAATTTTGGTAGGACCCTTATATGGGCACTAGGTCTAAACATGGACCGATGTTCACCAAAATCAAATTTGTTCGTCCTTGAGCCAACATAGGTCTGCGTACCAAATTTCATCAAAATATCTTAATATTTGCGACCTGTAGAGTGCGCACAAGATTGCATGGACAGACAGACAGACAGACAGACGGACGGACGGACAGACGGACATCGTTAAATCGAAATAAAAAAAATTCTGAACCGATCGGTATACTATAAGGTGGGTCTACGACCAATATTTTTTGGTGTTACAAAGATCAGCACAAACTTATAATACCCTGACCACATAGTGGTGTAGGGTATAATAAAGTTAAAAATAAATAAAAGAGTAAAATAAAATAAATAAAAAAATATTTTTAAAATATGCCGCGAATTTCGTTTTTTATTTCGGTATTGGTCAAGCTTTTTAAAAGCAACAGTGAAAGTAACGGATCGGAAAATAGTTAGAAAATTTATTTATTCTCTTTTGTACATATTTGTACTAATTTAGTAATATGCATTCGGTTGAATGGTCACGGGATAGGTCCCTGGAGGGCAATTGACCCCACATTCCCCGTAGGGTAGTTTTTTTAATGCATTTGTTAGTTATTTTTCCATAGTTAAAAATAATTTAACTGTAACTGCATACACCAGTATTTTATCAATTTCAGTAGATTCTACCGACAAACTCTTTTGAGTGTGTAAGATAAATGGATGTAACTAAAAATATTTAAAAATTCCTAAAATACATTAAGGCCCAATTTCTAAATGTTCAGTTAGCTACCAACTGGGAATTTAACTGACACATTTGTTGTTGCTTATCATATAAAATTTTAATTTAACTGTTGGCTAAATTTTAACTGGATGTCCAGTTAAAATTTTTATCTGAATTTAGCCAAGAGTTAAATTCAGATTTTCTATGGGAAACAACAACAAATTTGTCAGTTAAAGTCCCATTTAGTCGCTAACCAAACGTTGTGAAAATGATGCCGGATAACACAATGTCCAGTTAAAATTTAAACTAAAGTTAAATTTAAAATTTATGTGGTAAACAACAACAAAGGTGTCAGTTAAAGTCCCAGTTTGTGGGACTTTAAGTTAAAGTTAAGCTAAACTTAAAATAATAATTTAACAAACAAATTTTTTCAACTTTCGACCATGTGTATGCATTTTTAATCTTTGAATTTGGCTCTTGAACACCGATTAAGCATTTAGTAATTGTTTTATAAAAAAAAAATTTAATGACTAATATTTAGAATCATTAAATAAAGAAAACATATTTCTATACTAGCTGTATTTGTGTGGCTCTCTATCAGTGTTATCAAGAACGATTTTGACAGTTTTTCAACGTATTCCGGCGTTCTACTGTCAAAATTGTTCGAGATATCATTGATATAAATGCCGCACAAACACAGCTACTGTACATTTTGCGTAATTACAGTTAAAATGCATTTAAGGTTAATAGTTGATATTAAAAACTACCCACAATTAAGTTACTCTAAAATAGCAATGAAAAGTAAAAAAAAAAAGTAAAATCGTTATTCACTATACATATAAAAAATTGTTCAAAACAAAAAAACAGCTGTTTTTGTTAAAACAAAACAAAAATAATTCTCCCTCAAATATCTAAACAATTTTAATGAGCATTGTAATACGATAACAGAAAATGCTTTAAAACATAAACAAAAATAATGGCAAATGTTGGATTGTTACAACACGAATTTGTAATACCCTTCATTATAACTTATTAATTGTCAAAATTAGTTAGAAATAATTAAAAGTTTTACGGTAAAATCATAGTAAGTTGTTTTGATTTCACGTGAAAAAAACTTTTTATACTCAATATGTATAAAAAATGGTATTTCACCATAATGATTTTCACGTAAAAATTGAGTAGAATTTGTTTTCACGCAAATTTAATGTACAAGACTATTATTTTCCTGGTGAAAAAGGTGACATTTTGGGTTTATTGATATTGTATTATACAAAAATTAGTTTCATTTCATGAGACTGCGTTTAACAGAATTTTATCCTTTTTTTATAAGTGATGAGTACAATACCTGAAGTTTTTGGGTTCAATAGAATATAATTTTGGAAACCAAAGGGCATCATGTATTTTTGGGTTTATGTTGTCGACAATCATCTTATAAAATAACTTTTTTATCATAATATAATCCTTAAATTATCACATTATGATTACAAAATAATCCCAGTATTATTATATTAATTTTAGTTAGCACTCATACATATATAAATAAATTATGGAAACATATGATATTAGCGCGTAGAAAAATATTATTAATGCAATTTCACAATGCATCCGAACTCTCTATACGCCCTTCAAGAATATTTTATCTACATGAGTTCAAAAGATTAAAAAGTAAATCACTTTTGATCATTTTTTATATAATTATTAACACCAAATACTTTAGTGCACCATAATGTCACAATGTCACTATTATATCAGTTGTTTTTTTCCATTTTTATATCTTTTTGTTTAATATGAATTATTTTATTTGACTGCTCGTTACAACTGATTTTTACCAAATATTAAATAAGAAGGATGCTAACTGATCGATGAAGCTCATATTGTAGTTGTAGGAACAATACCTATGATTGTGAGCATCATCCCTCTCATTTCAGATAATAATATGGTTGTAATCCGAAGAGAGAAATATGATTGTCCAGATAATATTGCATTATAGAAGAAAGTATAATAAGACAGCCGAAAAAAGAAATATTTTAAATACAAAGTAATTATAGACGACACTATTATTTGTAAAGTGTAATTAATACATTAATAATTTGATTGTTTTCTCTGTCAGGTTGTACCTTTTACGCTGAATGAATATTTCGTCACCTAAAATGCAAAAGCGCGTAACAACAAAAAATTTAAGCCAATTTTCTGATTGATTATGACGCACTAGACTGAATTACATTTCCCTACAAAATTTTAAACTTATATGTCGAAATAAGTATATAGTCGTCTTTTAAACAAGAGAAGAAAATATAGAATATCTTTAATTCTACAACGTTTTTTGGTTCTAGTGTAAAAAAATAAAAAGTGTTTTTACACCCTTTTGCATTTTAGGTGTCGATTTGTATAATAAAGAAGTAGTTGAACGTGCTTCTCTCAAATTGTAAAAAAAAAAAACTGCAATTAATAGGGGTCATGTGGGCTCATATGCATAATTGCACCAAGGTAAAGTGTAATTTTAATCGAGACCGCCATGACACATTTTTGACAAATTGGACCACTGTTTACGAATATCCAAGAGAAAAAAGTTAGTTTTGTTCGACATTTACGACTTAAGTTCATACCGCATTTAGCGTTTTTTTTAATCACCTGGATTTAGAATTTTTCATACAAAAAGGACATTTATTAAATCCAAAATCTGGAATTAATAAATCCACCATAAAAGCACAAATATATGAAACAGCCTATTAATTTAATGTCAGAAAAAATACGAATGAAAATTAAGAGCGAAACAAAAAAATTGAAAAACTAAAAATAAAAGGTTTTTATTAATTTTTTTTTTATGAAATATGTTTAGAAAAAAAACTACACCTCACCATATACATATTTTCCATCTTGGACAAGGAGAAATAGCTGAAATAGAAATGGCAATTTTTCACTCTACTGTAAGTAATTTAATTAAATCCAATTAGTGAATATTAAATATTGCAATGGAATTTTTCAATTGTGTAAAAATATAAATTGAAGTCACAAAACTGAAAAGGCAGACTGTCTATCGGTGTTTTATATAAAATATATTTAAAACTTAAAAGTTAAAGTAAAATCCTTCATCATCGAATTCGGTATTCAAAATTAGGGTGAAAGAAGTGTCGGACAGAAAATTCTTTTTAAAATAGGGAGAATCTAACCCCATCTGTTGACCACTTTTAGAACTACTTTTTGGATTTATTAAATCCAAGTGATTAAAAAAATCGGTTATTATTTATGTTTATAAATTTTTAAAATATTTTGAATATTCTTTTCTAGTATTGCAAAAACATAATAGAAATTTCAGTTTGAAAACAAAAATTTTATTGTTAATGGTAATCTTAAAGACCTTAAAAGCATTTGAAAAGTTGATTTTATATTGAACATTTAAGTCGTATATACCGACAATACGATATTGATAGAAACTGACAACAAAAGTTTTGCTAATCCTATTTACTACCCGGCTACCCTGAAGTGCACTTGTAATTTGAAATATTTCGCTAATGTTTAACAAATCCATGACGTAGTCAAGTTGCTAGATAATGAAGTATACAAATTGGACTTTGGTTTATTGTTGTTTTATTTTGAACTTTTTTGTAGAAAATCTTATTTGTTATTTTTGATTTAGAACAACGTCCAATGTATTAATATTCTGCAACAGTATTTATTTAAAACATTTTTCAAACGGCCGAAGACAGCAGCTATTTGAGATCGGTTTGTACATAATTTCTTGCCCTAAACCACTACGTGGTCAGAGTATAATAACCCTACGGGAAATTTTAACAAACTGTCACCGAACTGGCCCCTTTATATGAAATAGACTGGTCACTTTTACATGGCGTTGTCATAGGAGGTGGAAATTGACCCCTTGTGACATGTCACAAGACAAATCCCAGGACAGGTCCCTGAAATTGAGAGTTCAGTAACCTGTCCTAGGATTTGTCTTGTGACATGTCACAAGGGGTCAATTTCCACCTCCTATGACAACGCCATGTAAAAGTGACCAGTCTATTTCATATAAAGGGGCCAGTTCAGTGACAGTTTGTTAAAATTTCCCGTAGGGAAGTTTGTACTGATGTTTGTAACACCAAATAATATTGGACCTAGACCCACCTTTTAGTATACCGATCGACTCAGAATCACTTTTTGTTTTGATTTAACGATGTCCGTCCGTCTATTTTTCTGTCCATGCATTCTTGTGCGCACTCTACAGGTCGCAAATATGAAGATATTTTGATAAAATTTGGTACACGGACCAATGTCGGCCCAAGGATTTTGGTTAAAATCGGTTCATGTTTAGACCTAGTACCCATATAAAGGTCCCCCCAAAATTGCCTTGTTTATACGCTGCAGGTCGCAAATACGAAGATATTTCAATGAAATTTGGCTCGCTGACTCAAATGATCTCAAGGACAAAGTTGTTTGATTCTAGATAGGATCGGTCCATATTTGGACCTATCGCCCAAATGGGCTATATTTCCGATTTTCTCTTATTTTATCGAAAATCTTGACACAAGTCCATTTTAACCCATTCGAATTTCAGATCCAAAAATCAGTTGGCCTTTAACTAGACTAGTGTAGGGTATTATATAGACAGATTGCCCGACTTTAATGGTGTTTTCTTTTCTGACAAAAATGTTGCATTTTTTTTGCACTTTGCTTTTGAATTGCCTTTTTTGTATTCTTTTCTAAATTAAGGGTAATATTATGCGAGGGCATCGTGTTCTTTTCTAAAAATGTTGTCTAATAAAGTGCAAAAGTGCAACATTTTCCGCCCTCAAAAAATTTACGGGGTAGAGCGCACCCAGGTAGAAAAATACAAACGGCACAATGTTGGCCCGGTATTGGAGGCGGTAGTACATGTACTGGCAATGCGTCGGATTTTTAACGTTCACTGTACTGCCATGTTGTCGAAATGATAACACCAATAAACGCTTGGCCGTAGTAATTTTCCAACGTTGGCGCAGGCTTGGGATTTTATTTTTTTGGTATTATCCCAGTACATTTAATAACAAATTTAGTAGTTTGCTAGAACTTTACTGTCCTCTTAGTGTACATCACAGATTTTTAATGTATTCTTTCGAAACTTCACAAGAAAAGAATGGCGATGTCTCTCTTACATAAATAATT
Source organism: Leucophora obtusa (assembly GCA_949987735.1). NCBI lineage: Eukaryota > Metazoa > Arthropoda > Insecta > Diptera > Anthomyiidae > Leucophora > Leucophora obtusa. The sequence continues at coordinate 123,986,065 of OX465298.1, forward strand.
GTATAATAGATGTAAAAATACGTAAGATTTATAAAATTATTAATTTTAATAAATTAAAAAAAGCTCGTTAATTTTCAGAAAACAGTACTGGCCAAGCACGTTTTAAGTAGTACCGGCATTTCGTAAAAAACAGTGCTCTCCCAGTACAACTTTTGTTGTAACGTCGGCAATTTCTACCTGGGTATGTATAATTTTGCCATGGAAATACAACTATATATAAATACAACTTTTTTCGAAAGCAAATATGAAAAACAGAGTATTGAGTAAAATCAAGTACGCAAAAGAATCGAGGATCTACAACTCTTAATTTATTATTGAGTATATTCAGTAAAGTACTTTGCTCGCCAATATGTCAAAAAACTCACTGAACATAACAAAATACAATCTTGAACCCTGACTTTTAAGAAATAATTGACGGAGATAATTATTTTGTCAAATTAAAGTGAATATTAACATAAAATTTTTATGGAGAATCTCGAAATAATACATGAGATAATGTAAAAATCTTCAAGATAACTAAAACCTCGTTCATGTGAATGGGGTATAAGACCTCCAAGGTTGATTTTGAGGACTTAAAAAAGTCATCGTAAATCACATCAGTTTTAAGGTATATTTTAGTCTAACCTACCTACTATTGAGAGGATTCATTTAAAATATTGTTCTGAAAAGTCTGGTCAAGGCAGAGCACACAAAATAAACAATATACAAATAGAAAGATCCCAGGTAGAAAAATAGGAATGGCATAGTGTTGGCATGACGTTGGAGATGGTATGGTGTCGAAATGATAACACGAACACTACGCTTGGCCGTAGTAATTTCCAAACATTGGCACAGTGCTGGGATTTAGTAGATTGCCTATATTTTAATAAAATAATTCAGTATGTAGCCAGTGCTTTAAAAATTCGACCTTTTAGCAAATATATAGAAAATGACTTGTTTTTAAACTGCTATTACTCTTCTTAGCTCAAATGAAAGCTTACACAGATATTTTAAGTGTGAGATATTTTTTAATAGAGATTTCTTCGACAGATAACGGGTGCAAATTTTGTTCAGCTACGAGTATGAAACACATTTCAGTCTTAGTGGTAGCGTCAATATGCAAAATTTCCGTATTTGGATTAAAAAGCCACTTGAAGAGGTTCAAGAGCTGCCACTGCATGCCGACATAATGGTTTGTTTATCGCGTCATGATATCGGACTATTTGCTACCTCAAATTGAAGACCGTGAACGTTATTTGGTTTCAAAAAGGTGGCGCTACTTACCACACAGCCTTTGAAAGCATGTCTTTATTGCATATTGCATAATAACAATTTAGTGAACAGTTAATTTATCGTAATGGACCAGTGCAATGGTCACATAGGTCATGTGATATCATACCGCTCGACTTTTCTCTTTGGAGCTATATAATGTCTAAAGTAATTTTTTTTTTTTTTTGTTTTGTATGATAATAAAGAATAAACTTTCAATTTAAACACCATTTAGGATATTATAAAAAAAATTCTATTATATCGATTTTCTTATCTCTGGAACTGGCGGACTAAATCTGAGTTTTTGGTCCCGATTTAACGTGTTCAGTGTACATATTTTGGCGTTTGTTATACCGAGAGTTTATTAAACCCAGTATTCACTAAATCCGGATTAAACTGTAGATTAAATAAGTTAAATTGAATGAAATTACTAATTTAAATAAATTTACCAAACCGTCGTAAATTTGCAGCAAACAGTACTGTTAAAGCACTTCTTGAGTGGTAATGGCATAACAAAAAAAACAGTGTTATCCCAGTACAATTGGAAGTTTCTACCTGGGAAGTATTTATTTTTATATTTACTAAAACAATAGTATAAACTCGTATTCTACTCATATAAACTCGTGTTCTACTCGTAAACGGAGTAAACCTGGTATGTTTATGAGTTTAGTATCGAAATCCATACTTAAAGAAGTTGGATTGTATTTATACAAGGTTTACAAGGAATTTGCGAGTTTATATGAATACCCCTAATGATTATATTGAAAACTTCATTGTTCTAATTTTGTACAAAGATCGCAGCAACAAAAAAATACATTTGAATAAATTATCAGTTAAAGACAACAACAAAAATGTATTTAAATGAAGCTGTCTCATCGTTTTCATTGTTATTAAAAATATTTATGTATATGCCTCCATAAAATTTTAATGAATTATAACAATTACTTAGTTTTTACATTATTGAGAAACCTATGGCCCCCACCAATAGCAAGACCTTTTTTATGATAATATTACAGGTATCGGCATATTGTCATAAATTTCAGTACACTCATAAAAAAGCTAACACAAATAGTTAAAAATTCTGCTTAGATAATAGGAAATAAATAGTACCTCTATTTGCGACTGCAAAATTTTCAGTGAAGTTGAGAACCATGATCTAGTAAATACAATCTGGGATTTTTGGACTCTCCGCATCTGTCCTGAATAGGCTGATATTTATTATTGGGACTATAGATGGATTAATAAGTTCAGAGTCACGAACTGGTGTTAATTTTGATCTATCTCCCATAGTTTCCGAGATATAAACCATTATATGTGACCTTCTCCGAGAAAAGGGACCTAGTGTGTCAAAAAACGGGTTTGGACTTAAGAGTGGATTCTGGTACCTAAAAGGGTGTAAAATAAGATGAAATGAGTTAGATTTCTGATAAAAATTTATTTACCCCATTAAAACGTACAAAACAAACTTGGGAAAATCGATAAAAATGAGAAAAACATTAAAATACACTCTTAAGTCCAAACCCGTTTTTTGACACACTAGGCCCCTTTTCACGGAGAAGGTCACATATGATCATACAAAAAAAAATATGAAAATATAGCGCCATCTCTGTGTTATACAGATAACAGTGCTAGTTAGCTAGAAAGTAACTGTTAGGTAAATTGGATTGTTACAAAAACATTAGTTCAATCCTTAATTTTAAGACAAAATAACAGAAAAATTTGTTCTATAACTGACTTTTGTACTAACTTTTTTTATGAGTGTAGGTCTTCCTTAAGCGTGTGCTAAATTAGACAAAAATAACAAGGGCTAAATTATAAGAAAGTATTAAGTCAACGACTTTCTTTCATTCCTCAATCTTTGATAGTCAATAAGTGTCTTTTTCCTGCTTGTAAATGAAAGAATGAAAAATAATGACGACGACTAGTGGAAACTATTTTTTGGTTGTTCATCTTGGCATAGTCTTCAGAATATCATTTAAGCAATTAACATTTCAACTCTATATATTGCATTAGTATTTAATGTATTTTGCTATTATTTTGAGTATTTCTCCATTATTATTTTTGTTTTCACTTTTTTTGTTAGTTTACTTAACTAAATCTCTTTAAATTAAATTTGTATTTATTAAATAAATAGTTTTTTTAAGCGTTCAGTCATAAAACTGATAATCACAATAATAGTAGTACTTCCCCACTTATTTCAAGCAATCACAGATTAATTAATCGGGCAGCTGTTGAGAAATTGAAAAAGAAAACAAATAATGAATAATTTACAAGTTCAGTTTAATATTTAGTACGAAAAAAATGTGTTTGTTAATGTATCTCTTCATTGTTTTTAAAATTATAAATAAAAACTCAATTTTTTTTCAATAGTATTTTAAGAGTGCATTAAGAGTTAATTATATTTTGCTTTGTCGGTTTTAATTATCTTATTATTTAGAATATTTCGGTTTTGATTTATTAACTAAAACAATGTTGTTGTACCTACATATATGTCAGCATGAGTGCTTTGTTATTATTTGTCATAAAAATGTGACACAATTTAATATATTTCATTGACAAGATTTAAAAAAACTTAACTGCTTTGTTGACAAACTTTCTTGACCGGGTTAAAAGTAATTTAATTATTTATCACTATAAGCAGTTAAATTGAACTCAATTGATCGCAGAAGTAGTTTGTATAATTAATAATAATTTCAATTCGCATCACTTAATTGTGAATACACAATTCCTTCATATAACGCGGTTAATTCGTTCCACAAAAACCTTGCATTTTACGAATACGAATTTTGGTGAACTTTCTTTTCAAAAAAGAAAGTTATAATGCAATTTTTTTGCGTTTCAACGGTATAGTGTATAACAAAAGTTTAAATTTATTGTAATTTGTCGAATAAAATTAACGGAATAATTCTTTTGAATCTGAATCTTTTCATTTAAGTCAAAATCAGACCAAATCAAAGCTTTAATTAATTTTTGTTTAACAGTTGTTTTCTAAGATATCATGTTTATTTCAGTTTTTAAATTCAAAAAAAGGAAAGACTCCCAAAGCGGACCGGCAGATCTAAATGAGCTTCAGACAAATATGTTGTAGAGGAGAAAAATTTAAAGGATACTAATTTTTTTAGCTGCCCAATCTCATATTAAAGGGTTAAAAACTTTTTGAACTTTTCGTTTTTTCAAGTTATTTTATATTTTTTTCCAAAGTAACTATAGGTGTCAAATGAAAAGTATATTAGAGGCATTTCTACCGGTGTATAAAACATGCTAAAACATGATATTTATTTATGGCATAACAGAAAATAACAAAATTTTAGGTTTTTTTATGGGGATGTATACAGGGTTAATGGTCAAATTTATATATACAGTTGCGAGCATAAAAAATGCAACGCTACGCTAAATTAGCTAAGTATGCTTTGATTTCTTCTAATGGTTTTTATTTGCGCTTATCGTTTGTTAATATATTCGTTGATGTGTATTTTCATATTTGAAGTGGCTTAATTTGCATTTATTTATGTGAATTAGTTTTTACGAACTTTTTTTGTAACTAGTGCCAAACCTAAATCAATTGGGGTGACATAAGACGGTGTACCAAATTTCATCCAAATACGTCAATATTTGCGACCTGTCGAGTGCTTACAAGAATACACGGACAAATAGACAAACTGACGAAGAGATGGGTATATGTATCTAAAATATATGAACAAACTCAATATGTATGTTTGTATATGAAAGGCCAGCTTGCTTAAATTACACCGTATAACACAAAAAGAAGCAGCAAGGCTCTGACCAATGATTCTGGCAGAGGGTACCAAAATAAAATGAATGCGTATCAGCGTTTTAAAAGTCTACGACTGGCCCTATGTTTTTGGGCGGTTAAAATTTTCCCCTTTTGCAAATGTTTATTGTGAATCGGCATTGGATGCCATGTGAATCTTCCATGTAAGATATAGGATGTGTTAACAAAATTATGTAAAACACAACGAGGATCATTTTTGTGGAAGATTTTAACACTCTAACTCTCCACATAAAGGGATTTTTTTTTGTCCCCATTTTAATAAGAGACAAAAAATACCCAAAATTTGAAGAGTTACAGGGTTAAATTTGATGAAATTCTACTAAAAGTCGCTGAACATATCGAAGTTAAAATTTAACTTCAATGCCAGAAATGAGTCAAAACTTAAAATGTACTTAAGGGTTAATTTCGTACTTATTCAGCATTGGTGCTGAAATGTCTTAAAACCTGGATTTTAAGGGGTAGTTTGTATGAGAAAAATGTTTTACATAAAATTTCATAATAAGTTACCTTACAAAAGAAAGCTATACATTAGACCGTACCTCAAAAAAAAAGTTCGCCGTACACCGTCCAATATAAATTATTTTTGAAGGGAGGTTTAAAAAAATAAATTTTTTTTTTGCCGAACGTAGGGGTCTCTATTTTACATTTTTTGTTATATCTGTGGCATTTACAGTCGGATCTTAAAGTATGTTACATCGATGTTTTTTTTTTCTCGAGGGGACCAATGTTCTTCTCTAAGGGCCATTGACCTCAAGTATCCCGTTCTAGCATTTACCCACCAGATCTCAGTTGCTACCACCCTAATGTAGGTACTTTATATTTGAAGGTGTATGGCGGACTTTTTTTTTGCTTTTAAGTTGTTACGGTCTACTATACATAGATATAATATCTATTAGGGAAAAAATTATAGAAAATTTGGGTATTTTAGCAAGCAGGAATGAGTAGTCTTGCTTTTATAGCGTTCTCCAATGGTCAATTTTGGACCACTGTGTTAAAAAGTGGGGCAGAATTACGATATTTTTATTTAAAAGCTCTAGGCAATTCTATGACTTTATCAAACAATGTCCAGCATATTTCAGCTATAGGAGAATGAATAATCTTGCCTTTACACCGTTCTTAAATTCTCAATTTTGGACTACTGTATTAAAAAGTGGGACAACATTACGATATTTATATTCAAACTCATATAATACGCGCTTTGAATTGATTAAAAAGAATTCTCTATCAGAGCTTCGAAGAATTAATTCCCTAATTCCCTTTTATTGTACTGAATTTATATTTTGGGAATGAATTCCCTGACCAAACTTAAGGAATTGAATGAATTCCTTTTTTTTTCATTCGATTTATATTAAAGGAATTCATTCATTTTTTTCTAATACCTTCATAAAATTTTATGAATTCATTCAACAAGGAATTCATTCAATTCTAGTTAATTCAACTTTTGGTCAAGGAATTCATTCAAGAATGAATGAGTTCCTTGACCAAAAGTTGAATTAACTAGAATTGAATGAATTCCTTTACCAAAAGTTGAATTAACTAAAATTGAATAAATTCCTTTACCAAAAGTTGAATTAACTAGAATTGAATGAATTCCTTGATAAAAAGTTGAATTAACTGCACAGTTGAATGAATTCCTTAGCCAAAAGTTGAATTAACTAGAATTGAATGAATTCCTTGACTTCAAATTGAATTAAATAGTGTTGAATGAATTCTTTAGTGAATGAATTATTTAATTTGAATTCTTTACGCTTTGGTCAGGGAATTTATTCTATAAATTTGAATTCTTTGAATTCATTCACAGGAATTAATTCCTGCTTATGTCTTATTGATGAATTCATTCCTTGAATTAAAGAATTGAATTAAATTTTTGGGAATTCATTCCAAAAAGGAATTAATTCTTTAAAGCTCTGTTCTCTATATGCGTAAAAAGTTATTTTACACAAAAAATAAAAAATTTACTTCCATTAAGAAGTAGCAGCAGCAACATAATAAAATTTGAATTTTGAATCTAAATTTATCCGCTTAGGGCGGATTAATAAGTGAAGTCACCCAATGCCTACGCGCCGATTTGAATCACAAACAAGTGTGTGGGTCTTTTATCAAAATTCTTAAAACCATTGGCCCTTGCTATAAAAATATATTTTTAATTTAAAGTAGACTATATTTTTAAACACGCTTTCGTTAATTTTTTAAATGATACAAAAATATTTGTATTTGTAAAAATTTTTATTGGTTAAAAATAAATTAACGAATCAGAATGCTTAAAAAACAAACCATATCAAAAGTAGACTTTAACAACAACATACATTGTCAACCTTTATTTAGTAGATCTGATTGATTTTGAAACTTAAGACTTTAACATAATTAAAAAATTGAATTTTACAAATGTTATTAAAAATACACTGCTACTATATGCTAAATAAGTAATTTAATTTAGAATGGTTTAATGAATATCTCAAATTCAGATTCAATCCATCAATCAACAGTAAACAACTATCTAAATACAATTACTACTAAATAATTGGTATGAAAAACAATGAAAATTTGGATCTGACAAGGTCATACAAATTTCACTCTACAGAAATTACTTTATATGATGATTTCCAGTTAATTTTTTCAGAAGTAATTCTGGGTAACACAGCAGTGATAGAAAAATTCTAAATTTTTTTTTTGCTGCTTTATTTTCAAATATTTAAAGGAAATTTTTAATTTTCTATAAACTGATTGGATAATTAGCTCATTTCTAGCCTATTTCGTTTTAGCAACATCGATGTTTTTATAGTTGCATAGCTAAATTGAAACTTCTTGTGGTTATAAACATTAACAAACTTATCGAAAAGTACACGTCTATGTAGTGTAGGATATAATAAAATTGTAACCAGAAATTAAAAAAAAAAAAAAACAGTAGCTTAACATATAGAATTAGTTACTTAACCACTATCTATGTACAATTGATACTATCTGATTATAATACAGACAAATACTTAATTGTTTAATAAATTCCATTTAATTTATTTTCAAGATTAAAATACATAATTGAAGCGCAACAGTTTTACAAATCGCTCTACTTCAAATAGTAGTAAATGGTGTTATCAGTGGAGAAGAGTGATAGACGGAGGTGACAGACAGATAGAAAGCGAGAGTGCACAAGAGATGAAATCACTTTATAGCGAAGCTAAACAACATTTAAACAATTGCATGCCAACATCATTGTCGTCTACTACAAATGATAAACATGAACTTGAACATGAATGCAATTATGATGATTATGCTGATCATGATACGATGACCAGAGGAGAATCTACACTAAATGATCGTAGACAATCACAGACAACGTCCTCTACAATAGGACTTAATAATAACAATAACTTCATTACAAATACCACGACATACGATACATTACAGAAACCATTTAAATATGATAAATTAAGAGGTCGCTGGTCAACGGCCGCTGATTTTTATTTTTCCTGTACTAGTCATGCATTTGGTACAATAATATTTTCCGAATTAACACTGATTGTATCATTGTTTTTGGGAGGTAAGTAAGATTGAAAATTACTTTTTTATATTTTATTAAAGGTTGAATACTTATTAGAAAATATATATGAGGATTTTAAAAAATTTGGAAAATTTAAACAAAATACTTTGAATTTTTTTTTCGTTAGACATACATTTTCTTGATTATTTATTTGTGATTTCTGATATCAATATTGCGATGAAAATCAAAATCTTTCATCGAGCCGTTTTTGCAAATTTTCGAAATTATTCGAAAACTATCAGAATGCACCTTTTAGTTAAATTTTATTATGACGAGGCTCGTGTTATATCCCCTTCCAATCAAATGATAGGCTTCTACAATTAGACGTTTAGCCCATTACCAACGTGTCTTTAAAGACACGTTTATTTTTAGGGGCCTATAACTTTTGATAGGAAGGCGATATAACACTAGCATCGTCAGAATGAAATTTAACTGAAAGATGCGTTCAATGAAAGATGACAAAGCAAATTGTGGTAAATTTTTTGTTGTTGTTTTTGTTTTTTCTTTGATATTTTAAATGTTTAATAACGCTCCTAGACGAGACCAAGAAATTCTCATTGAGTTTGCAATTTAACTTAACAAATATTTCCAGAAATTTTAAAAACGTCGCACTATGTCCGATAGACAAAAATTCAAAAAAAATTTGTGTCTCCGATTTCGACGAAAATATTTTATTTGTATATATACTGAGATTGCTTAATCTTGTAAATATTATCCTTTCTGGTATAACTCATTCTGTCTACACTAGAGGTCGCTAAAGTCGATAAATTTTTAACATCCCAGTGTAGAAAATCATTACCAGATATGTGGTTATGTAACTACATACTTGGTAATGGTAACTAGTTACTTTTGTTATTACATTTCTTATTGCCTTTATATGGCGATGTCGCGAAAAATAATGAGTTGTCGTTACACACCAGCATACGAAAAATCAAAAAATATATCGTTACCTATGTGCTTACCAGTATTGACAAAAATAATGAGTCTAAAAATAGATTTTCTAAAAAATAAATTATATAAAAAAAATTTTTTTTATTGTATTTTTTTTTTTTAATAAAATTTACTGGTGCGGGAATCGAACCTGGGTCTACAGATTGCCAGTCAACAGCTCTACCATCTGAGCTATATCGGCATGTAATATTTAATAGATAAAAACACAATTGACCTGCTGCACACAAGTAAGCTTACTCGCCAACATATAAAAAATCAAAAAATATGTGGTTACATATATCCTTACCAGTGTTTAAAAAATATTGAGTCTAAAAATAGATTTCAAAAAATTTTCAAAAAAATCTAAAAAAATATTTTCTATTTGAAATAATGATAAAAATAAGTCATTATCAATAACTCATTATTATATGTTTTAAAATAATACAGAAGGTAAGTCGGTGTCATTACTGGTAGTCCAAAAAATAATGATATGTCATTACCGTTTCTACACTGGGATTGCATGTAATGCAGAAATATGAATTTTTTGGATCTTACAAAAAAAATGGGTAAAAAAAGGGACCTATCTATAAAATGTTTCTTTTTTTAAATATTTGAATATTTTCGAATCAATAAAATATCATAAAATTGTAAAAAAATCTCCAATTAACATATCAAATTATTTTTTGAATTTTTACAATATTTTAGTTGGGAGCCAAAAAATATGAAAAGTTAAATGGAATTTAAAAAAAAAATATGTTAATTAATTTTAAAATTTTAAAATTTTTTGTTATGATTTTATGTAAGAAAAAATAAAAAAAAACCAATTTCTTCATTTAATTATAAAAAAATTTTTTTTTTCAAGTGTCAAAAAATGTATTTTTGTAATTTCATCTTTTATGGGTTACGAAAAAGTTTCTTTCTTAGATTTTAATAAAATGCTATAATTTTTTTTTTCCAAAAATTGGGGTAATATCATTTTTTTTTTTTTTTTTTTTAAGTATAAAATTTGGCAAAAACACATCATCTATTTCATTAATAAATCCTTAAATATACCTAATTTTTGGCTAAAATCCAAGTTTGATAATATATTTAAAAAAAAAATTATGTTAAAATTATTCATTCCTTATTGAATTAATTCACCACTGAATTCGTTCAATTTCATTTTCGTTCAGTGAATTAAAAAAAAAAAAATTACGTTCAGTGAATTAAAAAAAATTAAATTACGTTCATTGAATTAAAAAAAATAAAATTACGTTCAGTGAATTAAAAAAAATAAATTACGTTCAGTGAATTAAAAAAAAATACGTTCACTGAATTAAAAAAACAAAAAATACTTTCATTGAACTCAAAGCCTGTTTTCTGCCGTTCAGTAGAAGAAAACATTTGTTTACAAATAAAATTTGCAACAAAGGAATTTTACAGCGTTTGCTGGTGAAAATAAACAAATTACATAAATATTAAGTGTTAGAGAAAACCGATGCACTTTATCAACCTACATGATTAAAAAATAAAGCATTTTACTACTAAAAATAAAAACTTTAGAGATATAGATGAATTTGAAAAAATATAACTATTAATTTTTCAAACTTATTTTTCCCAGTAAAATGTAGATGCTTGACTATGACGTATTTCATTTATACGTTTATACAATACAATGTTTTCTTCTACTGAACGGCAGAAAGTGAACGATTAAGTGAACGTAATTTTTGTTTTCAATTCAGTGAACGTATTTTTTTTCTTTTTTAATTCACTGAACGTAATTTAATTTTTTTAATTCACTGAACGTAATTTTATTTTTTTTATAATTCACTGAACGTAATTTTATTTTTTTTCAATTCACTGAACGAAAATAAAATTGAAAGAATTCTGTGGTGAATTAATTCAGTAAGGAATTAATTCACTTTTTTTTGTTCGATTTAAAAAATTGAACGCGTTCAACAGTGAATTAATTCATTTGATTTAATAAAGAGAATTTATTGTTTGATGAACACGTTCAGTTGAACGAATTCAGTGAATTACTTAAGAAAAGGAATTCATTCAATTCTAGAGAAAATTGAATTCGATTGGTAGTGAATTCATTCAAAAAATAATTAATTCTGCAAAGCTCTGTTTATATTTCATTTTTTAATGAAATTACCAGCTGATAAAAAAAAACAAAATCTATTTTTGAACTTTCGAAGCAAATTCACTAAAGTATTACCGCTAAAAACACTGCCAGGAACATTTTTATGGAACATTCTAACCCTCTAACTCTTCAATGAAAAGGAATTTGTTGGCCCCTTTTTAAAAAGGGACAAAAACGACCCGTAAGTTGAAGAGTTAGAGGGTTAAAATGTTCCACAAAAATGTTCCTCGTAGTGTTTTACATAAGTTCACTGAACACATTCTATACCTAAAATGGAAGATTTCCATAATTTCTCCCCAAAATCTAGGTTTGTGGGACATTTGAGCGCCAATTCTGAATAAGTACGAAATTAACACTTAAACACATTTTAAGTTTTTACTTATTACTGGCACTGAAGTTGAATTTTCAATACTGATGTCTTAAAAGACTTATAGTAGAATTTCATGACAAATATTTTTGCGGAACATTTTAACCCTCTAACTCTTCAACTTACGGGTCCTTTTTAAAAGGGGTCCAAAAAAGTACCTTTAATTGAAGAGTTAGAAGGTTAAAATGTTCCACAAAAATATTCTTTTTAGTGTTTTACATAAGTTCGCTGAACATACTCTATACCTAAAATTGGAGGATTCACATGGTTTCCTATTTTATTACTATTTAATTTTTTTTGTTTTACAAAAATCATTTTGAGCGTTTAAAACGCATTTTTGTAATCTCTTTTTTTTTGACTAAGTAATTTAAATAAATAAAGGACATATATATATAAAAAGCATTTTTTATGAGAGACATTTTTAATGAATCGATTTTACCCAAACTTGGCACAAATATTTTTTTCATAGCAATCGGATAATTTTTGCAGGTTTTATAAAGATTTTAAGATAAAGGATATATGGCAGGACTAAGAGTCCTTGCTTCGATTTTGATAAGAATTGACACAAACGTTTCCAGTTTTATGTGTATCTCAATGGATACTTTTTGTAATTTTACGTCCATTTATGTAGCTTATATAATATATTTTTAAATTTCAGAACCTATGGGTTTAATTTCCAAAAATTAAAATTTTTCTTAACTAATTAGTGAGATCATAAAAATGTTAACACACATTTTTTGCCTATAAGTTTGGTTTAAAGCTTCTCATATTTTTTTTTTTTTTAATATGTCAGTTAATAAATTAATTTACATCATGAGTTTTAATTTGCAATTTTTTACACAATGGACGATGAAATAAAAGTGCGTTCAAAAATAATTAAATATTGTTAACAAAACCAAACATGGACATACAAAAAAATTGCCAAAGAGACTAATGTACGCCACCAAACAGTTTCAAAACTGGAACACCTAGCAATTGAACAGGAACAACGACTGGTTCGTAACATTGGTAAGTCATATAAAGCTAAAAACATTAGAGAGCTCCTAACACATCTGGCAGAAAACAGCTCAGTTAGCCCAACGCTCGGACTTTTTTGTACGTAAAGTGAGACGTAAGGAAGGACTAAAGTCCTACAAAGTTCAAAAAGTTCCCGATAGAAACGCTTTTAAAAATTTATAGACCAAAACCAGAGCTCGAAAATTGAAATCAAATTTTATACAAAAATACAACTGTTGTGTAATGGAAGACGTTACTTATGTCCTGGCTGATATTTCGCAGCTCCGTGGTCAAGAATTTTTGTTTCCGATGTTCGAGGAAATGTTGCGGAAAAATTTAGGTCAAAAGAGCAAACGAAATTCCCTAAAAAATTCCTAGTATGGCAAGCCATATGTAGCTGCGGCCAAAGAAGCCAGTCATTTGTGACATCTGGCTCTATAAACAGAGAAATTTATATCAAGGAGTGTTTGCAGAAGAGACTTCTTCCATTTTTGAATCAGCACAATGTATCCACTTACTTTTGGCCCGATTTAGCATCTTGTCACTACAGCAAGAAAGCGCTAGAGTGGTGTAATGATAATAATGTGGTTTTTGTACCAAGAGAGGCAAATCCACCAAACTGCCCGGAGCTCAGGCCAGTGGAGAGATATTGGGCTCTTATTAAAAGAGAATTAAAGGGCACAAAAAATGTCTTCCAGGACATGCAAGATTTAAAACGTAGATGGACCACCTGCTCTAAAAAGGTCACAGAAACTACCATAAAAGCCTTAATGGTAGGGTTTCCGGAAAAAGTGGATAACTTTCTTCGTAGTTGTTCGAATTCCATGCAGTTTTTTGTTTGATTTTGTATTAAATTTCATTTAATAAAAATTTGGTTTGAAGTCTTAAAATTCAGTGGTTTGTTTTTTATTTACCTTTATGTGTGTTAACATTTTTATGATCTCACTCCTTAGGAAGTTCTATGTTAGTGTACAAATTTTCAAAACTCTCTCTCCACTCCTTCAATTTTTGTCCAATCGTTATATGGGATCAAAGCACTTTGCGTCGTCCCCTGACGATTTCCTTAGGCAAGAATGACATCCGGATAGGGACATGCCTACAACGAATTATTTTTCACAATTTGTAAAATACGTTTGGGATTTTAGTATATTTAATTCCTTTAATGCAATTATTGTATATGCCGATAAAAATAAAATTAGGAAATGTTCTTTTTTTCATATCTCTGATAGTTTTCGAATAATTTCGAAAATTTGCAAAAACGGATAGATCAAAGATTTTGTAGGTTTGAGGTTAAGAAGAAGAATAAACATTTTTTCAAAAGTAATAAACACATTATTAATTTGCAAATCAGACTAGATCTAGTTTCTGCATTTTTTTTTATGGACAGGGTTCATCAGTGAATTTCAATTAAATTGTATTGTTGTTTATATTTAATTGTCAGATTGTCTCTATATGATATTTTTTCCAAAAACTTGTCGGCTGTAGGAATCGAACCCATGCACTCCTACATAACAAACGTAGCTATACTATAGTTCGGTAAGGCCTTGCTTATAGTGTGGCTAATTCATAGTTTTCTTTACAATTCAGCTTTCTGTTATTGTTCTTACTCTCAGAAGTGATCAAACAGACATAAAAACATTCTACTTTAGATTTTTGTATTTTGATTTTTATCGCAATATTGTGCTGAGAAATCGCAAATAAATAATCAAGAAAAATATTTCTGCACCGAAAAAATTCCTCAGTTACTGTCTACTAAATTTTCAACTGAGTCTCAGGTGAAATACCCCTTACTGACCCTCAGTTGATTTAATTAATTAAATATAACTAATTTTTTTTAATATAAAATTCAACTGAGAACTCAATTGATGAGAACTTAGTGTTAGTCAAATTGAATATATATGCAATTTTAGTTACTAACAACCATCTAAAATTTAAAAACCCACAAAAATTTTCATTTTATTTGTTTATTTCGTGTTATTTAATGTATTTGCAATAAAAAAACAATGTTGAATTGAATTCTCTGCGGAAATTTGCATTTTTTACCATTTCCTATATGATGATTTTAGGGATGTTCCAAAAAATATATCTACACTCATAGAAAAAAGTTTGTAGAAAAGTTAGTAAAACTGTTAGTACTTCAACTTAACAAATTTTTAACTAATTTTTAGTTAAAATTTAATTTTTAGTTAATTTTTTTGCTACCTCCACATTACTAACTTACAAATTTTTTTGCTATTTTTTTTTGCTGAATTTAGTTACTAATTTTTAACAATAAATTTGCAACTTTTACAGTATTTTGCTGAATTTTAGTTAATAATTTTTAACAGAAGATTTGCTAAGTTTACAAATTTTTTTGTAAACTAAACCACCAATTTTGGAGCGCTTATAAACAGAATGTTAAATGACTCTAAAAATTACTGCATATTTTTAACTCGCCAAAAATAATGCAAAAAGTTTTTAAATAAAGCTAAATTGAAATGGTTGAAAATTATTAAAATTTATGAGAAAATTTTCTATTTATCGTAATACATTAATTTTGAAAGATCAAGGTTTATTTTGGACGAACCATTTTCATATGAAAATTGTGATTAAAAGTATCTCTGGGGAGCAAGTGGAGTTTACGGGGATGATCCTAATTTTTTCCTCCCAATATTGTACTTTTTAAGCTTATTTAAAGAATACGATATTTAATATCGGCCACACCTTTCTTGTGGGTGGAGCTTTAGAGGTGAAAATGAAAACTCAAATAAATTCGGAAGTACATATCCGATCAGCAAACAATGAAAATCAAAAGAAGGGTCTCTGAAATACATTTTGTTATGGTCAACATATTATTGTCTATAAATATTACCACTTTTACAAAAAAACATTTTTGGGAAATTTTCATTCTCAATGTCAATGCCACCAAATTTCATCACCATTCAATGCCAACGAAATTTTTTTCAATTTGCATTGATGAAAACAATGGTAATGAAATGTACACATAATTGAAGAAAAAGCATTGTAATATAAAAAAAATATGAGAAATACGTGAATTTTTGATTTTTTTTCTTAATTTATTCTTTTATTAAAACAGATACTTCTTTCATCAATTATAAATGGGCATTTAGGCATTGAACAATGCCAATTGAAAAAATTTCAATTAATTGACACATTCAATAAACTGGTCCCAAGTATGTTTTTAAATACACATTTATTTTTTATTTATTAATTTTCATTTCATTTGCTCCTTTTTTACCTTTTTCCAGTCCACAGATTACTAGCAAAAGTTTTGTTGATTTCAGAAAATTTTAGCAAAAATTTTGTAGATTTAACAGTTTTTTTTTGCTATTTTCATTCTACTATTATTTAGCAATTTTTTTGCTGATTTCAGCAAGTTAAATTGTTATTTGCAATTAACAAAAATTTAGCTCAAATATTACTAAAATTCTGTAAATTTAACAGTTTTTTTGCTGTTTTCATTTTATTAATATTTAGCAAACTGATTCTGCTAATATTAGCAGTGTTTTCTGCAGCATCATTTTTAACTAATTTTTAGTAACTTTTTCTGCTATTTTTACGGACTTATTTGTATGAGTGTAGGTTTTTCACGTTCTACTCAAAATTAAAATTTTAGATGACGCATATTAAATAGAGCTTCATAAGACTTACCTTTATCAAAAACATTGCTGATATTTTATTGAATTATTTTTATTGAAAATAAGAGAATCAATTTATTTTTTTTTACAATTTAATTTTTCAATTTCGACATTCTTTTCCAATTGGAAATTTGTTTTGAAAATAACTGAATAAAATATGTCTTTAACTGAAACAAAAGTTATTGATGATTAATTTTAAATCAACTGAGGATTTACTTAACTGAGTAACTGAGGAATTTTTTCGGTGTGGCCATCTCTCCTTTCACAAAAAAGTCATTCCTACGAGGCTGGTAAATGTAAATCTTAAAACAATATTGCGATAAAAATTAAAATCTTCTATTAAGCAGTTTTCCCAAATATCTCTTTCCAATTTGCGAAAATTAATATTTTTTTAAATTATTCGAAAACTATTAGAGATATAAAAAAAAACACGTAAGACCAAAAAAATTTATCGGGAAAAACCCAATTACGTGATGTTTCATTAGAAAAATATTATTTAGCTGACTCGGATATCTCTGAAATATTTTATTATTTAAAATCATTTAAAAAAGAAAGTAAACTGGCTAATGATTTTATAGGCTTCTTGCTGAAGATCTTTTAATTATTACGGATAGCTTTGGACAATCTTGTAGTCTAAACGTCTTCCATCGGCTTTTCACTGAAGAATAGAAGTATTACTGAAGTCTCAAAAGAAACTGTGCAGTAAGAATACCAAACGAGTTTAAACAATTGTTTAAATTTTCAAATTGATTTAATTAGAGCTTGCAATCTTCTGCACATCGATTCCACTCTTTTGCCAACATCCTAGGACAATCCCATGTAAAAGTTACTGGTCCTTTTGAAAGAACAGGCGCAAGGACCGGTCACATTAAGTGTCTGGTGATCGATTTTTCCACCGGGGAAAATCAGAATGGCTATGATACAAATCTCCAACAACTATTAAACTGGTTCCAAACTTTACGAAACAGAGATAAAACAATCTAAGAAATGAATACCAACAGAAAGATCACAAACCATCAACCATTAATTTTAAATAACTCATAAACTTCCACGGTCGTTAAAGTTATATCTTGAGATTATTCTACACTCATAAAAATAAACCTGTAAAAATATCAGAAAAAGCTAATAAAAAATAGTTAAAAATTACCTTACAGAAAAAACTACGGAAATTAGTAGATTTTTTGTAAGGTAAGAACCGCAAAACAAAACTGTCAAATTTACAGAATTTTAGTTATATTTCAGTTAACTTTTAGTTAATTTCAAATTAGACTAAAAACAGCGAAATGAAACTGTTTCATCTACATAATTTTTGTTATTTTGAGCTTAATTTTGTTGAATGCTAATAGCAGCCTATCCTGCTAAAATCAAAAGAAATATTTGCTAAAGAAATAGTAAACTGCCGATTTCAGAAGGCTAGATTTTTATTTTCACTAAAAAAAAATTACAAAAAAACTATGACAATTTTCAATCTTTTTGTGATTTTTTAGTCCACTAATTATTTAGTAAAAGTTTTTCTTGGTTTTAGCAAGTTAAGTTGTTATTTTCTATTAACTAAAATTTATCTCAAATATAGGGGTTTTAAGCTCGACAGAACTTTAAATTGTAAAAGATAACACAAAAAATTAACTTTTAATCCAAAAAAACAATTTTTCCAAGCCTTCAATTGTTACTAGTTTATCAGCATAAAAAAGTGACTTCACGTGGCTAGTTTATCAGAAAATCGAGAGGTGTCAAATCGCGCGACCTTGGAGGCCAATTGAGAGGTACATTTCTCGAAACGTAGCGCCATCCTCTTGAAATCATATCTAACTCTGATCAATGTCGTCCATATTTTCAAACAAAACCTCATCGATCATGTTGCGGTAACGTTCTCCATTGACCGTAACGCGAGCTCCGGCTTCATTTTTGAAGAAATAAGGTCCGATGATGCTACAAAACGGTGTATTTTTGTGGATGTAATGGAGTCTGCAGGGTCTGTTGTGTATTGGTTTCACCCTATATGCGGCAATTTTGTTAATTAACAAACCAGTAAAGCCAAAAATGAGCCAATCGCTGAACACAATTTTGTGAATCTGGATAATTTGGTAGCGCTGTTCAAGCGCCAATCTATTCATGATGATTTGCCAGAGTATACCGTAGTTTTCAATGAAAAAATAAAAATAAAAACGTGAATAAAAAAGCGAAAAAAATTCTAAATTATGTAAAAAAATTAAGAAAAATATTGACAAAGTTCAATAATTTGTTAAAAAAGTGAAATTAAAAATTTTTTAAGATAGAGGCTCCATATTTTCATATTTTTTATTCTCTTTTTCTTAATTCTAAATATTTTTTTTTTTTAATTTTTAAATTTTTATTGTCAGTTTTAGTTTCCGATAATTTACTTCCACTTTTCGCTCATTTTTTATCGACACTGCGACAACAGCACAATGTTCGGTCCGTTCCGATATGCGGTTCGATATGGACGTACAAAAAAAACATATAGCATGATTTTTTCAATTCTTTAATATTTCTTTCTTTTAGGTTACGGCCTAATTCCATACATACTCGGCATTCTATTATATGCTATACCAATATTTGGTATACAAACATTTTTGGGACAATTCTCATCATCAGGTACCATATCGGTATTTCGCGTAGCTCCTATTTTTAAAGGTAAATACAAATTCATATATATATATTTTTTTCATTCTTCATAAATATACTTCCAGGCATAGGTTATTCCATTTTACTACATAATTTAGCATCATTATCTTACTATGCCATTATTGCTGCAGTTCCTTTAGTCTATGCTGTCAATTCTTTACATTCTGTGATACCATGGATGAGTTGCAACAATACTTGGAATTCAGCAAATTGTTCAACTCATGACTTTTATAATCTTGAGGTAAACAGTTTTAAAAATTTTACATTAATGAAATTTTTGTTTGTAGTTTTAAACATTTATCTTTTGTAGGATAATGAAGTGTATCCACATGCAACTGTGGAATTTTTCCGGTATGTTAAAATTTTAATTACTTTACTACACTCAAAACAAATAAGTTAGTAGAAAAATTAGTATAACGTCTTGTATATCAAGTGTACTAGTTTTCGGCAAAAGTTTTAGTCATATTTTTTCAGCACTAAACTAAAAAAGTAATTTTTTTTATAAACTTAGTAGCATTTCTAAAATGTGTTACGCTCACTCATAGAAATAAATCAGTAAAAATAGGAGAAAAAGTTACTAAAAATTAGTTAAAAATTATGCTGCAGAAAAAACTGCTAAAATTAGCAGATTATTTATGCTATATATTAGTAATATAGGAAAAGCAAACATAAAACTGTTAAATATACAGAATTTTAATTATATTTGAGTAAAATTTTTGTTAATGGAAAATAACATTTTAACTTGCTAGAATCAGCAAAAAATTTTGCTAAATAATTAGTAGCCTAAAAAATAAAAAAAAACTTTTTTTTAAATTTTCGAAGTTTTTTTCGATTTTTTTTAATACAATGAAAATAGCAGTTTACAATTTTTTTAGCAAATATTTCTACTGATTTTAGCAAAATAGACTGATATTTGCATTCAACTAAATTTAGCTTAAATATAGCAAAAATTTGGTGGATATAACAGTTTATTTTTGCTATTCTTAGTCTACTAATATTTAGCAAAATTTTCTGCAGATTTTTCAGTACAATTTGTTATTTTCAATTAACTAAAAGTTAACCTAAATAAAACTGAAATTCTGCAAATTTAACAGTTTTAATTTTGCTGTTCTCATTTTACTAGTATTTAGTAAAAAAAATCTGCTAATAGCAGTTTTTTCTGCAGCATCATTTTTAACTAATTTTTAACTTTTTCTGCTATTTTTACAGATTTATTTCTATTAGTGCAGAAGCCGTAGAATCGAATATAGGTTCGATTCCTACGGCTGCCAATTTTTTAAAAGCTTTTCGTATAGGCACAATCGAACAATTGAAAAGTATAACATCCTAAAAAATATTGAATAGTAATTCTAATGTGAATTAAATATCCGAAACTGCAGACAGTTAGGATTTTTGGAAAATATACTTTCTTAATTTTTAATACATGCCGCACAAAAATCTGAGTTAATTTTTCTAAAACCACGTATCGATCATTTACCCTGCGAATAAATATTTGAGTGCCTTTAACTGAATTAGTAAAAAATTTAAAGAAATTATGTTAGAGCTAGCTAAAAAACAAAAATTAATGATATTACCCAAATTACTAAAATTATATGTTATTATACCCTACACCACTATGTGGTCAGGGTATTATAAGTTTGTGCTGATGTTTATAACACAAAAAATATTGGTCCTAGACCCACCTTATAGTATACCGATCGGCTCAGAATTTTTTTTTATTTCGATTTAACGATGTCCGTCTGTCTGTCCATGCATTCTTGTGCGCACTCTACAGGTCGCAAATATTAATAATAATATTGATGAAACTGGGTTCACCGACCTATATCAGCCCAAGGAAGAAGCCTATTGATTTTGGTTAACACGGGTCCATGATTAGACATAGTGCCCATATAAGGGTCCCCTCAAAATTATATTGTTTATACGCAGCAGGTCGCAAATATTAAGATATTTTGATGTAATTTGGTACACAGACCTGTGTTGGCCCAAGGACGAAGTCTATTGATTTTGGTGAACATCGGTCCATGTTTACACCTAGTGCCCATATAAAGGTCCCCCCAAAATTATATTGTTTATACGCTGCAGGTCGCAAATATTAAGATATTTTGATGAAATTTGGTACACCGACCATGGTCCATGTTTAGACCTAGTGCCTATATAAGGGTCCCCCCAAAATTGGCTTGGTTACAAATTGCAAGTCGCAAATATTAAAGCTGTGTTTTCGACTTAACTATATCCGTTAACTCATAAAAAAATGCAAAGTGCATAAAAACGCGTTTAAGACGAAAACTAACATATCACTTTTCGTATGCACGTTAACTTTCAACACGGTTAATTATCAACGTTGAAAACTCAACGTTTATACATTTTCACATCTGACGTAACTTATTCGCATTACTTCCTAAAAACTTTTTCTGACATACGTTCGATTATAACCGAAAAATTATAAACATAACCTGTTTAAAATTTTTTGTACTACAATCGGTTTAACGTAGATTTGCTTTAAATACTTAACGTTGATAGGCATGAGACAAAATACAGCTTAAGATATTTTAATGAAATTTGGTTCGCTGACTCACATTATAGAAAATTTTGACCCATTAGAATTTCGGATCCCAACATTAGTTGGCTTTTAACCAGACTGGTGTAGGGTATTGTATAGTCGGCATGCCCGACTTTAACCTTTTTACTCGTTTTAACCCTACAATAGTCTGGGCGAATTACAATTACTCCAATATTTTCCAACCGATTTTGGATTTTTATGCCTTTTAAGAAAAATAATTCAGTCTAGATTACGATTCTATTAACATTTTCTAGAAATACAGTTACTTAAGAGCCAGTATTTTCAAAATGAGCCAAAAAATCTATTTTCCCCCTTGTAAATCGCATTCAAAATTTTGAAGGGCCAGGGATAGCTTAAAAATTCTTCGATTAAGCTGAAATTTTTTATGGAATAGTTTTTCTAGTAACGTCACAAAATAAGCCTCGGGGAGCGGGATTCGGAACAACGTTACAAATAAATGCCAGTCTACTACTAAGCATGAAACAAATTATCGAATAATAAATTTTGACCTGAGATGTCTCTTTTGAGTGCACTAGTTCGACTCGATGGTATAAATTATATAAACATTTTGTATATCTTTGAATAGGTAAATAAGTCTTATTTGTTAATATATAAAAAAAATATTTAAAACTATTAACACTATTAAACACCCCGGTAAAAATCCAAAAAAAAAAATTACAATCCATTTTATTTCAAAATATTACATAGAAATTTAACTTTCTATGTAAAAATAACTATTAACAGTAACGAAACGATTTTTTTAGTGTATAACAATTGTTTACCATTTAATAAAAAAAAAATCAAATTTTACAAAACTAAGGGGGTAATTTTCTAAAACACTTCAGTGAAGTGTTGCGTTATTTCTATAGAAATTATTTTTGTTACAAAAACAATTTACATTCAAAGTTCCCTTCACTTCACCGAAGTGTTTTACGAAATTAGGTACTAAGTAATTTTCATATATTTTTTTTTACAAATAAAAAAATGCTTTTGAAAATATGACCTTTTCCACAAAATTTGCTCCCCTATCGATGTTCTTGAGCGGGCGGCGGGAAATTTAGAAGCAAATCCTTTGGAACATATTTGCTTAAGGTTCAAAATTAAAAAAAATTATCTAAGTGGCGTGACTTTTTTTCCACATTCAGAAACATTAAATTTTGTTCAAAAATTCATAATTTTAGTCCAATGATGGGCGTAGGGTGCATACTCAAAAATGTCCTGAATTGGACTATTAGCATTTCTGAAGCTCATTCTTTTAGAAAATATCCAAAAATATTAAAAAGCTTTCGAAAACTTGGTCATAAAAGTGAATGAAGTAACCCCCCTTTTTGAAAAAAATGCAATTTTCAGGACACGCTTAAAAGTTTTGACTTTAACAATCTATCACTGCTAAACGGCTCGAGATAATTGAAAATAGTTTTCATGCTGAAATTTAGAACGGTTATAGCAATGACACAACAAAATTACGAATATATTGTTCTGATAATGAAAAACTTATTGGGAAAACCAAAAAAATCAAGGTAAAAAATGAAAATTTTGAAATTCAAAGTTAAATATTTTTTAAACTATAAGAGATACTATGGTACTTGAAGCATGTCTTTATTTATCTTAAAACCTAAATTACAAAAAGTCTAAAATCAGCAAAATCGGTTCACATTTGTAAAAGTTGCACGACAATAAAGCTTTTGTATACCCGAGATGGTCAACTTTGACACCGTGTAACACACCCTGTGATAAAACAGGGTGGCTACGATACTTATTTTCTAAAAGCCTGGATCTTTCTCTTCAGTTCTTTTGAACATATTTTTTCGATTGGATCAGTAGTTTAGAAGATCCATAATTATTACCATTTTTGGTTTGAAACTGCTTCTTGTTAGTGTGTTTATTATATTTGAAGATTTATATTTTATTTGATCTTTGAACTATGATGCGGTTATTTGTGAACCGCAAAAGTTTGATGAAATTATAAATTTATTATAACTGAATAAATTTATAATATATGTGACGCGCAAAATAGAAAGGGACCTAAGGATAGAAAGGGACCTAAGGTCAGGAGAGCATGGGATCGGTCTCATTCGATGCTCAGATGTTGTCCACAAAAAAAAAATTGATTTTTTTATCCTTAGGTCCCTTTCTCTATGTGCTGTCACTAGGGTTGCCAGACGGGCTGGACTCGCCTGGATTGTCCAGCTTTTTTAATGCTTGTCCAGTGTCCAGCTAAAATAAAATTTGTCCAGCTAAATATAATTTTTCGAAAAAACAAACAAAATCATTTTTAGTTATAAATACCCTTATTAGTAGGTACATTTAACACAATAACTTTTGAAAAAGTGCCTGTTGTTTTTAGCTTATCATTGTCATTTTTAGTGTCAAAATTTTAAAGTTGAGAGTAAATGATTATTAGGGCAAGGAATTTCATGCAAATGCATGTTTTTTCTCGATAGTCCAAAACTAATATGGACTAAATAATTATCCGAACCACCGAATTTAGAACAAAATCACATCGATTTGTAGTTGCATATTTTTGCATATTTTGGCAAAAATGCATGTTTTTGCATATTTTGACTTTAAATGCATATTTGGTGCCTTTTTAATGCATATTTTGTGATTTTTAATGCATATTTTTAATTTTTAGGAGCATTTTTTATTTTGTAAAAAAATATAAAAAATTTATATGATTTCATATTTTGATTCAATCAAAATAGACATTCTTAAAAACCTTACTGACCTATAGGAAATCTTCGAGTTCAGTGTCTTTTTGCAAAAAAACTAACTTAATATATTTTTAAGTTTTGAAGTGCATTATTTTTGCAAAAATAATAGTTTTTAGTGCATATTTGTTATATTTTTAATCCATATTTTTCTTTTTAATCGCATATTTTAGGCGCAGATTTTCCATTTTTATGTGCATGAAATTCCTTGCCCTAATGAATATAAATAACACAAATTCGATGATATTTAACCAAAAAGTTAATAATACAATTATATACTGAAATTTGTTAAATTTCATTTGTTACCGATTTTCATTGAACCGTGGTTCTATTGAGGAAATTTTTTCTGCAATTTTGTGTTTCGTTAAGTGGCCGTTAAGTGTCATTTATCAATTTCAACAATCATTATTTTGTGCATAACAATAAAAATATTTAAATTTCTATGAAAGTACGAAACTTAGTTCAATGAAAAATCCGGTTAATTAACTGCGTATGCGTGAACGCAAACACATTACTTTAAGGGTTTGTCTGTTTTAGAGAGCCCTTAACATAGGCTTTCTTAAATCAAATAATTTTTACGGAACTAATAACAAATTATAAAAATTATATATATTTATGAATATCAATTACCTGTACGAACCTTCAGTTGTTAGGGTAGTACTTTAGTAACATAAACTACTAGATTGAATTGCTATATGTTCTTTTAATTTTTGTTGGTTTTTTTCAGTATTAAGATTTTAGTTAATTTTATTTTGTTTTTAGTATTTAGTTTTCATTCTCACAAATTTAAGAGACTGAATTTTAAAATTTTAAGTTTTATTTTTTAGTGTATTATTTTAAATCATACATATTTAAAAGACTGAATAATTTTTTTTAAGTTTTATTGTATAATACTTTATGTTCCTAGCAATGTGCAAAACTATTTTTTAAATAAAAATTATCAATACAAAACAAAACTTGACAACTTTTTTTTCGTTAAAACATGTTTTGAAAATATCCAGTTTTTTTTGCAAAATCCA
Source organism: Leucophora obtusa (assembly GCA_949987735.1). Classification (NCBI taxonomy): domain Eukaryota; kingdom Metazoa; phylum Arthropoda; class Insecta; order Diptera; family Anthomyiidae; genus Leucophora; species Leucophora obtusa. The sequence goes on from OX465298.1 coordinate 124,011,633, forward strand.
GCTTTTTTAACCCGAATGTCCAGCTTTTTGCGAATCTGGATCTGGCAACCCTAGCTGTCACATATGATGATGGTAAAACTTATAGAATGCTGTTTTCAATTGAAAAGTAATATGTACATTAGGGTTATGACTACCGAAAAACGAAATATTTTCAACAACGTGCTTACAATTTTCATTATCAATTCTACAAAAATCGTCATCACAGGAAATTCAATAATTTTTTTCATTGAATCTGCGATTTTTGTATTCAAATATGATGATTATTTTTTTGTGTGTAAGAGTTAGCTCTACACGATATCCGACGAGATCAAATAATGTCTGAATTTTTAAAATTGCTAATAAATCTTTTTCTATTCATTATAGCTCAATCATCCGTTCTGATGATAATTCCAATAATTCACTTTCGATCTCATGGCCTGTTTTGTGTGGCGTAATAGGAGTATGGTTACTAACAATGTTGATTCTATTGAAGAGAGTTACATTTGTAAGTAAATTGTTAATTAATCATCATCAATGAACCCTAATATTTAAAACTTCATTTCAGATAGGAAAATTTCTTCGTTGTTTGTGTCTACTAATGATAACATTTTTCTTGGCAATTTTTGTACATCTCTTAATGTATGTAGATTTTTCCTGGAATAAATTTATGGAGTATCTGGAGTATGATAATTCTTATACGAATTATCAACCGGCCATCTGGGCTGGCGTTAAGGCAGCTATTTTAATGCCAATGTGGTTACTGGGCCCAGGTTGTGGTAGTATTTTACAACTGGCCAGTCATAATCGTTTTCGTCAAGATAGTGAAAAAGCTACATACTGGATAGCTTTTACTTACATCATTATGACAGTGATGGCAGCTTTATGTTCACGCATAACCTTTGATCATTTTGAAGGTAAGAGATATTTTGGAATATTATCCGAAATATTGTATTAATATTTCTTAAAAAATGTGGACAGAGTTTCATCCAAATTGAAGAACACCTAATTTAGTTTTATTTTCTCTATTCTTAGATCATGTTGCACTATTACATGAACAGATCGATGAAGATCATAATATGCGTTTTATTTATATTTGTTATGCCTATTTGTTTGGAAGTTTTGTGAGTTTGCCAAATCTATGGAGTTTTCTATTTTTCATCATGCTCTTTTTAGCAGAGTTATCGGCTGTGGTAAGATTTGAAATTTATTTTTGTAATACGCTACTCCCAAAAGAAGCCTTAGACTTACTTCAAATTCCCTTTCCATTTTTTTTTTTTTTATAGATTGTCCAAATGATGACTGTTTTAACGGCCATATTTGATGAATATGAAAAATTGCGATTGAAAAAAACGAGCATAACAATTGCCCTGGTATTAGTAATGCTGTTGATATCAGTGTATTTTTGTACTAAGGTTTGTGGGAAATGTAATTGAATATTTCTAGCTTAAGACAAGTGCAATTTTTTTATATTTTCTAATGTCGAAAAAAATCGCATTTAGTATTTATATTTGATGTCCTTATTAAGGTACTTTCATGTATCTAACCCTCATTTCAAAGTTTTATTTGGATATAAAAGATCCCCAGACATTTTCTCCATGGTCATAATCCCCAAACTACACTGAAAATATTATTGCAGTAACTGACTGTAGTTTACTTAAAACGTTATCCGTACATTTATTTTTAAATGATTATATAGTTAAAAGAATAGGAAATATATTTCTTAACTGAATTTTGTCGTTTATTTAAAAAATAAATTACATCAAAATACGGATTTTCTGTTACAGTTAATATTTTCATTTAAAATGTTTTGTTAAAAAAATAATTCCCTTTCGATTTCTAGGTCAGTTAAAAAACGAAATAAACTAAATATCATTTATTCTTACGGATTTTGTAGTTAATTTTTTGAAATTTAAAAAAACGAAATAAATGAAAAATCGTTACTTTTTTTAAGGATTTTGTAGTTTATTTATTAACATTTAAAAATAAATGAAAAGTTCTTTTGATTTAAATGAAAAGTCAGTAGACCGTTTTTCAAGTGATTTTTCATTTATTTTAAATTGAGTGTAGTTATATGGGGGATTTAGCACTTAATCCCCATAAAAAGAATGTCGATTATGACCGATGAATGTCGAAAATGATTATTTATAAATATTTAGATAACATTCCTTAATGAATCCAAATATTTTGGAGAATTTTACAAATACTTTAACAGACCCAATGCGATCGAATTTAGTCTAAAATAATATCAGTAGAATTTATCCAAAAGTTCTTCTGATTTTCGGCCTAAAAATAAATCTATAAAAATTTACAAAATTTCAGTTAAAAATAAGTGATTATCAAAAATAAAAAAAAAAATTACCAAAAATAGTAGTAAAATCCCCCATATTTTGTTAAAATTTTTTTCCACAAAAATATATCCCCAAACCGAAGTCGAATTCCCTAATTTGGTTCCAAAACTTGGTTAAACATTATGAAAATAAAATCCTCGCTTGACAAAACTTCCTACATTTTAGTGACATCTACAATTTGTTTAAGAAGTTATCGACTTCACATCTCAAAACAATTAGCCTTGTTTTGTTGCTCTCACTTACCATGAATACGAAAAAAACGACAACATATTTATGTGTACAATCTGACAGTTGCCCTTACATTATCGACGTTGAAAAAATTTAAAGACTCAGCACTTAGCACGTATCCATATTACTTAGCAAGTATTTAGTGCATTTCAAGGTATTGCTACTTAAGTATAAATTATTTACCTAGTAATTGGTTCTACTTAAAATGTATATTTTAAACTTGGTATTGGGACTTAAAAAGCTTTAAGTACCATGTACTTTTACTTGGTGTTCATGCTGCCTATTTAAAGATAAAAACACGTTTTTATTCCAGAAAAATCAACATAATTTGAGAGATTTACCAGAGAAAATATTCAAGGATATTTTGAGGGGATTTTCATCATATACACTAAAAATCTTTAAAAGCTAAAAGTTTTGGTATTTTCCTCTAAAGGCACATGTACACGCGACAGAAAACTGCTAGAGATAGAGCAAAAATCAATCATAAATAGCTAAAATCATTCACAATATAGCTTTTTAGGGGTCTTTTTAGCTTTATCTCTAGCAGTTTTCTCTCGCATGTAAATATGCCTTAAAAGATTTTGTGATTTCGATATAGGAAAAATTAATTCTATGGAATTACAATTCAGAAAAATATCAATTGAAATTCAGAATTTTGATTTAAAATTGGCAAAACTTTAATTGAAATTAAGTTTTTTAGTAAAGTGTTATTTTTCAAACGCATCATATAGACTAACTGCAATTAATATTGTAATTAGTATGCATTTTTATTAATTTTAATTTAGTAGGTTTGAGGTTAAGAAGAAGAAAAACATTTTTTCAAAAGTTATAAACACATTATTAATTTGCAAATCAGACTAGATCTATTTTTCGCCTTTTTTTATGGACAGACTTCATCAGTGATTTTCCATTAAATTGTATTATTGTTTGTATTTTATTGTCAGATTGTCTCTATAAGATAATTTTATAAGTTTTCATTTTAAATTCAGAAAATATCTTTTGAAATTAAGAATTTTTCATTTTAAATTCAGAAAATATCAATTGAAAGTAAAAAAACATCCATTGCAATTCAAAAGATTATCAAAATATCAGAAATACATCAGCAGATATTCCGAAAATTTTAAATTAAAAAAATGTTAATTGAAATTCAGAAATCATGTATTGAAATTCAAAACAAAAATGTTAAACGTGAAATATGAATCGAAATTAGGAAATCATTAATAGAAATTTAGAATAAATCAATTGTAATTCAAAAACCATAAACTGAAATTCGGAATATATAAACTGCATGTCAGAATACATCAATTTAGATAATAATTCGATTGATAGTTTCTTATATTCAATCAACCTTTTCTGAATCTCAATATTCAATTTATTTTTGCTTAATTACAATTCTATAAATTCTGAATTTCAAACCATGATTATCAAATTTAAATTAATATTTATCGTGTTAACATTTTTCCTCTATTTATGTTTTCCGAAACCTAATTGATACTTTCTGAATTATAGTTGCAACTCGTGTACTTTGACTCTGGTGGTTTTATAAATTTTATGAAATTATAATGTCAGAATTAATGGAGTTTAGGAAACCTTTCCTATTTCAAACAAGGAACATGGAAACCAGGAAGTAAAAACGAAATGTTCTTCGATATGTTCGCCGGGACGAATTACTTCAAACGCGTTCGACGGCTTTATCGAGTGCTTTTTGTAAAAACTATCTGGCGAACGCTCCTGAAAAAATAGGTGCACAATGAAAGCGTTTAAAAACATTTATATTTTTAAGACGAAAACATCAAGGTTAACTCATAAATGGGATCAAAATAATCCAACAGTTTTAAAAAGTTAAAATGCTTGATGAAAATATCGGGCAAAAGTTTTTTGTTATATATATGCCAGAAGAAAACATTCCAATTAATCTTTTAATACACTTGAAAATTCATATAGAAATTAATTTCGATATTTTCCTTTTAAAAATCAATAATTAAAAGGCTTTTAGGATTATAATGCATTTATTTTTATCGAACGGTGTATTTGAGTGATTTAAAAATGTTGAGTCATTTTAACCCCAAGTGTACATAAGGGTTTAATTTTACATTTTTCTTACAAAATTTGAATTTCAGACTTCAGAGAAGAGTTTAGGCATATTTCATTAAAATTAATAAAAACTAACAAAATACTTCGATACGTTTTCACGAAAAATACATAAACGTGACTTTTGACCTGGGCGGTAAACAAGCAAGGGTTGTCCGATTTCAGAAAACTTTTCAGAATATAATCCCTGTGATGTGTGATTAATTATGGCCAAATATGACATTTTCTCGAAATTCGCTGGAGGTATTTGCCTACGTAAAATTTTTTAACACAATGAAAGGGGCGTTCGCTACACGTAATAATGAAGGTTGCTGAGGCGTCTTTCATTGTGTTCAAACTTTTTCTGTAGCGTTCACGAGATAGTTTCACAGACAGCGAAAAAAGCCCCTCACAGTCAATTTGTACTTCCTTGTTAATAAGTTCCTTGGTTGCACTTTCGGTATTTATTAAGTACATTATAGGAAATAGAACTGACAGATATTACACAAATGTTTCTTTTTTTTAATTTACTGCCAAAACTAAGAGAAATATTTGCTAAACTATAGTCAACTAATGATTTCAGAAGGCTGGAGTTTTATTTGCATTAAAAAGAAATTGCAAAAATAATTTGAAATTTTTAGTTTGTTTTGTGATTTTTTAATCTACTGATTATTTAGCAAAATTGTTATTTTCTCTATTAATTAAAATTTAATTCAAATATTAATAAAATTCTGTATATTTAACAGTAGGTTACAAATACCTAGCAAAAATAAGCTGCTAATGTCAGGAGTTTCTTCTGCAAGGTCGTTTTTAACTAAATTTTTATAGTTTTAACTAGAAAATTTTACAGACTTTTTTCTATTAGTGTATCAGTGTGGCTATCTTCCTCTAATATAATTCAATGTTTTTCTCTGTTTAAATAAATATTCGATTTCTTTGTCATTTCAGCAAGGTTTCGAACAACTTCATTTATTACCAGACATTGTTGCCATCACCCACTTAACAATATCTATATTATTGCTTTTAATAACAACATGGATTTATGGACGTGAACGTTTTCAATGTGATTTGCAATTTATGTTGGGCAAAACAATATCAAATTTCAAAATTAAAATAGTTTTGCGTTTTATTACACCCATCTTTTTGGCATGTGGTATAGTTAGTATAGTAAGTATTCCCTAGACTCATAAATAATTGGAAAAAAACGCCCTATATTGGAATAATTAAATATTTCATTATCTTCTTTATATTTCAGGGACAAATTATCCACAGCACCAGCGATCCGCCCTCTGTGCTAATTTTAGTGACACAAAGTTTTGTTTACATTGTGGTGCCCTTGTATATGATGTATAAAATTAGTCGGACTACGGGTTCAGTGAAGCAGCGCATTAAACAATGTTTTGCCCCTCATGATTGGCATCCCGTTGATGCTGATAATCGTCGCTACTATGAAGAGATAATGGGTACATCTGAAATGTTGGTTATATTAAATAATGAACATCAAATTTGTTGATAATTTCTAAATGTAAAACAAATGTATTTCACTTTTGTTTAACTGATAAGTTCCAAATAATATATTTAAATTGATTTAAAACTATATTAAATACTCAAGCAAATATTTTGTATGTACCTACATTTAAATGTAAATTAAAAAAACTGTCAATTATTGAACAATTTTATACTATATTTTTTAATTTATTTTGTTATGTAATCAAAATATTTATATTTTAAATTGAAAAATAAAAAGTCGAAAAATATTAAAATAACCGTTGTAGCATCATATTGTCAGATTATTATTGGTTTGACCTAGTGACCATTTTTGAAAAAAAAAATGATTTAAGTAGGTAGGAATTACATGTAATATAAATATCCCTTTTATTATTACGAAACCCATTCTTGAATATATCGTATCATACCTGAGATAGATGGACCTGCCAATTTTGCATACAAAAATGAAAAATAAGAACCTTCTATACGTTTTTCTCATAACAATTTTTTGGCATATGGATGATATCTATCACTTCTACGACTGGTGTGAATAAAAAGACTCCTAAATCTTTGCAATTAAAATTCAGAACTCTTGAAATTATATTGAGAAAAGATAAAATTTAATTGTTTAGTTGAAAAATTAAGTGAAGTTCATTTGATATTAAGATTATTCAGTTAATGTTGAGAAAGGAACAGTTGAAACTGACCGATTTGACCAGCATACTGATCAGTGTTGCCAGGTTTGAAGATTCATCTTTATTTTGACTATTTTTCCCATCAAAGTGACGTTTTTTAATTCCTAATGTAGGAAAATTGTTTAAAATATGGTACTTTTATACTAACTAAACCAAAAAATCTGAAAATCAAGTTTCTTATAAATATTTAGCTCAGGTGCGGATACAAGGGGCTAAAGGCCCAAAAAATTTTTTTTTACAAATTATGCTATAATTTTTTAAACAAACATTTTAGAATTTCACATTAAACAAGCATTTTAAATTTTGAGATTTTGTGTAGATTCTTGGATTCAAGAAGGAATTTGTTTTGTTCAGGAAACATGATGGATTCCAAATTTTTTCAAGAAATAGATTCTTGGATTCAAGAAGGAATTTGTTTTGTTCAGGAAACATGATGGATTCCAAAATTTTTCAAGAAATAATTCTCAAATTTTTTTTTTTTTATAATGAGGTTGTTTTTATAGAATTATTATTAAAACTGTTAACAATTTTTTTGCAATTTAACAAATTTTTTGTTTCATTTAACCAAAGTTGGTTACCGTTATCGTTATAATACCGTTATCGCTAAAATACCGTTTCAAATTGAATACCGTTACCGTTATCGATACCTCTAAAAAATTCCAACTACCGTTATCGTTACCGATACCGTTATTTTTATGGGTAGTTACCGGTATTTTACCGGTATTTATTATTTTATATAAAAATTAAAATTTTTTTATTTTTTATTTTATAATCTTGAGTGTTTTTTTACAAAAAAAATTATAGATAATAATATTACTTAGTAAAACTAGCGGTATTGAATTTATAGCTTAAAATCTGTATTTTCAGTACTTAAAATTAAAAATATGCCATGTTTTTACTTGTTTCTATATGTTTTTACAATAATTTTTAATACCGGTACGTACCGGTATTGCTGTTTCGGTAACGGTATACCGTTACCGAAATAGTCTTAAATACCGTTACCTTTACCGTTACCTAAACAAACGAAATCCGATACCGTTACCCTTACCGTTATTCGTTTCGGTAACCAACCTTGCATTTAACTAAAAACTTAATATTTAGTGCTAGTTTTATTGTCAAAACAAAAATCGATCTTAAATGAAATTACTTATGAAAACAATCGTGCTTAGCTCTGGCTGGCCACTATATTTAAAATTAAAACAATAGAAATTAAAAAGTTTTTTTTTGTTTTGAAATTTAAGTACACTACAATTAAAATCTTTTAAATGAACTTCTTAATTAATTTTTTAAATTTCATGGTCTTAGGATCACCATTCAACCGTAAATATAAATACACTGAGAGAATTATGTGCATGATATTAATGAATTTTTGCATAAAAAAATTTTGCATAAAAGTTTCACTGGAACTCGTCCATTGAAACTTTTCATTGAGTTAATGAAGTTTTATATAAAATTTTGCAAAAAATTTCATTTTATTTATTAAAACTTCCATACATTCAATGAAAAAGATTCACTAAAACTAAATTCATAAAATATATGAAGCTTTTTTTTATCAAATTTAAGAAATTTTTCATTGGGTTTGTGAAGAAAACTTCATTAGTTTACTGAAAAATTTCAATAGAACTCATCCAGCAAAATTCCCTCTGTGTAATGCTCAGAATCACCTTAAAATCTCGGAAAAAATCTCAAGTATTTAGTTTTTTTAAGTGTTTACTCTAATATCGGCTCTCAGATATAAAAATTCTCATATTCTAAATTTTTTGACTTTTTACCGTAGAAAAATTTTACATTTAAAAAAACAAATTTGTTAATTATAAGACATTAAAAAAATAGCAGATTTGGATTCATATTTTCATAAAAACTCAAACATCTAAGCAAAAATTACCCCATTTTAAATATTTTTAACACTTTTTCGTATTATTTCAAAGAAATTGTAGACAAATTGAATATCATTGCAGATTTTCTAGGGTTTTAAAAGTTTTTTTTTGAACGTGGGTGTTGTGTGTGAGTGTTTTAAAAATCAAAAAAAAAAAAACTTACAAATATGAAAATACAAACCACAAAACCGTTTTTTTTTACGTTTTGTCAGTTAAAAATTGATGATTGTTTTAATAGACTTTTCAATTATTTTTATTTCTTTTATGGATTGTTTAAACAATGTTTGAAAATAAATAGAAAAATGATTTGAATATAATGAAAAATCAGTAGTCCATTTTTTAATGGTGTTTTCAATTAATTTATTATGTATTTTAGGTTTTTAAGGATAAAATATTGTGAGTGTAATTTTTCAACACTACTATTTTTTGGTTAGTTGTAAATGTAGCATTAAAAATATGTTAATTTTGATTTAATACACAAATAAAAGATATTTAAATTGAAAAAACTCTTTTTTTTAACCTACACTGTGAGAATTATCTACAGTATATTAATGAGTTATTGCATAAAACCGATGAAGTTTCAATGGAATTTGTCCATTGAATCTTTTGATTGAATTAATAGAATTTTTCACAAATTCTTGTGAAAATTTTCATTTTATTTATTAAAAGATCATACACTCAATGAAAAAGTTTCATAAAATATATGAAAATATATGAAACTTTTTCATCAATTTTAAGAAATTTTTAATTTTTTTCTGAAGAACTAGAGGCTGAATAATATCTGCCCTCACCAAACTTCATAAGTTTAATAAAAATTTTCATTAAAATTCGTCGAGGTAATGAGTGTTTTTTAGGGAGTTACTGGGATTCACATGCCCTTGCTAAAATAATACGTTTTATAATAGAAAAGTAAGAAGTTACATATATTAACTTAAAAAACTCATTACCGGATAATTGTAGGAGGTTTTTTTGTGACTTTGATTTATGGCGACGTTTTCCGTAGAGCTCTCCCACACATCCGAATTTCATTAGGGTTGGAAGCAACCCATCGGGATAGTTTCCTCATTAGTTGTTTACTTTTTTAAAATTTAAAATATTTTTTCAAGATATTCGTATTGAAAACCTTTCAAATGTTAGGATTTGTAAAATTATTTTTTGTTATTTAAAAGTTGCAATAATTAGGGCCAGTTTCATAGTCAGAACAAAGATTGATATTTTCTTATATATTTTGTTCTCAGATCGTTTTTTTCTTTCTCTTAAATATTTCTTAAATAAGAAATTTTCAAAGACCTATTAAACCTATTAGATTAGGAAAAATTGTTATATTCGAAAAACTTTTTGACACTGAAACATATTTTATATTCTAGATTTGATATGAAAGTTGTAGGATTTGGAATAATTTTTCTTATAAAACTATAACAGACGCTGCAAAAATTTTTACAATTTAGTGCACATTCCTATTACCATATTCTGAGAATTTTTTCGTATCAGAATCTTTGTTTCCCATTGTGTTTTCTATGAAAATATTATTTAATTTGTAAATGCTTTTCACAAAACAGAACATAAAAACTTGTAATTATTTCAGTAGAAAAAACTAACTAAACATTCAAAAGATGTCGAAATGGGATTGACCAGTTTTCCCCGAACCCTTTTTTGGTACTTTTTGGAACAACTTGGCAAACCTTTGCAAAAACATGTACTAAAACTTCTAAATACTTCTAGCAAGAAGAGTACAAGACTAGCAGTTGCAATTTGACATCCGACAGAACATTATGGCGTTGTCGGACAGTCGATCGAAAAATGAGGAAAAAGTGAAGTAAATTGCCAGAAACTAAAAAGTATTATAAAAATTAAAAAATAAATTTTAGAATTAAGAAAAATGATTACAAATGATTTCAAAAAAATATGAAAATATCGGAAATAAAAATAAGCATAAACTAGTGATCAAATTTCATTCTGAAAAATTTTTATTTTCAGATATTTCATAAATTATTGCACTTTTTAATTTCTGCTATTATCAATATTTTTCTTATTTTTTCTCAAAATTTAGATTTTTTTTTTTCCTCTTTATTCACATTTTTATTTTTTTTTTTCTGCGAAAATTCCCTTATATTCGTGTGTGCTACCATGGCAACATACCGTCATTGACGCAATTGTTTTTTTCCGATGTTCGATTCGATGAGCGATCCGATAGCGATTGGGACTCCTAGTCTTTTTTTTTTATAAAGAGAAGCAACACTCAGGAAATTCTTCCTATTAGTTAACTTGTTGCTTCCTTTGGAAAGGGGATAGTGGAGAATTAAAAGGTGGTGAAAGATGAAGGGCTTCAAATATGGCAACACTGTAATTGCGCGAGATGTTAAATTTAAAACAGTTGTTGTGCGCCATCTGATGGTGAGTTGGCGAACTTTCTTGAAGCTTTTTAGTTCATAGCCCTGTTATATTATTTTACTTCGGTGGGGTTAAGTGCTATGGGAACACCGAAGGGGGACGCTGCGATATGTATGAGGGATAGAAAAAACTCATACATATTACTATTTTTCATAAATTGATGTTGCCTTGGTTGGGGCTCGAACCCGCAACCTCACGTGTAACAGTCCGCGCTAACCATTACACCACAGCGCCCTATAGCCTTCCGCCTTATACCCTTCCTGCATCAAGTTCATAAAATATCTATAGATATGACTACCGTATAAGATATGAATCCTGGATCCGCGCCTGATTTAGGTTATATTTTCTTTTAAAATAAATATTTTAGAATCTCAAAGTTTTTACAGGAAAAATAAAAAATAATCTGGTGACTTTATATTCAAATTTTTCCGAAACCTGTAACGAAACTAACTTGTTTTTTGAAACACTGAATATACACAGAAAAAAATGTTTACAAATTAAAAAATTTTACAAAAAAGCAACTAAAAATTGGTTAAAAAGGGTATATCTAAAAAATCTGTTAATTCTACAAAGTTTAAGTTTATATATTAATTACTTGCCAATGACGACTTATCTTGCTGATATCATTGAAAAATTTTGCTGAATATTAGTACAGTCAGGAAATTAATAACTACACTTGCATTTAAATCAACTGCAACATGTAGTTATTTTTAACTTTTAAAAATCAACTGACAAATGTAGTGAAAACATCTTAGTTTGCTTCTATAATTGATAACAATTATTACTTTAATAAAAATAAGTTTATGTAAATACTCGTAACTTTATTTTTTCTTGAATAAATTTTCCAATTGGGAAACAATGGGCCTGAATACGACTGGCGTTGTCGATGTCAAAACATACACCTGCATAGAAAACGTTATTTTTAATTTTGAAAATTACAAATAAATACAGCTCGCGCTGCAAATCTTTATTTCATTTATTTCATTTCAGCTCACGCTCACGCTGCAAAACTGTTCCAAATTAGTGAATATATAAGGTAGACTCACTTTTTACTTGAAAATAAATATGTTTAAATGACTGTTCTTTGTCAGATTTGAGATCATACAAGTAAACAACAGAGTAGAAAAAACCGATAAGGCCAGCAGCATAGAATATGTATTTTCGGGTCCCGCTACAGACCCATCTTCAGTATCCTATGTCTTTATGGGTTAATATTTGATGATGATATATCAATATTCAATTTAAGCAAATAAACACATGTTAACAACTCCATTAGACTAACATCAACGAAAGTTTAACAATTCTATTTTTATCCTCTGTTATTACTATTTTTGGTTTGAACTTTAATTCTTAAAATATTGCAGCTGGTTCTATTGAACTCTCAATCGCAGATTTATTGAACGACAACGAACCGTTAATTTTAATTGCATATTCTAATTATTTTTAACCTACAACATAAATCCATGTTGGTAGTAAACAATTAAGCATTTTGTGTTGAGACGTATAAAGGTATGTATAGTTGATCTATTAATTGGTAAATGATTTTTTTTTTTGTAATTTTTAATACGGTGTAATTTACTTTTGATAATTATTTATATATATGAGTGTTCTCTTCAATTAACAATTTTGAAGATAAATGTTGTTTCACAATAATAGTGGTACTGACAGCGATATATAATATACAAAGAAATGCTTAATAAACACACACACACCCCTTTTATGTATCTACACTGATTACTCGTTCAACGGTAAAACACTAAATATTAAACAGATTACTTACAGCGAAAATTTAAATATATTATTTTCAGTGCTTCGTTCCCATATAACGAATGGACAAATATAGAAGCAGTAATCGGTTGTAGAATAGAAAAAATTTTTCTTCGAATGCACCGATTTTAACCATAATTCATAGGGTTCCTCCTTGGGCCGATATATGTAAGTTGTTGTACTAAATAGCACAATGTCTTAATATTTGCCAACTTTAGCGTGCAAATATTCAAATTGGGGAGGGCGGACTTTTATACAGGCACAAGGTCTAAGTATGAACCAATTCTAAAACAAAATCAATAGCCTTTGTTCATGGACCCATGTGAAATAGTGTACAAAGTTACATTAAAATATATTGGTATTTGAGATCTGCAGCGTGCGAAAAAAAACAATTTTTATATGGACACTAGATCAAACATGGACCGATTTTAACTACAACCAATAGGCATTGTTTCTTGACCTATACCCATCAAAAATAAATGGAATGACTTCTAAATGAATCACTTCCTTCATTACATCACAAAGAATTACTCCCTTAGGAATGGGTTTTAAACAACATCTAAGAGTTTAATCACAACTGTGTCGATTATCGACCGATGACAGCAAAAGTCGTCGCGAACAATTTAAATTCAGCGACAATCGATTGTCGACAGTTTTTGACATTTAGAAAAAAATTAAAGCAAAACAAGGATATGGTTGTATTTTGTTCGCCACAATTCTTCACCAATTCAATTGGTTTTCCATTAATTCTTGTTGGTTTACATTTTTTTGTATTTAATTTTGCTTTTTTGCGGTAAATTATGCATTTTTATATTCAATTATATTTCTTCTGTCAAAAAAATAATTTTTTTGTAAACAAAGTACGAATATTTGCAACTCTAATACGAATTTCTGCAACTCTGTTCCCTTAATTAGTTAAAAATATGGCAACTATTTGACAAATATTTTGAGTGTGTATTAGTGTGTCGTCACGAAAATAGAATAGATTCTATTACGACGACAAATCGCCGGACGACATGGCGACATTTTGCTTCCCATACAAAATATATGAAAAAGCACATGTCGTTGTCGATGTCGACCCAGTTCTGATTAATCTCTAATGCTGCAAAAAAATATATGCTAGTCAGAAGTTCTTTTTCATGAGCGATAAGAAGTTAATATTTTGTATGGGGGTTGCATAGGAATGTGCTGGTTTGCGGGTTCGAATCCCACCAGAAGGAAAAAAAATTTTTGTAACTTTTTTTACACAATTAATAATTTTTTGTAGTAACAAAATTTGTATTTGATTCGACCTTTTTTCTATATTGTCAATTTTCCTAAATACTCAAGCTCGAGCAAAAATAAAAAACTTATGAAAACAATTCGGACCTCGAGCTTGATTATTTAGGAAAATTGACAATTTTTTGTAGTTTTCACTGTAAAATTTTTATTTTTTTCTACTTTTGTATACTCAAAAATTAATTTTTGAAACGATAACGATTTCCATTTATTTATGGAAATACTAGCGGGCACAGCCCGCTACGTTGTCAGCGTGCCTTAAAGTTTAGGGGGGGGGGGGCGCAACAATTTTTTTTAAATTCGCTTTTTATTTAAAGTACAGTTTTTATAATAAAAGCCTTCACCCAGCCACCACAAATAAATAATTCTGCACAACAATGGGTTTAAAATAAATAAATATTTGATCACTTTTTCTCATGATGTTAGTAATGAATCCATAATAAATTGCAATATACGTGTGTATGTTAAGATAATTTGGTAAAGTGCGAACTTAGGTAGATAGACCCGTAAGTAGTTTTGTTCATTTGTGTTTTGAATGAAAATAAATAACGTAAAGCAGGGTTGGAAAGCATTTTATAATATCAAAAATAGCGGGCAAAGCCCGCTACGTTGTCAGCGTGCCTTAAAGTTTTTTTTTTAATTCCAGTTTATGTAAAGGTAGACCTGGCAATTCCAGTAAATTCACAAATTCAGTTGGAAAATTTACTGCGTCGGTTTCTTCCACCGGTGCTTCTTTACATGAATTTTAAATATCGGAACATATAAGTTCCATTCCTTTTCTAAGATTTTTTTCTCTTTTAGAAAATTTGTTTAACTTTTTGGAGAGTATGTTTCAATGCTACATAAGTTTCATATTCCGTGGATAGTGTTTGAACAGGTAATTCCCTCTTTCAATCCATTTGCATTGTCTATAATTTCAATTCCACATGTTCAACGTTTATATCCATTTCATTCCACTTGTGTAGTGTTTCAATTCCACTCGTTTCCTATTTAGTTTCTCAATTTTAGTATTCCATATACGTCTAGCTAAAGACGCAGACGTTAAGGGCGCGGGGGCAATTTTCCCCTTTTGAACCACCATTTTTACTACGTTCCTGTCCAAAGTCTTAGAAATGCCTTGTCGATAAGTTAGCCCATACTTCAAGGAAAACATATTATATATTACAGGTTTCTAGCCGAAGGGTTAGGTTAGGCCATCAAGGGGGAGAATTATTCCGTTTTTACCCCTCCTGGTAGGAATTTCCAAAAATTCCGTCTTAGAGGACGTCTGCGTTGGAGGAGAAACCTACTACATACATAATTTTAGGTTTCTATATGCAGCAGTTTGGCCAGACTATCAAGGGGGAAGTTTTTTCCCTTTTTACCCCTCCCGGTAGGAATTTCCAAAAATACCGCCTTAGGGGACGTCTACGTTGGAGAAGGAACCCAAATACCGAATTTAAGCTCCTTAGATCCAGCAGTTTGGCCAGGCCGTTAAGGGGGAGACTTTTCCTGTTTTTGACCCTACCTGTGGAAATTTCCAAAAATCTCATCTTAGCGGATGTCTACAATAGAGGAGGAACTTTAATACCAAATTTCAACTTCCTACCTCCAGCGGTTTGGGCAGGCCTTTAAGCGGCACTTTTCGCTTCATTAATCCCCATTTTTGCAATGTCCCTGTCCAAAAAGCACCTTCCCGGTAAGTGAGCCTATACTCCAAGTAACATATGTTTTACATTTCAGGTTTCTAGCCAACTTTTACTATTTGTGCCCCTCTCGGTAGGAATTTCCGAAAATCCATCGACAGGGAATTTCAGCTTCCTAGTTCCAGCAGTTTGAGCAGGCTTTCAAGGGGGACACTTTTTCTTTTTTTGTCACTCCCGGTTGGAATTAGGCTGGAAGAGGAACCTAAGTAACGAATTTCAGCTTCCAAGTTCCAGCAGTTTGGACAGGTCGTTAAGGTGCCACTTTCCCTTTTTGAGCCCCCATTTTATAACGACCCTGTCCAAAATTCAAAAAAGTATCTTTCTAATAAGTTAGCCCTTACTCCAGGGACCCACATTTTAAGTTTCAGGTTTCTAGCCGAAGGGGTTTTTACATGCCCCCAAGGTGAGGCTTTTCTTCTTTTTGCCCCTCCCTTTAGGAATTTACAAAAATTCCATCTTCGCGGCTATCTGCGATGGATGAGGAACATCCATACCAAATTTCAACTGCATTGCCTAAGCGGTTTGGGCAGGCCGTTAGTGGGGACATTTTTCCCTTTCAAACACCATTTTTACTATGTTCCTGTTCCAAAATAGAAAAATTACGTTACCGGTGAGTTAGTCCTACTCCAAGGAATACATATTTAAAATTTTAGGTTGGCCAAAAGGGATTGGCCAGGCCGTCAAGGAGGAGACTTTTCCCCTTATTTCCCCTCCCGATAGGAATTTCAAGAATTCCGTCTAAGCGGACGCCTACACAGAAGGAAGAACTCACATTCCGAATTTGCTTTTGGGATATCCTATAGGGAATTAGTCGATGTCTACTACAGTGGAGGAACCTTTATACCAAATTTCAACTTCTTACCTCCAGTGGTTTGGGCAGGCACTTTTCCAATTTGTGAGACTGTTTATGGGGAGACTTTTCCCCTTTTTGCCTGTTCCGGTAGGAATTTCCAAAAATCCCGTCTTAGCGCACGTCTATGCCGAATATCAAGAAACCTTGTTTTAGTGGAGATATTCGTGGGGGGAAGAAAAAAAGTAGTTTTTTTGAAATTATATATTATTTTAAATGGTACTTTTTGGAAAAACGAAATTTTTTGGAAAAAGATACTTTATTTTTACAAAGTACTTTATTCGTACTTTTTTTGGAAATGGTATTTTTTTTTTTTTAATGTATTTTTTTTTGGAAAAATGTATGTTTTTTGGGAAAAGGAACTTTTTTGGAAAAGGTACTTTTTTGGAAAAGGTAAATTTTTTTAGAAAAAGGTACATTTTTTGGAAAAAGGTACTTTTTTTGAAAAAGGTACTTTTTTGAAAAAGGTACTTTTTTTTGGAAAAAGGTACTTTTTTGGAAAAAGGTACTTTTTTTGGAAAAAGGAATTTTTTTTGGAAAAAGGTACTTTTTTTGGAAAAAGGTACTTTTTTTGGAAATAGGTACTTTTTGGAAAAAGGTACTTTTTTTGGAAAAAGTTACTTTTTTTAGAAAAAGGTACTTTTTTTTGGAAAAAGGTACTTTTTTTGGAAAAAGGTACTTTTTTGGGAAAAGGTACTTTTTTTGGAAAAAGGTACTTTTTTTGGGAAAAGGTACTTTTTTGGAAAAAGGTACTTTTTTGGAAAAAGGTACTTTTTTGGAAAAAGGTACTTTTTTTGTCCCCTTTTTGCCCCTCCCGATAAGACTTTCCAAAAATGCCGCCTCAACGGACGTCTACACTACACCGGTCGAGGAACCTACATACCAAATTTCAACTTCATAGCTCCAGCAGTTTGAGCAGGCCGTCAAGGGGGAGACTTTTTCCCCTTTTTGCCCGTCCCTGTAAAAATTTCCAAAACTCCCGTCTTGGTGGATGTCTACGATAGTGGAGGAACCTTTATACCAAATTTCAACTTCCTACCTCCAGCGGTTTGGGCAGGCCGTCAAGGGGCCCTTTTTCCCCATTTTAACCCCCATTTTTTTCAGAAAAGTTAGCCCATACTCCAAGGAACACATATCTTAAATTTCAGCTTTCTAGCCAAAGGGGTTTTGGCAGGCCGCCAAGGGGGAGACTTTTCCCTTTTGTGCCCGTTCCGGTAGGAATTTCCAAAAATCCAGTCTTAGCGGACGTCTACGCCGAAAGAATCTACGTACCAAATTTCAACTTCCTAGCTTCAGCGGTTTGGGCTGGGCGATGTTGAGTCAGTCAGTCAGTCACGTTATTCTTTTATATATAGAGATAAAAGTTCTAAATAAATACCCAGCCAGCAATTCCGGAGCGCTCATAAATATCATTTTTAAATAGCTCATAGAAATGATTATTGTTTTTTTGAAAACACTCTTTTTTTGGTAGAAAATATGAACACTCAGAAAGCAATCCAAAAAGTTGTCTCTACAATCTAAAAAGATGTCTCAAAATGAGGGTTCATTTTTCGGACTCAAAGAAGATTCCAAAATTATTTAAGTTTATGAGGAAAATTTCAATTGTATACGTTCTTTTTTCTGAGTCATTTCTGAGTACACAGGGGGCTCTTTTGGACGGACCACTTTAATAGGAAAAAGTGGAAAAATGTTTATATTTTTGGAGCTCATTTCTGAGTCATTAATGATCATCTTTGTTTTCTGGGTATGTAATTATTCAAATATTTTTTGTTAAAATACGAAAAAGGTTAATATTACAATTTTGTTTGTATTTAAAAAATTGTAATTTAAAAAATCCATTTTGATCAAATTTTTACTAAATATGTATATTTAGAAACTAAATATAACAGAAAAAAAATCCTGTAAACATTCTAGTTAGAACTAGTAAAAATAAGTTAAAAATTACCTTGCAGAAAAAACTATTTTTTATCTACTAATATGCTGAAAATTTTTTTCCGGCTCTTATCAGAGTAATTCGTATTAAAATTTAACCTAAATATAACCAAAATTTTGTAAATTTAACAGTTTTATTTTTCCTTCTTATCTTACTAGTATTTAGCAAAAAACAATCTGTTAATATGAGCAGTTTTTTGCAAGGTCATTTTTAATTACATAATTTTTAGTAGCTTTTTCTCCTATTTTTACAGCTTTATTTCTGAGTGTATTATTTTTATAAAAAAAACACTTTAAAAAAACAACTTTATATATTTTCCAATATCCCAGGTGAAAATGTTCACATATGTTCATATATTGTCATATATGGTTTCAGCTTCATGTATGAGCATATATGCTTTAATGTATGATCATATATGCACATATATGTTATGTATGGAAGCATATATGGGTAAATACATTAAAATGTATGAATCCATATATGATAATATAATGCATTTTTTGGTTCATATATTCCATATATCTTCATATATGAATTCATATATTATTCCATATATGGGTAATGTTTTAAGTTTTTTTTATCATGGGGGTAATTATGTGAGCGGATTCAAAAAATATTGAAACACAATACATTTGATAATTTCTTAAATGCAATTGGCAATTTCTAAAATACAGTTGCCAGTTTTAGAAATACAATTTATTATTTGTAAAATACATTTGATAATTTCTGAAATGCAATTGCGAATTTCTGAAATGCAATTAATAAATTTCTGAAATACAATTTTCAGTTTCTGAAATACAATTTATAATTTCTGAAATACAATTGGTAGTTTCTGATATACAATTGATACAATTGATAAATCAATTGATAATTTCTGAAAAGCAATTATAAAACTGGAAATAAGTTGATTATTTCTGAAATACAATTGGTAAATCTGAAAAACAATTCATAACTTCTACAATACAATTGAGTAAACTGAAATTCAATTGATTATTTCTGAAATACAATTGATAAATCAGAAAAACAATTGATAACTTCTGAAATAAAATGATAAATTTTGAAATACAATTGAAAATGTTGCAGTAAGATAAAAACAGCAAAAATAAAACTTCTAAATTTAGAAAATCTGCAGAAAATTTTGCAAAATATTAGTAAACTAAAAATGGCTAAAACAAACTGTTGTATCTAAAAAATTTTTTGTTAAATTTTGTTCAATGCAAATAGCAGTTTATAAAATCAACAGAAATATTTGCTAAAAATATTAAACTGTTGATTTCAGAAGGCTAGATTTGTATTTCCATTAAAAACAAAAAACGAAAAAACAACTTTGAAAATTTTAAATTTTATGTGATGTTTTTTTGTCTACTACTAAGTACAATTTAATTTTATTTTCTAATCACTGAAATTTAGCTCAATTATCACTCAAATTTTGTAAATATATTAAACAGTTTTATTTTTGCTGTTCCTATCTTATTTATATTTAGCAAAACTTCTCTGATAATTCAGCAGTTTTTCATTTTGAACTAATTTTTAGTAGCTTTAACTAAAATTTTTACACACTTTTTTCTATTAGTGTATAAACAATCATTAAATAATCAAAAATCAGTCATAAAATATTTTCTAAACTTGAAGTAAAATGTTTATATCCATTAAAAATTTCATAATTTCTCAATTTCATTCAAATGTACATATTCATCAGTAACGTATGAATAGAATTATAATATTTACATTTAATTTAAATAAAAAGCAATATTTTTATTAAGAAAAAAAAAAAATTCTATAATAACATTCATATATCTCCATATATGGCCATATACCCTCAAATACCCTATGAAAAATACGAATAAAAAAAATCTGTTTTTTTTGTATTTTTCTATTACTCGTAAGTTTTGTACCAATTTTATAAACGATTGGTAACAATATGTGTGTTAAAGTTTTTGTTTTCAACAACTTTAAGTAACCTCAATGTCGTGAATTTCAAATATGTTTTAGTATGAAAACACTGCTATTTTTTAACCCCTAAACGAAATATTTCGCATTTAAGAAATTAACTGTCTATTAATTTTTTGCTCTCTACAAACTATTCGGGAATCGCTTAGATCTGCACGTTTCACCACTGAGTACTTTAATTGTCGGTAAAAAAAAGCGAATAATATTATCTAAGTATTTTAAAAGCAAAAAAATCAAAAATCTGTTTAAAGGTTTAATACCACTAGTCCTCTTTAGCATTAAAATATTCGGTTATACTAATATTTGTAAACACCACGAATCCATTTAAAATTTAAATATTCGGCTAATACAGTATTTGTCTACCTAAAACCGTTAAACTAGGTATCGGTGTACATAATCAAGAAATATTCGGAATATACCGTTAGTATTCAAATTTCATTACTATTGTTTTTTCGTATTTTACGTTTATCGTTACTTATTAGTCGTGCCACACAGCTTCAGCTAATTAGAACAAATTAATATTAACATTCTTCAATAAACAGAAAAAAAAAAATAATTAAAAAATTAAACAATATTTGTTATCTAATATTTTTATTTATAAAAAAAAAATATGTATATTAATTAAAACATCGTTATAACTTAAACAAAAAAAGTTAATGCGTGCAAAGATTTAAAAGTTTTTTGGTTATGATACAAGAACATATTGATTTTCCAATATCAAATTTATCAAATTCAACGAAAACAACTTAAAATTAAAATTATGGTTTATGAATCATCATATGAAAGTGGCCGTCGGCCATTTGTGCCTGATACCAAACGGGGTTTTTGGTCAAATCCAACAGATTTTGTATATGCTGGCCTTGGTTTGGCATTTCGTTTGGATGTTTTTTCTATGTCATGGTTTTTTTTAATGGAATCTGGTTGTAAGTAAAAATTCTACGAATAAATTTTGTGACTCACAAAAATTGTGGATTTTTTTTTTTTTGGGTTCATCAAAAAAACCGCCAAACTTTAAAGACATTTAGCAAAAAATCTGTACCATTGATCGAAAAATAAAGTACGACACTGTAATCAGCATGTCCGAAATATATATAATTGATGGTCAGAGCTCTGTTAATTTTTAAAAGTCCAGATTTTGTCATGCAGTGTTATTGTTTTTTGAAAACACTCATTTTTTTGTAGAAAATATGAACCCTCAGAAAACAATCGAAAAAATTGTCTCTACAATCTAAAAAGCTGTCTCAAAATGAGAGTTAATTTTTTGGACTCAAAGAAGATTCCAAAATTATTTAAATTTATGAGGAAAATTTCGATTTTATACGTTATTTTTTCTGAATCATTTATGAGTACACAGGGGGCTCTTTTGGACGGACCACTTTCATAGGAAAAAGTGGAAAAATGTTTATGTTTTTGGAGCTCATTTCTGAGTCATTAATGATCATCTTTGTTTGCTGGGTTATAAAATTATAACGACTCAGAAATGAGCTCCAAAAATATAAACATTTTTCCACTTTTTCCTATGAAAGTGGTCCGTCCAAAAGAGCCCCCTGTGTACTCAGAAATGACTCAGAAAAAAGAACGTATAAAATCGAAATTTTCTTCTTAAATTTAAATAATTTTGGAATCTTCTGTGAGTCCGAAAAATGAACCCTCGATTTGAGACAGCTTTTTGGATTGTAGAGACAACTTTTTCGATTGTTTTCTGAGGGTTCATATTTTCTACCAAAAAAAGAGTGTTTTCAAAAAAACAATAATCATTTCTATGAGCTATTTAAAAATCTTATTTATGAGCGCTCCGAAATTGCTGGCTGGGATGCAAAAGATTTATAATAGGGGTTTTCATATAAACTCGTAAATTGCTTGTACAACTTGTACAAATACAAACCATATTATTTATGTATAGAGTTTGTCATTAAACTCATAAATATGCCAGGGTTACCCCGTATAAGAGTAGAATACGAGTTTATAAGAAAACCCTTAATATTAAACAAAAGTTTGTATATTGTACGAAAAAATATTTTCGTATTTTTATGCATAGATTACTATGAGTGTATGGAAAACATTCCGTTCAGTGTGTGTAGGTCGCTAAGGGGCAGACTTTCCCCATATTTGGCTGCCCCCGTAAACATTTCCAAAAATCCCGCGTAATCTTGTTGATATGGAATAATTTCAAGTGATACCATATTTTTCATTTTGTACGTGCTCTGCTAACTTCTCTGCAAATATTACAATACGAAAATGTTTCGCAATCATATCGCCTGGAAGAAAAACTTTATTGCGGCAATAATCATATCCTTATTGTGGAAAATCCCCCTTTGGGGAGTAAATGTCCTTTCTATAGCGATACTCCCAAAGCAATAGAAAAGCGATACTTCTGAATGATAAACTCGCGATATCACTAGATAATCGTATATCGCTAATTTATCACCTAGAAGCTAAAAAGCTGATATCTCTAAATCTTAATTTTTCAACGAATTTGTTTCCCATATTTCTTATAATTGTTTTTTGTACAAATTTTGTATTAAAATCTTTTTTCCAACATTTTCCAAAATTTTAAACAAATTGGCACTTACTATAAAAGAGTATTTTAAATATAAAGTCGACTTTATTTTTAATCATACGGTTTTGTTTATTTTGTATTTGAAAACCCTAAAAAAAATATTTATATTTTCAAACATTTTGGATTGGTTGAAAATAAATTAACCAATCAGAATGCTCCAAAAATAAACCAAGTCAAAGCATACTGCCACCCAATATTTTAACTAAAGTCAACTTTAACTAAAATATACATTTGAAAAATTTATATAGTAAGGGCGATTGTGTTTATCTTCCAGATGATAAAAAGATGATAATGCCGCAATATTATCATAAAAAAATTATAAAAAACTCAATTTTTTAATTGGTTTTTCCAAATATCTCCAAAATATCTTCCAAATGATAAAAGGAAGACAATTTGAAAATACTACTTCATTATTTTCATTCAAATAAAAATATAAGATATAGCTTTATTATCTTTTTGGAAGATATATTTTCCAAATGTTTGCAGGGTTTTAACTTGAGTGCGCTGTGAACGTATGAGTGATATAAATTAATATTAACGAGTAAAAAGGTTAAAGTCGGGCATGCCGACTATACAATACCCTACACCAGTCTGGTTAAAAGCCAACTAATGTTTGGATCCGAAATTCGAATGGGTTAAAATGGGACTTGTTTCAAAATTTTCTATAAGGTGAGTCAGCGAATCAAATTTCATTATAATATCTTAATATTTGCGACCTGCAGTTTGTAACCCAGCCAATTTTGGGGGGACCCTTATATGGGCACTAGGTCTAAACATGGACCGGTGTTAACCAAAATCAATAAGCTTCGTCCTTGGGCTGATATAGGTCGGTGTACCAAATTTCATCAAAATATCTTGATATTTGCGACCTGCAGCGTATAAACAATATAATTTTGGTGGGACCCTTATATGGGCACTAGGTCTAAACATGGACCGATGTTCACCAAAATCAATAGGCTTCGTCCTTGGGCCAACATAGGTCTGCGTACCAAATTTCATCAAAATATCTTAATATTTGCGACCTGCAGCGTATAAACAATATAATTTTGGGGGGACCATTATATGGGCACTAGGTCTAAACATAGACCGATTTTAACCAAAATCAATAGGCGTCGTTCCTGGGCCGACATAAGTCGGTGTACCAAGTTTCATCAAAATATCTTAATATTTGTGACCTGTAGAGTACGCACAAAAATGCATGGACAGACAGACAGACGGACGGACGGACAGACGGACATCGTTAAATCGAAATAAAAAAAATTCTGAGCCGATCGGTATACTATAAGGTGCGTCGAGGACCAATATTTTTTGGTGTTACAAACATCAGCACAAACTTATAATACCCTGACCACATAGTGGTGTAGGGTATAATTATATGCCTTAGAATTTAAAAGCTCCCTGTGTAGAAAATCATTACCAGATATGTGGTTATATAACTATATAACTGGTAATGGTAACTAGTTAATTTAATTATTATTACATTTCTTATTACCTTTTTATGGCGATGTCGCGAAAAATAATGAGTTATGCTTACACACCAGCATACGAAAACTCACAAAATTTGTCGTTACCTATGTGCTTACCAGTATTGTCTAAAATGCGGATTCTAAAAATAGATTTTCAAAAAAATAAGTTTGTAAAAAAAATATTTTTTTAATGTAAAATTTTTTTTTAATTAAATTTTCTTATGCGGGAATCGAACCTGGGACTCCAGACTGATAGTCTATAGCTGTACCATCTGAGCTATGTCGACATGTAATATTTGATACCCGACTAAAAAAGTTTTCATATAATCTTATATGATTTGATATAATAATAAATGTTTATATGCGTGGCTTTATATAACCATATACATTTATATGGTTATATTATGCTTACACACCAGCATACGAAAAATCTAAAAATATGTCATTACCTATATGCTTACCAGTACTGACAAAAATAATGAGTCTAAAAATAGATTTTAATAAAAATAAATTATATTAAAAAAATATTTTTTATTGTATTTTTTTTTTAATAAAATTTGCTGGTGCGGGAATCGAACCTGGGTCTACATATTGCCAGTCAATAGCTCTACCATCTGAGCTATATCGACATGTAATATTTAATAGATAAAAACATAATTGACCTGCTGCACACAAGTAAGCTTACTCGCCAACATACAAAAAATCAAAAATATGTGGTTGCATATATCCTTACCAGTGTTTAAAAAATATTGAGTCTAAAAATAGATTTCAAAATATTTAAAAAAAATCTAGAAAATTATTTTCTATTTGAAATAATGATAAAAAAATGAGTCATTATCAGTAACTCATTATTATATGTTTTCAAATAATGCAGAAGGTAATTGGGTGTCATTACTTGTAGTCCAAAAAATAATGACATGTCATTACCGTTTCTACACTGGGATGTTTGATATGACATTATATATAATCATGAAAAAGAAGCGAGTGAATATTTAAATAATTTTTTACTCCACAATACAATAACTCCAAGAATCATCTATTTTTAGAGTAATTTGAAATTCTTGAGTGATGAGGTCTCATAATTTGGTGGCAGAGAAAACACTTGATTTTTGTATTTCTTGCTGCCATCTCAGTACTTTGCAAAGAATTAAATAGATCAGTGTTATCATTTGGGTACTAGGAAAGCACTTTAATTTTTTATTTGAGAGTTGGGAAAGCATTTGATTTTTATGTTTCTGGGTGCTTTCTCAGTTCTTTGTAAAGCATTGGCACCACCGTGCGATGGTGTTATCATTTGGGCGTTGGGAAATCACTGTTAACCATTGGCGGACTTAGGCCGGTCAGTTACTTAAGAAATATTTAAGAAACAAATCGATCTTAGTTCTGACTATAAGAGAAAAATTTCTTGGATTTAATAGTTTTTTAAAGGAATAATTAGTTAGTATTACACTCATAGAAATAAATCTGTAAAAATAGCAGAAAAAGCAACTAAAAATTAGTTAAAAATGATGCTCCAGAAATAACTGTTTTTTTTTTTTTTTGCTAAATACTAGTAAAATAAGAACAACAAAAATAAAGCTGTTAAATTTGCAGAATTTTATTTATATCTAAGTTAACTTTTAGTTAATTGAAAATGACGAATTGTATTGTAAAATCTACAGAAAATTCTGCTAAATATTAGTAGACTAAAAATAGCAAAAAGAAACTGTTATATCTATAATTTTTTGTTACTTTTAAGCTAAATTTAATTGAATGCAAATGTCAGTCTATAATGTTAAATTAGCAGAAATATTTAATAAAAAAATTGTAAAACTGTAAATTTAACAGGCTTATTTTTGCTGTTCTTATTTTATTTGTATATAGCTAAAAAAAATCTGCTAATTTAACAGTTTATTCTGCAGCATCATTTTTAACTAATTTTTAGTTACTTTTTCTGGTATATTTACAGATTTATTTCCATGAGTGTACTATTTTGAGGAAATTTCAATATGTTGTAGAAGCAAAAATTCTAGGAAGAAAATATCAGTTTGTGATCTCCTCGGTAATTTAAATGGTCAAATTATGGGGTAAGAATATGTTCGTCAGAGGTGGAAGAAAATATGAGACACGTTGATCTTAGATTTCTTTTCTCCATCAAATATCACAGTTTTATACTATTCTGAGCATATATCATTCCCTGCACGAGTTTTTCTTCAGAAAAAGAATGCATTTTTCAGATTTTTCTATAAAAAACATTTGAAAATTTTATCAAAAGGTAGGGATTTATTTTGAAGTCTTTTTTTGTATGAAAAAATCGCAAGCATAATGTCGAAAGTGTTTTTTAAGATTAAGGGTCTGAGAATGGGCAAATAAATAGCCAAACATAAATGGGGCCCTTGCCCACCCC
Organism: Leucophora obtusa; assembly: GCA_949987735.1. Classification (NCBI taxonomy): domain Eukaryota; kingdom Metazoa; phylum Arthropoda; class Insecta; order Diptera; family Anthomyiidae; genus Leucophora; species Leucophora obtusa. The sequence goes on from OX465298.1 coordinate 124,038,584, forward strand.
AGAAAAATGGTCTAGGTACGCCTATGCTGTTAACAAGCACTAATACCACACTTTTCGGTGCTTTGTCAGTGCTGGCCCCTTTGTAATTTTCTACCTGGGCAATCTTATATCAAAATATATAACAAAGTTAATAGAAAATTGTATTAATTTTATATGTAATTATATCTGACATGATATCTAATTATAAAAATTTTTATAAAGTTTAATTGCACTATAAAAATTTAAAAAAAACTCACAAATTGTGGATCTGGGTCATCTTGAAGATGCTTCACAATGGAGTAGCGAAATATCAAAAATAAAAAACTTTTTATATTTAAAAAACAAACCTTAAGCTCAAGGAAATTGTGAAGTTTATAATTGAATTTAACATATATTTTTCAAATAGTTGACAAAATACTCTTTATTAAAATAAAAATAATTTTAGAGAAATAAAAAAAAATTTTTGTTTTTTCATTGTGGAATTAAAGGTCGAAATAATTATTTTTACTTTTAAATTTAAAAATAAAAATTAGACAAACACATGTTGATATACATATGGTTTAAGTTCATTTATTTTTCCATGAAAAAAAAATTAATTGTGGAAGTTAATTTTTTTATTTTATAAGAAAGACACATTTTATAAGAAAGACCAAAACTCTAACCTAGAAAAAGGTATTCCGACAAATTTTTGTAATGTTTTATTTTGTCAGCTATTTCCAAGTTTATTAGAAAAAATTTTTAAATATTAAGCATTAGTATATAATACGAATGAAATAAGTGATCTCAAATAATGATCTATTTACTAAAATTTTCTTTGAAAATCTTCATCAAATTATATGTATTTATATATAATTTGATGCAGTTAGATAGACCCATTTTTCGGATCAAATTGTATCAGGTTAGATAACATGCGTATCTCGCTTGATATAATTATATATTCCAATATTCGGATCAAATTAGATATGGACGTATATATGGGTTTATATATGGTGATATATGATTATATAACATCTTTTTTTAGTTAGCTTACTCGCCAACATACAAAAAATCAAAAAATATGTGTTTACCAAGGTTGGCAACCGATACCGTTATAATACCGTTATCCGTTTCAAAACCCTTTCAAATTGACAACCGATACCAATACCGAAATTCTTGATTTCAAAAAATACCGGTATTCAAAAACCTTTTCCCTTAATACCGGTGTCGTACCGGTATGGAATCGGTTTTAAAAAAATTGTTTTTTTTCACGTTTTCAGCAAAAATACAAATTTTTTTAATATAAAATTTCCAAAATTGTTAAACAATTAAACTTTATTATTCATTGTTAATAGAAAATCGTGTTATAAATTCAAAGTGCGGTTATCAGCCTTTAGTTTGCATTGGCAACATTGTTTTTAATTTATTTAACTTCATAAATATTCTCTAACTTGTGACAAATTTAGTAAATATAATTTAATATATAAACTGGTTTCTTAAACCTTTAATTGAATTTACAGTTTCTTTTAGAGAATCCTTTTATTAATTTTATAAACCTTTTTTTTTATTTTATTATATGATCTCAATACAAATATAAAATATTTGTAGTGAATCAACTTGTGTTCCTAATAGATTTAAAAAAATGTTTGTGTTTAAAAAATAAAGCACTTACGGTGGGTCTCATACTTCAGGTTTAAACTTTATTTAATAGTTAACCCAAAAATGTGTTGTTGTTTCGTGAATATTTTTTTGACATTTTCTTTTGTTTATAGTTAAAGTTAAACCTACAGTATGAGACCCACCGTTACAATTAGAAATTTTTAATAACTTACGGTGGGTCTCATACTGTAGGTTTAACTTTAACTTAACTAAAAACAAAATAAAATGTCAAAAAAATGTACACAAAACAACAACAAATTTTTGTGTTTACTATTAACCTAAGTTTATGAGACCAACCGTTATTGTTTTTTGTTCATATTATAAAAACATTTCCATAAATTATACTTATCCTTAAAATTTAATAAAATTGTGTTTTTTTATAATTAAGAACGTTTTTTTATATTTTTGTAAATTTTTTCAATAATACCGGTATATACCGGTATTAATGTTTCGGTATCGGTTATACCGATACCGAAATGATTAAAATACCGTTACCGATACCGATACCGATACCGAAACAAATAAAAAATCAATACCAATACCGATACCTATACCGTTATTCGTTTCGGTTGCCAACCTTGGTGTTTACATATATTATTAAAAGTGTTGAAAAAATATTGAGTCTAAAAATAGATTTCAAAAAAATGTACAAAAAATTCTGGAACATTACTTTTTTTTAAATAATGATAAAAATAAGTCATTATTGGTAATACATTATTATTTATTTGGAAATAATGTAAAAAGTAAATATTTGTTAGTAACTCATTATTATATCTTTTAAAATAATGCAGAAATAAGTCGGTGTCAATACTGGTAAGGCAAAACTGCAGTTTATGGGGTTTCGGAAAAATAAAAAAAATAAGACCCCCTCTGGAATTAAAATAGAATAGGGCTGGACTCGGCCCCGGGAGATCCGTGGGGAGAAAAATGGGGGCACATAGTAACATGTAAATGTGGGTACTCAAATTAAAGGAAATTGTTTTACGATTCCAAAATTGTTATTATTTTTTTATATCCATAAAACGTAATATACCTACTAACGGATACTTTGAAAGTAATGAAAGAAGTGATTTTTTGAAGTTGTTCAGAATAACTTCTAAAAAAGCAGTAAAAATACACTAACGGATACTTATGAATCAGTGAAAGAAGTAGTTTGTAAAGCATTACTTCCAATTTTTTTTGCTGGGACGTTGTGCCTAAAAATAGTATTCTTTTCTTAAATACAATTTTTACGCACAAAGTTAGTAAACATACTAACTTATAATAATAATAAATACGTTAATATTTTATTCGATTTTTACGCACCTTCTCTTTATTTTTGGTAATTTTTTTGTGGATTTTTACGTATTTTGTGCGTACATTTACACGTAAACTATGCTTTTTTACTAAAAAATTTAGTAAATTAACACACTAATTTAAAAATTTATTTTAATTTTTAAGCATTCAACTTAAACATAATGTGCGTATATTTTTTTTTTCAATTACACACATAGAGTAAATTTATCGAATTTACAGTATGAGTACAGTTTCCTACTATAAGTTAGGTAGATTTCAACGGAAATTAATTAGGGTGTACATTAAACCGTACAACCTTACGGGCAAAAAAAAGTGCGCCCGTAAGGTAATTTCAAAAAAAATTTAATTTTTTTTTGCCGAACGTAGGGGTCGCCATTTTGCATTTTTCGTTCTAACTTTGGCATTTACAGTCGGATCGTAAAAAAAAAATTTATTTTGAAATCGTCTTCCAAAAATACTTCAGATTGGAGGGTGTACAGCGAACTTTTTTTTTTGAGGTACGGTCTAGTGTACATTGAAAGTATATAAAATTAATTAAAAAATTCAAAAATGCAATTCGCCCAGACCATTGTAGGTTTTAAATAAAATATATTAAGAAAATCGTAAAAAAATTAAATATTTTTCAAAAACTTACAATGTTATACTCTACCCAGCAACATTTTTTTGAACTGGTTGCCTCTGAATCTGTTCTAGAACAGGTGATTTTACCACCCGTTTCGTGGAACAGGTTCTAGAACTGATTCCTGGAAGTCAAAATGGAAGGTTTTACTGTCGCAGAACCAGTTCTATAACTGGTTCTAGAACCGATTCTATAACTGGTTCTAGAACCGGTTCTAAAGCAATCTATTCTAGTTTGGAGGAAATGAACCTGCTGCTTTTGGGACAAACTCAAACAAAAATCACCGATGATAGAACATAAATTAGAATAGGTTGTATGCAAGTACAAGTTGTTCTACAATCGGTTCTTTGCATCCGACAATTTTACTGGGTAGTTTCATTTCTAAGATCTATAAGTATTCAGATATAAATTTTTGCATTCACGCATTTTTCTAACCCGTAAATTCACAAAACTCTAATTTGGATTTGTTTAAAATTTTGTTCAACAAAATATAAAAAAAGTGACCAAGGGAAAGAGTTTTTTTAACCACACCCTAAATAATAATTCAACTGAAAATTACACATATCCCTCTCTTAACTTAGTAGTGACGGCGTTTTATATTTAAAAATTTTAGAGAAAAATGTTATTTTGGCCAATAATTTATATTTGTTTTCTTTTAGATAGCTGTAACAAAATCACTTGCATTCTTCTTTAAATCAAATAGAAGAGATTTCTTGGTCAACCAGCGTTATTCAACATTAAAAAAATTGTGTCGTTTTGACACCCTAATCTCACAGATTAATTTAGTTTTTTTTTCTACAAAATTCTTAATTAAAGGTCGATTATGTCAAATGGCAATTTTTTACATTTTAAACATTTTTGGTCATTTTAACCCCATGTGCCTATAGGGGTTAATTTCTAAGTTTTCACAACTATATAAAACTTGGTGCTAACAGAGTTATTTGGACGGACAACTTTCACCAATTTCCGGGGGAAACAACACAATATTTTAATATACTTTCAGGAAAAATCGGAAAATTTACAAATTTTCACCTTTGACCTCAGTAAAGAAAGGGTTAAGGTTATCGTTAAATCTCTTTTATCTGATTTAAAAGATTTAGGTAGTGATTTTATTACAGCTAGATAAAAAAAAAACAAAAACTAACACTATTATCTAAATTATTGACCAAAATCACTCTTTTCTCTAAAATTTTCAAATTTAAAACGCCGTCACTACTAAGTTAAAAGAGGGATATGTGTAATTTTCACTTGAATTATTCTCTAGGGTGTGGGTAAATAAACTCTATGGCGTGTCCTTAATGAGTTAATATATGTAGTTAGTTGAGCGTATCCTGTGTTTTCCTTATTTTATAGGTCCTAATTCACTTTTGGCTTCTATCTAATGAGAAGAGTGCTGCAAACGTATGAGTAATATAAATTTATATTAATTATACGCCATAGTACTTCAAATTTATTCTAAATTTCATTATAGTTACAGTGTGGTATTTTGTTGTATTTTTTTAATCAAAATTATCCATTGTAAGTACTGAGGTTTTTTTGAAAATCATAAACTGAAACTTTTTTATACTATTCAAATACAACATTTTCTACTTTGAGCTAACAGAAAACGTTGACTTATAATAAGTCTGATTTTAAACTGATATCGAATTAGAGTGCACTTAATATTAGCTGTGTCAGTCATTTCTATACAAAAATTATATTAGAAGAAATTAAGATTTAATTTTACTATTTTTTTTTTTCAGTTATAACAATTATTCCTCTTTATTTAGTAAGTATGGTCCTTTACACCATACCATTTATTGTAATACATTCCTTTATGGGTCAATTTTCAAGTAGCGGTTTTATATCAGCCTTTCGTTTATCACCACTTTTCAAGGGTTAGTATGTGAATTCTTAAAACTCTATTAAATGTAAAAACTATTTTGAAATTTTCTTAGGAATAGGTTATGTTACATTAGCTTTAAACATTTGTGTAATCACCTATTCCAGTGTGTTTGCTATTATACCACTAGTCTATATGTTTGCCTCAATGAAACCAACATTACCATGGAGTTGTGAAGGTTTTAAAATATGGGCTTATAATTTAACAGAAGAAGAAGAGACTAATGTAAGTTAATCCTTATAATATTCATTAATATAATATGAATTATAAACCCAATAAAATGTTCTCTCTATTTAAAGCTCTGTAATTTAAAAATACCTAATAATACCAACACAATTATTTCTTCAAATGATACACATTATTATGAGTACATAAATCATCATATACCATCGGTATTATACTTTAAGTAAGTAATAAATAAGATTTCTTTTCAATTTATAATTTATCGTTGCTCTTAATTTCAGAACATTGTTTAATGATCCTAATATGTTTTCTTACGATGATGCAGAATTTTCGATGTCTTGGCAATTGATTTTATGTACCATATTAATGTGGTCTATAGTCACTGTACTAATTTATAAATTTTTTAATGTAGAAAAGGTAACATATCATGTTTTGGATGTTGACAATACTGAAAAACAACACTCACAATATATTTACTGTAAAGCCATATTCACAATGATGAAGTACTACAACGTGAAGAGTAGAGTGTACTAAAATGGATGATACAAGAAATATGTAAGCGCAAAAAACAAAGTAACAATAAAAACTTTGAAGTACTCCAGCATTGTGAATCGGACTTAAATCTGCAATTGTAAATAAGAAATATTGGCCGTTTTTTTTAATCACTGGATTTATTTTTGGATTTATTTTATTTTGTTAAAAAATCCAAATTTTGTTTTTTAATTTCCAAAATTTATAATTTTTATCAAAAATAATACTTATTCGCCAATATAATGTGCAAGAAAATCATTAAATTTTTGTAAAAATGTGAACACAGGAATTGAAAAAAGCTAAATCCAAAATGGATTTAAAAAATAAATAAATCCGTTTTGGATTTAGCTTAATTTCATTCCAGAAATTGCATTTTTGGAAAATTTAAAATTTTTCTTTCACAATATATTAGGGAATAAGTGTTAGATTTGGACAAAAATATAAAATTTTGAAAATTAAAAACAAAATGTGGATTTTTTAACAAAATAAAATAAATCCAAAAATAAATCCAGCGATTAAAAAAAACGGCCATTATTTTCAGTTGGATGAAAAATAAAATTGCAAAGAAATGCATTATTTTAACTTTACTAAGATTCACCCCATTAGCAAAATACAAAAAATACGGACTTTCTGTAGGTACCAAGGTTGGTTACCGAAACTAATAACGGTAAGGGTAACGGTAACGGTATCTAATTTCGTTTGTTTCGGTAACGGTAAGGGTAACGGTATTTAAGACTGTTTCGGTAACGGTATACCGTTATCGAAACAGCAATACCGGTACGTACCGGTATTATAATTTATGTTAAAAACAAGTAAAAACTTAACACATATTTCATTTTATGTGGTAAAAATACAGATTATAAGCTTTAAATTCAATGCTGGTAGTTTTAGTAATAGCCCGGAGAAAAATGTCCATATATTAACATTTATGGTTCAACCATATATGTATGGATCCGAAAAATGAGGTAACACCTAAGTATATGTTAATATATGGACATATATGAACATATACATTTATTGAATATACGCGAATACATGCGAACGTTGCTGTCCTTTATTATAAGGTTGTACGATAGATATAAATTTATGTATAACACTGAAATTAGGCGCTACATATGTTCCTTTTTTTATTAATGGCATTAAATATAATTCAATATTTATCCAAATATGAGTTCCTTTTACATATATGGAAAAATGTATTCTTCGAAATATGTTCATATACAAGTCCCTTTTGCATAAATTGAATAACATATACTTTCATATTTGTCCATATATGAGTGACATTTCCATATATGAAATAACAGATGCTTCCATATATGTCTGTATATGAAATTTTTTCCATATATGGAATCACATGTTCATATAAAATCCATATATGTTCATAAAAAATCCATATTTGTTCATATGTGTCCATACATAAACCATATATGACCATGTTTGAGCGTATATGAACATTTTTCACCGGGAGGTAGTTTTATCCATAAATTTTTTTGTAGAAAAAAAAAACTGAAGATTATTATAAAAAATTTTAAAAATTTGCATTTTTATATAATTTAATAAATACCGGTAAAATACCGGTAACTACTTATAAAAATAACGGTATCGGTAACGATAACGGTATTTGGAAATTTTTTTAGGGGTATTGGTAACGGTAACGGTTTTCGATTTGAAAAGGTATTTTAGCGATAACGGTATTATAACGATAACGGTAACCAACCTTGGTAGGTACAGCTAAAAGTATTTTTTTTTTACAATTTTCCTTTAAAAACAAACAGCTATTATAGTATATTAACCATATATGGGGCCAATGAATGAAATGGATTACTTAATTGATGATTTCATTACCATTACATTGATGTCAGTTATGACGAAATTATTTTCATTACCATCGGAGCAAAAAACAAAAGAAATACCGAAGCAGTAGAAAAATCGCTACAATTGATGATCTAGATGTACTTCTTTTTTAACATAAACACTAATGATTTTGGCATTGAGTTATCCTAGGAGAGGAGTACTCCCATTTCAACATTTTTTCAGTACTTTTTGAATGAGTGCAATGGAAGCTCTTTTTCACCAATTAAAAGTTTAAAAAAAATTTTCGGTAAAAAAATATTTTTTTTATTTTACAAAATTTTTTTTTATTGCCGCCACCGGGTTCGAACTTGCAACCTCATGATTGCTAGTCGCTGAGCTCTACCGCTGAGCTATTCTTTGATATGAAAGTTGACTGGCTTAAAAACACCACTTTGTTAATGAGAGATATTGTTCCTTATTCTCTTCAATAAAATTACTTATTAAACAAGTGTAAAAGGTGCACTCCAATTCAATATTGGTTTCAGTATTATTTTTACAGGCACATAAAACTCAATTCCCCACAATTTTTTTTATACATACATATTTTTAAAAATTAAAAAAAAATTAATAGAATAAAAAAAATAAAAAAAATAAAAAAAATATTGGTCCCGCCGGGAATCGAACACGGGACCCTCTCTTTGAAAATGCCAAATGATAGAAAAATCACTTTTTACGATCACTTTTAGAGCAATTACTCTTTAGAAGCAATACTTAAGTGATTTTTTGGAAGTTTTTCAGAAGTAATCCTAAAAAAGCTGTAAAAATATACTAACGGAGACTTTGGAAGCAATGAAAGAAGTTATTTTTGAAGTTGTTCAGAATAACTTCTGTGATGTATTGAAAGAAGGAGTTTGTAAAGCATTACTTGCAATTTTTTTTCTGGGTTTGGATTTCAAGGAAAATATATTGTGAATGTAATGATTCATCTCAACCTCTGGTAACTGGCTCTAGCAGAAGATGATATGGTGAAATTTTAATAAATATTAATAATGTTTTCAAAATTTATTCAAAATATTAAAAATTATAATCAATAAATTAATCTAGTTAACTAGAATTAAACTTCTAGAAATCTTAGCCAAAGCCAATGGGAGATCATTGTACAGTAATTGCGCAAATTATGTAGAGCCTGCTTTAATTGATATTAAATATTATTGAAATACAAAAGATGGCGAATAATTTTTTATTTTTATAATTTTATAGCAAATATTTATTAATTTCAGTTTGGTGAAATTATTCGTTATGCGGTATGGACTTTATGTGGTTTGCTAATATTATTTGTAATACGATTTAGCTTTTTACCCGGCTCTGCAAATTTTTATCGTTATGCCTTCCTGCCATCATGGAGAGAATTACTGAATGGTATCGTTTGCATACCAGTTTATGGTTTATCATCATTTGGTTCCGGTTGGGGTCTATTTATAACATTATCCAGTTTTAATAAATTTAAAACCAATATTATGAAATATAGTTGGATTATTGGTTTTGGACAATTACTGATAATATTAGGTTTGGATATGCTGATACATTTTACCGAACAATTTTTCGGTGGTAAATTTTAAAAGTTGAAAATATATTTCAGGTTTTGTTTATAAGTATTAAGATAAATTAAATTTTTTTCAGAAATTACTGATGGTAACTATTATTCAATTCTCGAACAAATTTGGACATTATATTTATCAAGTGGCAGTGTTATGGCTCACATGGGTTGGGCAAATTTTTGGTCAATATTATTCTTTTTTATGTTATTTTTGTCTGGAATGCTTATGATTGTGAGTTGGAATAACAAGAAAAGCTTAATGGAAATTCAAATAATTGTCTAATTGAAGTCAAACTAATTAATAACCATTTCATTAATTTTGTGCTTATAACAGATTATGCAATTATTTTCGGTTTTGACTACAATATTTGATGAGTTCGATTTTTTGAGAGAACGTAAATTAGAAGTTTGTATGGGTCTTATAGGCATAATGGCTGCGTTTTCATTATATTTTACATCAAATGTAAGTAAAAATTATTTTTTAAAAAAATTTAAGTCGGGTATGTCCACTACATAGCAGTACCATTGGGGTCGCATTTTGGAAAGGGAACTTAAATATATGAAATATATAAAAACAAATTTTTTTATTTTTCACCCAGACTCATCTTATTTTCTGCGAAATAACATATTTAAATTACGATTTAAACTTAATTATTTCACTTTTACGTAAACGAATGTTATTTTAGTTTAACTCAAGATCATAAATTAATATCACTTTCTGTTTAAATTATTTTCAAATCAAAGAAAGATGATACAGTTTTTACAAGTAAATTCAAAGAATAAAAATTATTGAAAAAATTCGATAAGACCAGCAAGGCAGAATGCGCATTTTCGGCTTTCGCTACAAAGCCATCATCAGTGCCTTTCGCCTTTGAGTGGGTTAATATTTTGATAATCGTCTACTTATGTGGCTGTTGAAAGCAAATCGGGTTTGTTATCAACAACTCAACTTAGACTAACATCAACGAAATTTAACAATGCTATTTTTATCCTTTTGTTATTATTACTCTTTTTTGCTTTGAACCTTAATTCTTAAGATATCTCAGCTGATTCTATTCAACTCTGTGTATGATAAACACAGATTTTTGAATTACAACGAACCGTTAAATTTAAATGTATGTTATTAAATTATATTTTTGCACTGTGTCAATGTGTTTAAGACATTAAAAAACATTTCCCCCATTCACTTTTACTTTATTATTGCCACCTTTACTTTATTATAAAATAAATAAATTAAAGCCCTAAAATATACGATATATTTTGTTTAGTTTTTGTTAATATTGGTATTGTAATTTGTTTAGTAAGATACTAATATTTATAAATGAATGTATTTATACCGATAACTTTTGCAAATGGAAAGTATTTGGTTTGAATTCTTGCAAGAACATTTTTTAGAAGGGCCCACATACTATACTAAAAGTTGGACTTTGGGGACATCTTTGAAAGCATATAGGCCGCTATATATAAATCATAGATGGGCACTTTGCAGTAGCAGTAAAATTTCAGTAAAAATAAGTTTTTACTGTTATTGCAATTTAATTTTCATTACCAGTATATTTTTACTGATTTCAAAAAAGAAAACAGTATATAAAATATCTGGACGCTTCTGATATTTATTATTAAAATATTACTGTTTGGCCTTAAAATTAATAAAAATTTAGATTTAGCTTTCCAGCGATTTTGTAGGGGAATATGAGACTTAAAGCAGGTGATTATTATAGAATTTTTAGTGTACTACCCATAAAATTTTTTTAGAACTGGTTACTTCAAAATCATACCAGAACAGGTGCATTTACTAACGGTTCCTAGGAACCGATTTTAGAATTGATTCTCAAAACTCAAAATGTAAGGCTTTACTGTCCCAGAACCAATTGTAAAACCAGTTTTAGAACCGGTTCTAAACCAACCTGTTTATGAACTTGATCATTAATAAAATCTTAAGAAAAAATTGTGCTCTTTAAATTTTTTTATCATTAAGGCCAAAGACTAAGAAAAATACCATTACTAATTTTTCAATGATCATAAATGATAGTTTTCAATGTTTAAACTACTTTTTAAAATAATGTTATTCTACTTAATAAAAATAATTTTGAAAACGGTAAAATAAAAAAAAATAATAAATGCATATTTGAAAAAAAACACACAAATTTTAGTGCATGAACTTTCTTGCCTTAGGCATACCTGACGAACCATTCTTTAAAGCATCGTAAGTTGTTTTTAACGGGGAAACTTTTCACTCGAACTTTAAAGTCCTCAAATCGTAATTCAAATTCCCAAAATTAACGTCAATGGCAATAAACACAAAATAACACTTTTTCACAAGAAAAATTATAATCTTGTATATAAAATTTTCCTGAAAACAAAGTCTACACAGTTTTCACGTGAAACTCATCGTCGTGAAAAATAATTTGTTTATATGGAGTGTAACACTTTTTCACGTGAAATCGAAGCAGTTTACAATACTTAAAGGTTAAAAACAAAACAAAATTAGAGCAGTTCTAATTTTTGTGTCTGAACTGAGCTGTACTAATTTAAAACAATTCGAAACATAAATACTTTATTTCAAGCTAAGTAATAAGTGATTTTTTCTGAATTCAAAATGGAAATTCTAAACTTCAATTGATGTTTAATGAATTTAAAATGTTTAGTCATAAATGGCTATAAAATTTTATTTTAAGTAAAAAAAAAACAAATTTCAAAAAAATCTTGGGTAAGTTAAATTATTTCTGGGGTTGCTTAGCGCCCCCCCCCCAGACCGGCTTATCTACGCATATGAATATTTGTTAAGCTAAACCAAAACCAGAATTGAAAATGTCTTGTTCTTATCTGGAAGCATTATCAAATACCAAAGAAAAAACAACAAAAAAATAATAACAATTTGCTTTGTCACTTTCAATATTTATGTATAACTTATAAAGAATATAATTAGCGTTTTTTTTTTTAATCACCTGGATTTAGAATTTTTCATACAAAAAGTGGATTTATTAAATCCGAAAAAAAGCTGGATTTAATAAATCCATAATAAAAGCACAAGTATATGAAACAGCCTATTAATTTAATGACAGAAAAAAATATGAATGAAAATTAAAAGAAAAACAAAAAAAATTGAAAAACTAACATATAAAAAGATTTTATTAAATTTTTTTATGAAATATGTTTAGAAAAAAAAAACTACACCTCACCAAATACATATTTTCGATCTTGGACATGGAGAAATAGCTGAAATAGAAATGGCAATTTTTCACTATACAGTAAGTAATTTAATTAAATCCAATTAGTGTATATTAAATATTGCAATGGAATTTTTCAATTGTGTAAAAATATAAATTGAAGTGATAAAACTGAAAAGGCAGACTGTTTATCGCTGTTTTATATAAAATATAATTAAAAATTAAAAGTTAAAGTAAAATCCTTCATCATCGAATTCGGTATTAAAAATTAGGGTGAAAGAAGTGTCGGACAGAAAATTCTTTTTAAAATAGGGAGAATCTAACCCCATCTGTTGAGCACTTTTAGAAATACTTTTTGGATTTATTAAATCCAAGTGATTAGAAACAATGGCTAATATTTATATTGCTATAACTATTGTAACTGTTAATCGAAAAAAACCAATTAAAATTCATAATTTCTATTTTAAATTCATAAAACATAAATTTAAATTTATAATTTCCTTTTGGAATTTAGAAAATTTCACTTAAATAGATATTAGCTTGAAACAAAGTAGATTTCGAATTATATTTAGTAATTGTTAATTTAATAAAAATGTTATATAAATTATTATTTTTTCTAGCATGGTATGAAATATTTCACCGCATTATCAGTTGATACTTATATAACACAAACAGCCGTTAATTTACTGCTACTCCTAATCGTTCTATGGATATATGGTCGTGTTCGATTTCAACGTGATATAGAATTTATGATAAATGAAAGATTTTCTACTTGGAAAATAAATATTTTGAGATTCGTGTCACCATTGGGTATGTTTTTTGCACTGGTAAGTAATTATGCTTAGATTTTTACACTCACATTTAAATGTTTCTCAATCCGTACTTGTTATTCCTCTTCTCTGAGCTATTTGATATTTCAGTTGTGATTGTTTTTGTTTATGTACACTCTATTAATTATTGTACTCGTGAGTGTTAGTTTCTTCTAAATCGGGTGCAAGTAAAATGTTTTTTCTAACCCCACTTTATTTCTTTCTATTTGCTATACTTTTAGATTATCGCTATTCAAATATCACATTGGGAACATTTTATTTCCTCTTTCATCATTGATTTATATGCAATAATTGCAATTGTTATACCATGGTTGTGTATACCCGGTTATGCTATTTATTGTATGTTACAAACAATTGGTCCGTTTAAAAGTCGTTTCTTAAGATGCTGCCGCCCTACAGATTGGTATCCAGTCGAAGCCGAAGATCGACAGCAATATGAAAAGGCTATGGGGAATATAGATATAACTCAAACTCTAAACGAAGTGAAGGATGATGAAGTGTTATAAATTAATATATCATTTTGGAAAATAATAAAATTTAGTGAAATAATCACAACTTTTTTCTTAACAAGAAAGCCAAAAATTGTCATAACTTTGGTTCGCTCAATTACCGAAAACATAGCGAATATATCATATGGGATCCAAAGTATTTTAATTAACTTAGATTTTCGTTTATTTTCTAGCAAAACCAGCGATGTTAATTAGTGATGCATTTAGCGCTTTTGTACAACCCTAAAATCGCATTATTTTCTGTTAGCGCGTTTTATAAAAACGGTGCTAGAATAGTGCTTATCAGTTTGTAATTTCGCATTTTTTGTGCCTTTGGCCACCGAATTTGTTGCCAATCAATTCATGCGGATACGGTAACTATCTTTATATTAAGTTATGTTTTTCGTCGTGAAAGCCAATATTCGGTTGTGTAATTCAATGTTCCACATAAACATTATTATGTCTGTTTGTTTACATCAGTGGTCGGCTCCGATAGCCACCAGTGGCCGATCATAATCGGCTTTTCACACGTACATAACCAGGGCTGCCAGAATTGCCGATTTTTATATGCAAAATGCCGATTTGCCGATTTTTGGTCGAAAAATGCCGATTTTTTGTTAAAACTCAAAAACACGAAATTTGAATTTTTGGTGATTTACAATGCATTAATAAATAAGAAAATAATTCTATCTTTGACATTTCGAAAGTCATTGACATGAAAGAAAATCATTAAATTTTGTAAAAATGAGAACACCGGGATTGATTATTTAATTATTTAATCCCGTTGATTATTTAATCCCGGTGTTCACATTTTTATAAAATTTAATGATTTTCTTTCACATTATATATATACTAAATATATTAAATTTTGAAAATTAAAAAACAAAATGTGAATATTTTAACGAAATAAAATAAATCCACTGATTAAAAAAGGGCCCATATTTGGAGAAGAACTATTTTTAAAAGCTGTAAAATTAATTTATGTATATATTATTGGTCAGTTAACATCTGAATATGTATCATAAAAATATTCATAAAATTACAACTAACATTTTTTTATTATCATTTCATTTTTTTATTTTTTTTTTTATTTTCGGATTTTTTTTTTCTTTGGAATTAAGGAATGTAGAGAGACATGACAACCTTTTCTCTAGAGAGGGGCGCACCGCCCTTATCTCTTAAGCCTTTACTTTTATTTAATTGTTAAACTTAAAACATATTATTTTACACGAAATGTCTTTTTCACATATTTTTTTATGTAATTTAAATGAGTATTTTTTAAAGTGTCGATTTTTTGCCGATTTTTTAAAATCAAGCATTAAACACATAGACGACTGCAGCTACACGACTACAGCCTGTCAAAAATAAAATACACACGTTTATATGAAAAGGATTATTTTGACACCAACACAGCTACACGGCTGCGCGACTACTATTGCCGCTGTAGTCAACTTAGGATAATTTCTATTTTTGTTGGCTACAAAATAAAAATAGTGTTGACAATATAACAAAATATGTAAAACAGGACAATTTTTCCCGCTAGAGGCGAAATAAAATCGCTAGTTCTGACTAAAAAATCACCGTTGTGGGAACACTAAAGAAACAGTTGTTTATATTTTACAATTGTTTGAAGGTTTCATTAATTTATATTTGGAACTAATTTTATTGTGATGTTTTGTAAAAAAAATGGATCTTACAAAATTAACAAAATATTCCTCAGCTATTATTTTAGAAGCACAAACCAAAAAAGATTAACATTTATCAAAACGTCAAATTTTTTGCATCATCTGTTTACTATGTTGCTGTCGTTTTCAAAAAAATTAAGTAGCTGACTACACGCCTACAATTGCAGCCAGCAGCATTTGTAGTCGTGTAGTCATGTAGCCGCAGTCGTCTATGTGTTTAATGCATCAAAGTTCCGAAAATGACGATTTTTTGGGAAAGTGCCGATTTTTCATCAAAATCATCTGGCAGCCCTGTACACAACACGAATGGCAACAAAACTCTCAACTAATCAGTGTTGCCATTTCAGAGCTTTTCGGGTATTTTTTGGTGCTTTTTTTCCTTCCCGTACCCGGTGATTTTTTACAAATACCCGTTTAAAAAAAGCGGGTATTTACAGTGATTTTTTCGATTTCTGGCAGTGCTTTTAGTGCTTTTTGTACAGTTTATATTTACGGTATTTGTTCTCGTTTTTTTTTTCAATTTTTCTTCAATTTTCTGTCAAAGTTGAAAAAATTATACGAACTATACAAAAAATACATTTTTCACAATGTTTGTAGTACAATTTTAAATAGCAACTTCGTTATATTTAAACTTGAAAATTTTTAAATATTAATTTGGTGCTTTTTTACCCCTTTTTGGTTATTTTTTTCAACCCTTTTTACACAATTTTACAAAGCTAAAATGTGTTTTTAAATTCTTGACTTAAATTTTTCAAAAAATTAATATCGAGCTTTTTTAAGCCATTTTTGGTAAATTTTTTCCCTTTTTACCCGTTTTCATAATGCTCACGGTGCTTTCCTGCCTTCAAGAGTTGGCAACACTGCAACTAATAGCGTAAAATTTATTCAGTAGCATGGTAGCTTTCAACAAAGTATGTTGATGTCGCTTTGTTTAAGATATTTTAGAAAAATATTACACTCTTAAAATTTTACAAGAACAGGAAATTTATTATAAATTCTTTTTATTTCTTCAATTCATTAAAATTTACTAACTAATGGAATACTCTTTTAAGAATAAATAATTATAATACAAAAAAATAAATTAATTATAAATTTTTTAATTCAGTTCGAGGCCAATTTCCTTATTATGAATTAACATAATAAGTACTTTTTTCAAAAAAATAAATATTATGAATTATTTAAAAAAATTAAATTACTATAAATTATTTTTTTTTTACTTCTTTAATTCATTTATACATTCATTCATTATTACATTTCTTCATTAATGCATGTTCTTAATATACAAATATAAATTTAAAAATGATAAACTAATTTCTCACAGTGTAAAAACACAATACATTCACAATCTCTCTTTGTGCCGACCACTGGTTTACATGCTAGTTTTTACTAGTTTTTTCTCTTACATTCATTTTTACCGTGAAGTGTGCAAATTTTTTAATTTATTGGCTTCTATTTACTAATTTTAATACCAATTTCTTTTATTTCACTTGAAAACAAAATCAGTTTTGATAATTCTTCGGCACTTTCTAAGTTTACTAGGTTTTACTAGAAATGTAAACAAACAGACATATTATGTTCCACAAAATTTTATTGAAATTAAAAAACTTTTTTTTAATTTTCTGGTATTTAACCCGGCTATTCAGGTTAATAGTTCACACCCTTACCCACTGCACCACAATTACTTTAAATTTTATTAGTCATATTTACTGTTTATACATATGAATATTTTATTTTAATTAAAAAAAAAAATCATTAAAATTTTTGTCTTTTCCGGGATTCGAACCCGGAAAACCGGCGTAATAGGCCAACTCCTCACCAACTGCACCACAAATACTTATTAATTTTAATGTCTAATTTTGAATTTATGTGTTTTATTTGGAAAACAAATACGGTATAAAATTCGTTTACCAGTACCAATTAATAGTTGTGTGTGTTATCAATAAAATCCACAATTCGGTTGGTTCTACAGAAACTCGACTTTAAGGTCATATTTGATTAGGATACCCGTATTTGTAGTTACCACTTTCGAATATTGAAATTTTTTTAATAAAGGTGATAGATAACACCAGTTTTCTTGTATATTCTCAAAATAAATGGCTGCTTCTACTGCATAGTATTACTAAACTGATACTAATTTTAAAATTGATTGGAGATACCAATAATTTTTTAAAAGGATTGTTTTTAGTTCATTTTCCCTATTTTTAATACAAGCAATAAGAACATAAAGTTAACCCTTTCATGTCACAATTTTAATGACTAATAGTCGCTACTAAATTTTAGCAAAATTATTGTAAACTGCAATTCAAAATCGATTCGTACAAATTTGTACAAGTTTTACTGGAAGGTGTTTGTTTACACAATTACTCAGTAAGGAGAGAGGAAAAATAGACAGTAAAGTGACAGTTCAATACCAGAGAACTTACAAGTTTTTACTGGATGAATTTTTGCTAGTAAGAATTTTTAAGAAAAAAAAAACGTATGATTGAAAAAACAATCAAATGTCTAAAAGCATCTTGTCGGTCAGGTTGTTGTCCGCACTATAAATGCGTTTAACAGCACAATTTTGGTAGCAAAATAAATTAGTAAAACATTAGTTGAAAATTAGTTTAGTGCTAGTCTAAGTTGATGTTAGTCTAAGTTGAGTTGTTAACATATTCGATTTGCTTTCAACTTTCACATAAGTAGACGATTATCAATGTTTTACCCCATCAAGGCAAATGACGCTGATGATGGCTTTGTAGCGAAAGCCGAAAATACGTATTCTATCTTGCTGGACTTATCAATTTCTTTCAAAAATGTTTATTCTTTGTAATTTACTTATGAAAATGATATCATCTTTCTTTAATTTGAAAATAATTTACACCGAAAGTGATATTAATTTATAATCTAGAGTCAAACTAAAGAACATTCATTTTCTAAAAAATATAAATAAAAATTTTGCTGAAAACACAATGTACAAGACATTTTACTAATTTTTCTACTAGCTAGTTTTAGCTCAGGTCTAAATGTAAATAGTATAAAACAAATTTAACGAATTATAAGTTAAGAATTTTTTTTATACATACATTTTAATCTGTGATCACCTCGCGCATGTATTAGTTTCCGCACAGTACAATTTTTTAATTTGAATTTTTTTTGCTATTCAGCCCACACTACATTGAAAAGTAACATAGCAAAATCCAGTTCCAATGTTTTAATTAATACATATGGAAAAAAAACAATCCATATTTGTTTTAACAACAGAGATGATAAATATTTAATATGCTGATAGTAATCGCTAAAGCAGGAAAATACACTATATACGAACTGAACTTGTATAAAAAAATGTTTTATATTCCTCTCGTTATGTTTAATAACCAGAGCAAGGAATTCCATGCAAATGCATGTTTTTTCTCGATAGTCCAAAACAAATATAGCCTAAATATTTATCCGAATCATCAAATTTAGAACAAAATGGCATCGATTTGTAGTTGCATATTTTTGCATATTTTGACAATGATGCATATTTTGACTTCAAATGCAAATTTTGTGCCTTTTTAATACATATTTTCTGCGTTTTAATGCATATTCGGGCATATTTTTTGTTTTTAGGAGCATATTATAATTTGTTTCATATTTTATTCAATCAAAAAATATTTTTTTTTTTCATTCAGGCATGTGATGAATATAGAAAACGAAAACGATCTGATTTTCAATGGTAAATATTTTACGATCTGTACAATACCAATTATTTTTTATTTCCTAATTTAGATTTCCGGCGACAAATAAAACGATAAATAATAATTTGAAGCCAATTTGATTTTCGCGAAACTAATTATTCTAGATTGAAAAACTGTTCGATTTTCATCACACCCCTTTTTCAAAAACCTTATTGACCTATGGAAAAGCTTGGAGTTTTGTGTCTATTTGCAAAATATTGTAACTAACTTACATATATTTTTATATTTTAAAGTGCGTTATTTTTGCAAAAATAATCGTTATTAGTGCATATTTTTTATGTTTTCAATGCACATTTTTCTTTTTTAGTCATTGTTTTAAGGCGCATATTTTCGATTTTTAAGCGCATGGAATTCCTTGCCCTATTAATAACAATGATAACATTGCACGATGGGGCAAACCAGTAAAAATTTTCGCCATAAATTACACCAAATACTTTAGGAGTCAGATATTGGTATCAATAGAAAGGGCGCAATCCCTAGATTATAAATTTTTTAAGACATAATGGACTCATCTTAACACATTTTCCGAAAATGCCAAAAAAAGACAGTTTTTCTCAAATTTGTTGTATTTTCTTTGTTAGATCTGGCGGTCCCCCTCGTAAGTTTTTTTTTTTTTTGCAAAGCTACTATTTTCCTCCATTTTATTGTTGTTGCTTCAACCAAAATTCTGCAGTGAAAATTGTCATTTTGGAATTTGCTCAAATATAACTCGAATTTTGTAGATTTAACAATTTTGTTTTCGCTGTTTTATCCTACATATATTAGGCAAAGAGATTCTGCTGATTTCAATAGTTTTTTAACCAATTGGATTCAATTCTATGAGTCTTATGCAACTTAGCTTTCTAAAAGTTTTTAAACCTTCTAACCGGCCTAAGCTAAGGCAATGTCTTTTCAAGGTATCCTTATGGAATCCTGTGTATCCTTGGAACAAAGTAAGGAATTTTTTGAATAACTTAAGCTTCAATCTTACTTTGTGGTCATTATTAATTGTTTTAGTCAATTTATATATTTTTTTAAGATTTTTAGAAATTTTGTTTGTTTTAAAATGTTTTTGTAGAGTTGATTTATAGGAAGAAGAAGAAGAAAACATTTTTATTGAAAAATTTAACAGACACAAGGGAATCACCAGACTGCCGCAGTTTCGTCTCACCCAAAGACTCGTCGTCAGTGGTTAGTTTATGTGTCAACTGATCAAAGTAATTTTTAATTGTTAATTTGTCTCTATATGAAAAACTTTTTGTGTATTGCCATGACCGGGGATTTAACCGGCAGCCCTCTGCACAGGCTATGACTCGTAGCATCACCTCTTAACAAGTTACACCACGGTCGGCATAGCGCTGAGTGTGGCTAATTGAAGTTTTTTCAATCACAGCCTATACAATGTATGTTTTGTAATCAGAAGAGCCAGAATTAACTAATACTTGAACAATTTATTTTTCAATTAGAATGTTTCCTCTCTTAATCCTATTGTTTTTTCTCCTTTTTTACAAGTAATTATCGCATTATGATGCGCTTTTTTCACATTCAATAGTTGGATACCGAGTGTTGATTGGAGAAGTTGTGTTGCTGCTGTGCAAATTTTTTCAATTTTCATTATTTTTTAGTTAAGTGTTTGTAACTGTCGCAAAGGACAATTGTAATTAATATTAGAATTAATTACTAAAGAATTTTTTTATAGAGTTAATTTATAGAAAGAAGAAGAAGAAAACATTTTTATTGAAAAATTTAACCGACACAAGGGAATCACCAGACTGCCGCAGTTTCTTTTTCGAAATTTTACGAAATTTTGTTTTTGACACTTTCTCGCTTCTAACCGTGCACTGTATACAAAAAATTCTCAAAAAACAAAATTATGAAATTTTGTTTTATCTTGAAAAAGCTTAATTTCTTAATATCAAATACTCATCTGACGCATTTGTGGTAAATTGAATTGAGGCGGGCTTGCCGGTTAGATATTTAATCTGTCAGTGGAGATTTCAAGAATTTAATTGATAAAACTTCGGGCAAAAGAATTAAAAATATTCAGTTACACTGGATTGCATTGAATATTTTATTTATGAGAATATTTTAGCTAAACGATTGTTAATTTGAGTTGAAAATTAATAGGTTGAATGATGATTGGGATATGTTCGGTCAGCGGTGATAGAAATATACAAAATTATAAATACGTAGAAAACATTAAACAAATGTTTTGATAATCGCTCACTCATCCAGTCAGTACTTAATCAAAATTAATCTAAGAGAGATCAACGATTAGTATTCAAATTGCATTGCTGCTGTTCATTTGTTTTGTTAGTTACATTTATGGTTACTTATTAGTCGTGTGAGAAAGCTTCAGCTAATTGGAACAAGTTAATAATATTTATACGTATTTAAATAATAAATAGAAAATATTTATTAAAGATAAGAAACTAAAGTTTTCCGTGAAAAATATATCTCATGCCATCGCGATATTTAAAAGAAATATGTAACACAATATCAATGTCAACATAATAGAAATTAATTTGTAAAAAATAATTTTGCAAAATTTATATTTAAAAAAATGGTTTATGAATCATCTTATGAAAGTGGTCGTCGGCCCTTCTTACCCGATACAACACGTGGTAGTTGGTCAAATCCAAATGATTTTTTGTATGCTGGTCTAAGTATGGCGTTTCGTTTGGATGCTTTTTCAATGTCATGGTTTCTTTTTATGGAAAGTGGTGGTAAGTAAAAAATAAAAGAAAAATTAAAAATAAATGAATTTACATTAGGATATCAATTTTTAGACTTTTATGAATTTACACATTAGTTTACAGCAAGGCATTATAGAATAATCAAACTAAAACTACCTATATAGGCCTTAAATGCCTATATTGACCTTCTAGGGTTAAAAGATATACTCTTTGTCGCCTTTTGCTTTTAAATTTGGCTTTGATATTTAAAATCGGACTTCGTCTTATATTTAATTTTTTTTTTTTTAAAACCTTAAATAATTTTGAAATTTTGATTTTGAGCGACTATATTTTGAAAAGTTATTGAGATATTAATACAAACTTAGGTTTGAGAAAAAGGGCACACAATGAAGTTTAAACTGTGTAAATCTTTTTTTTCCCAAGCTATATTTACTAAATTATAATTTTTTTAAGTAGGTTTGAGGTTAATAAGAAGAATAAACATTTTTTCAAAGTTATAGACACATTATTAATTTGCAATTCAGACTAGATCTAGTTTCTGCCTTTTTTATGGACAGGCTTCATCAGTGATTTTCCATTAAATTGTATTATTGTTAACCCGAGTAAAAAAAATTATATATAATCATATATGGCATATATTACAATATATAATTATACATGTCGTTATGTATATCCATATATAATTATATATGACGTTTTTTCACAAAATTTTTCCTTATATTATGCCATATATAATTTCATCTAATTAGATATTGGCCTTCATAATATTAGATATGGCATATATAATTATATATTACATGACATGGTTAATCTTATTGCATATATAGTTATATATAGAACTATATCTTAATATATATGGTGGCATTATGGCAATATATAATTATATATGGTATCATTTAAACAATATATAATTATATATGGTGACAGTTAAACTAGATATTATCATATATGGTGCCATTTAAACAATATATGGTCATATATGGTACCTCATAAACCAAATTTTTAATTCAGTTCCAGATATGATAATATATGGTACTATATATAGTGCGATATATATTTATATATGGTGTTATTTAAGCTATATATTATCATATATGGTGCCATTCAAACCATATATTATCATATATGGTACCATTTAAACCATATATTATCATATATGGTGCAATTCCAACAATATATGCCCATATATGGTACCTCATGAACAATATTTTTAATACAGTTCCACATATGATAATATATGCTACCATATATAGTGCCATATATATTTATATATGGTGTTATTTAAGCAATATATTACCATATATGGTGCCATTTAAACCATATATTGTCATATATGGTGCCATTTCAACAATATATGCTCATATATGGTACCTGATGAACGACATTTTTAATACAGATGCAACCATATATAGTCCCATATATATTGATATATGGTTTCATTTAAACAATATATTGTCATATATGGCACAATTTCAACAATATATGGTCAAATTTGGTACCACATCAACATTTTGAATACAATTCCATATATGGTTTAATTTGAATAATGTAAAACTATGTATGGCGCCATAAAAAATATTATCAGATATGTTACTTCATTAACAATATTTATAATACAGTGTCATATATTGTAATATATATATATATATCATTTAATATATATTGATGTATGGTAATGGTACAATAATTCCAATATCAGTTGAGATACAATTTGTGGGTCCATATCAACAATTTGTTCACGTACATTTAACATATATATATGTACATTTAAGTTATAATTTATAAACACTTTATAAAGTTAAATAGTTCCATAAACCTCGTCTAACTGTATAGAATGCTTATGAATATACGATTTAATATATAATAATTACAACTACAAATTGGTGCCATTATCTAAAATTTAATTTAATGTTAACTTATAATAAAATAAAAATGTATTTCCTAAAAATAAAAATATAGTGTTAATTAATGTTAATATACAATAGGTTTAAGTTTAACATCCCAGACAGAAAAATATAATTGGGCACAATGCTGGCAAACCGTTGGCGATGGTCGGTTATGCGTTGGCAGAACGTTGCATTAACTATCTTGGCAAAAAAATAGATTTCAAAAAACATTTTTGAAAAAATTGAGAAAACTTTTTTTAATATTTGCTTTTAAAAACATGAAATTTAACCCAGTCCACCAGATTGTCAGCCAAGACCTCTACACTCTAATCTAACGAGACTTGTTATAGATGTGTGATAGCTACAAATTAAATGAATGATAAAAGCATTTCGAGCTAACTTATAAGCATCGAAAAAACGTATTCCAGAAATTATTAAATGTATTTTAGAAAATTTTAATTGTATATCACAAAATATTATTTGCACTTCAGAAACTTCAATATTACGCAAATTTAATTATTTATTTATTTAGTTGTGTCCAGAAATAATGAAATCTATTTCAGAATTTCATAGCTAATAGAGAAAAATTTCTCAAATACATTTCATAATTTCGGAAATACGATTGATAATTTCTGAAATACAGTTTGATAATTTCTGAAATACAGTTGTGAATTTCGGAAATACAATTAATAATTTCTGAAACACAATTGATAAAACTGAACTTCAATGGACTAGTTCTGAAATACAATTCATAAATGTGAAAAATAATTGATGAGTTCTGAAACACAATTGATAAAACTGAAATTCAATTGATTATTTCTGAAATACAATTGATAAATCTTAAAACAATTAATACAATTGGAAATGGTGTAGAGCGTCAAAAAGATGTAAATAAAATTATTTTATTCAAAGATTTCAATTTAATAAAAAAATAAATATATAATTTTATAAAAAAATTTATAGAAAAAAAAATTTTAATTTTATAAAAAGAAATTAATTTTGTAAAAGAAATGCATATTGAACTCTGCCAGTCTATTATTTTTTGAACAGTTGGCAATATATGTCTGGGATCTTATTTAATCCCAAATAAATGGAGATCTTACGTAGTACCCAAATATAATGCGGCATCTAATTTTATCTGTCATTTTTATGGATAATTTTAGATGTCAATTCCCAAATATATTGCTGTTTCTAATTCGATCTGCCATTTTAATACCGAAAAAAATTGCTGGATCTAATTCGATCTGGCATTTTTCGGATAAATTTACATCCAAGTTTATCCCTAAATATATTGCTGGATCTAATTCGATCTGCCACTTTTTCGGATCAAATTAGATCTAAGTTTATCCACAAATATATAGCTGGATCTAATTCGATCTGCCATTTTTTTGATCAAATTAGGTCTTACTAAATCCCAAAATATATTGCTGGATCTAATTTGATATGCCAATTTTCTATTCAATTTATATCCAAGTTTATCCACAAATATATTGCTGAATCTAATTCGATGTGCCATTTTTCGGATCAAATTAGATCTAAGTTAATCCACAAATATATTGCTGGATCTAATTTGATCTGCCATTTTTCAGATCAATTTATATCTAAGTTTATCCACAAATATATTGCTGGATCTAATTCGATGTGCCATTTTTCGGATCAAATTAGATCTAAGTTTATCCCCAAATATATAGCTAGATCTAATTCGATCTGCCACTTTTTCGGATCAAATTAGATATACGTTTATCCACAAATATATTGCGGGATCTAATTTGATCTGCCAAAATTGAGATCAAATTAGATCTAAGTTTATCCCCAAATATATAGCTGGATCTAATTGGATCCGCCATTTTTCGGATCAAATTAGATCTAAAAATATCCGCAAATATATAGCTGGATCCGCCAATTTTCGGATCAAAATAGATCTAGGTTTATCCCCAAAGATATCACTGGACCTCCCAATTTTGAGATATAACTTGATCTTAGTTTATCCCCATATATACAATGGGATCTAATACGATATGATTGGATACACCCAATTTTGCGATCTAATTGGATCAGCTAGATATTACAGCAGATCTTAAACAATATCAAATTGGATATAATTAGATATTGCGCGAGATCAATTTTTTTTACTCCGGAATATTTTATTGTCAGATTGTCTCTATATGATAATTTACTCTCAAAAGTGATCAAAGAGACATACAAACATTCTGCTTTAGATTTTTTGTTTATCTTCTTATCTCCTCTTTGTCACCTTTTTCACAAATGTTGCCACAGTGACGTATGGTTTTTACGTACAAGTGCAGGCAATTTGTGTATATCGGAGACAAACTGCCAGCAGGACATTTTTATTTTTCTTGTAAAGTGTTATTTTTTCAAACGCGCCATATAGACCAAATGCAATTAATATTGTAATTAATATGCATTTTTTTAATTTTAATTAAGTAGGTTTGAGGTTAAGAAAAAGAATAAACATCATATAATAAATAAAACATTACTGAAAAAATCGGCTGAAAATTTTAAATGGCGAATTGTGCAAAATCTAGAGCCAATTTGAACAACCTGGTTGCAGATTTGAAATCAACTCCCCATAATTTTTGTTTTTTTAATGAAGCAACACTCCGGAAATTCTTCCTATTATTTAACGTGTTGCTTCCTTTGGAAAAGGGATAGAGAACAAGTGAAAGGTGGTGAAAGATGAAGGGCTTCAAATATGGCAACACTATAATTACGCGAGATGTTGAATTTTTTTTTTGAACAGTTGTTGCGCGCCATCTGATGGTAAGTTGGCGCACTTTGTTGAAGCTTTTTAGTTCATAGCCCTGTTATATTATTTTACTTCGGTGTGTTAAGTGCTATGGGAACACCGAAGGAGGACGCTGCGATATGTATGAGAGATAGAAAAAACTCATACATATTACTATTTTTCATAAATTGATGTTGCCTTGGTTGGGGCTCGAACCCGCAACCTCAGGTGTAACAGTCCAACGCCCTCGCCCTCCTAAATCCACTGCAATAATATTAACCCTTTTTTTTGTAGAGCAGTGTAATTAATGTCGTGAACTAAGTCATAGATGACGTAAACCACATATTTCATGTAGTAGTGATTGCGTGGCTTACATTATTATACACTATTTTAAACATTAGACTTTAGACTATTTTCAGTCAAAAAGTGAGATTCATTAGTAAAAAACAAGTTGGTTAAAAATTAAGTTCAAAATGGACTTTCAAAGAGAGTATTATCGGCATATTTTATTGTTTTAGTTCCAAAAGGGCAAAAATGAGGTGCAAGCTCGGAAGAAATTATGTGAAGTTTATGGTGAGGACTGCTTTACTGAACGACAATGTCAGCGATGGTTTGCTCGCTTTCGTTCTGGAAATTTTAATGTGCAAGATGCACTACATACTGGTCGCCCAACTACTACTGATGACGACAAAATAAAGGCGTTAATCGAAACTAACCGGGGTATAAGAACTCGAGAGAAGCTCGACATATCGAATTCAACCGTTCACTTGTACTTACAATTGCTTGGTTACGTAAACAAACTGGATGTTCCGCACGAATTAAAGGAAATCCACCTCACCAAACGTATTAACATATGCGACTCTTTGCTGAATCGTAACCAAAACGACCCATTTCTAAAAAGAATCAGAACGGGTGATGAAAAATGGATTGTTTATAATAACATAGTCTGAAAACGATCATGGACCAAGCAAAATGAGCCCCCACAATTGACATCCAAAGCCAATATCCAACAAAAGAAAATTATGCTTTCTGAGTGGTGGGATTGCAAGGGTATAGTCTACTTTGACCTGCTTCCAAGAAACCAAACTATTGATTCGAATGTCTACTGTCGTCAACTATCGAAATTGAACGAAGAAATCAAGAACAAACGCCCTGAACTGGCCAATCGCAAAGGTGTGATGTTCCATCATGATAACGCCAAACCCGCCACCTCTTTGATAACCCGTCAAAAATTAACAGAGCTCAATTGGGAGCTGATGCTACATCCACCATATAGCCCTGACTGGCTCCTTAAAAAATGGCCCCAAGAAAAATTGGCTCAAACGTAAAAATTAAAAAAGGCCCCAAACTTTTCTATTGAAAACAACAACACGTAAATTTTGGGCAATTTTTCCAGTTTAATTGGGGTAATTTTTCCTATTTCACTTTGGTGCAATTTTTCATTTTAAAAATTACCCCAAATTCTTGTGCATTTTAGGGTTATTTTTCCTTTTTTGATTTGGGGTAATTTTGCATAAGGAAAAAAGGCCCCAAATTTCCAAACGAAATATTTGGATATCGCAACAACCGTGGGAGATGAACGAAATTCCATCAGTACTATTAATTCCGCCTACATGAATGCATATGGTAGGTAAAATTTAACAGTTTTAAATATATAATTTTAAATATACGTATAATATTAAATATTTGCAGATTTCATGATGAAATTAAAAACAGCAAATCATTAATAAGCAAATCATTTGTAGAGACAAATGAATTGAAGCGTTCCAACTGGAAAGAGTATGGATAAATTTTGGTATCTCAAGAGATGACGAAAATACGAACCCATTCTTTACCGTCCCCATCATAGAAGAGAGCTTCACCTACAGCACATTTTCGTCGATGAAGTCCATAGACCTTATCTGAAAGAACATTGCTGTATCCAATAAAAAATATTTAATGGACACCACTTTTAAAATTGCCTCTCAAGAATGTTGCAGGCAGCTGCTAATAATATGTATTGAATATTTACATATATGAGATAGATTTTTATTAATAAAAGTAAGATTGTTAGCACCACAGAAAAAAATTTGTTTGAAGAAATCGGTGATTTTAAAAAAAAAAGTTTTTTCTGCTATTTATATAATTAATAAAAATCTATCTCATATACATAAATATTAAAAGTGACGAACCTGAAATATTTTCTACTGGATACAACAATGTTCTCTCTTATGAGGTACGTACTTCATCGACGAAAATATGCAGTAGGATTTTCTTCATCTCTTGAGATTAAAAAATTAATCCATACTTTTTGAAACGCTTCAAAAACCTCTAGGGTAGATTTTGGAGAATAGACAAACGCTTTGCTTACTAAATAATTAAGACTTCTTCTTAACTTGGAGAGAGAAATGTTTTTTATTATCGTCGTGAAAACTGCAAATGTTTATCGTTATATATTTTATACTATATATTTAAAACAATTAAATATTACCTTCCACATGCATTCCTGAATGCGGTTCCAATTCAAATAATGACATTTATTAGTTCTCCTCCCAGGGAAGTTGCGATATCAAAATATTATAAACATAACATGAGATAATATAACTTAATAAATATAAATTTTTTAAAATAAATTTGGAGCATTTTTTCATAGTGGTTTGTGATAAAACGATTTTTTATTTTTAATTGGGGCCATTTTTCATTTTGGCAAATTATTCCAACTTTGGGGTCTTTTTTCCTTTTTATAAAAATTGCTTTTATTTTTTGGGGCTTTTTTCACTTTGGATTGGGGCCAAATTTCATATTGGGGCAATATTTCATTATCAAAGTGACCCCAAAACTGGGGTCATTTTTCATTTTTTGCATTGGGACGATATTTCATTGGAGTCATTTTTCAATGAGCCGCCCTGACTTAGCACCATCAAATTACCATTTGTTTCGCTCCCTTCAAAACCATTTGAATGGTAAAATTTTCGATTCCAATCAGGCTGTTAAAAATCGCTTCTAAAAACAAAGGCTTCTTCGAATGTGTAATTTTTCAACTTGACCAACAAAATGGTCAATATATCATTGATTAATGTTTGCTGTTAATATATAATAAATTTGAATATAAAAAAATATTTGTGAAAAGGTGACACGGAGGAAATAAGAAGATAAACAGAGAAATTCTGAAGTAGAATGTTTGTATATGTCTGTTTGATCACTTCTGAAATTATTCATAGAGAGACAATCTGACAATAAAAATATAAACAATAATACAATTTAATGGAAGATCACTGATGAAGCATGTCCATAAAAATGCAGAAACTAGATCTAGTCTGATTTGCAAATTTAATGTGTTTATAACTTTCGACGAAGGTTTATTTTTCTTCTTAACCTCAAACCTACTAAAAAACGACGATAATTATCAAACAACCCAATAGAATTAACGATATTTTAGATTTAAAGGACATATTTTCTTATCTTGCTGAAAACACGACTACAGTAATTTTGACTTAGCTGCACAACCAACTTTATGGGCACTAGGTCCTTGGGCCGACGTAAGTCGGTGTACAAAATTTCATCAAAATATCTTAATATTTGCGACCTGTAGAGTGCGCACAAGAATGCATGGACGGACAGACGGACATCGTTAAATCGAAATAAAAATTGATTCTGAGCCGATCGGTATACTATAAGCTGGGTCTAGGACCAATATTTTTTGGTGTTACAAACATCAGCAAAAAACTTATCATACCCTCTCCACGTAGTAGTGTAGGGTATAATGACAATTTTACCTAAAAATTGGTTAAAAACTTTTAATCTAACACCAAGATTTCACAAGTTTTCTTATGAGTTCATCCGTGATGATCGACTTAATTTTTTTTTACGTACGTTTATTTTATTTTCAGTTCTTGCTTTTATACCATTTTATTTAATAAGTATGGTACTTTACATTGTACCATTTATTGTGCTGCAATCATTTATGGGACAATTTTCTAGTAGTGGTTTCATATCAGCATTTCGTTTATCGCCCCTATTCAAGGGTAAGTTATAATTAAAATGGAGTTTCGGAATGTCTTTATATATTTCATGTACATATGTATTTTCCTAGGCATAGGCTATGTAACATTAGTCCTTAATATAAGTGTACTCGCCTATTCTAGCGTCTTTGCTATGGTACCATTGGTCTATATGTTTGCCTCAATGCAGCCAACTTTGCCTTGGAGCTGTGAGGGTTTCAAAAAATGGGCTTACAATTTGACGGCAGAAGAAGAGAATAATGTAATTTTAACTTATTTTTTAATATTTATATTTAATTTTCTCTGTCTATATACTATTTTACAGCTTTGCAACTTAAATCTGCCAAATGTTACCGAAGAAATGACATCTTCCAATGAAACAAGTGAATATACATTTGTTGATCATCATATACCGTCGGTATTGTACTTTAAGTAAGTGTTAGAAATGGCTGTTTAATTAAATGATAATTTTGATTTTAAAATTTGTGAAATTTCTTTGTTTTTATTACAGAACTCTATTTAATGATATTAATCTATTTACCAAAGAAGATGTAGAATTTTCAATGTCTTGGCAATTGATTTTATGTGCCCTATTAGTATGGGCTATAGTTACTTTAGTGTTTTATAAATTCTTCAATACAGAAAAGGTAATCTTTTTAGAAATTCAAAAAAATTATAAAAAAGATTTTGTGAAAACTTGGGAAAATTTACCAAGTTTTTACTTTTTTTTAACTAAAAACTTAGTCAGATTTCCCCAGGGTGTATAAAATATATAAAAACTTTGTACCAATTATTTGACAAACATTTAAGTGTTTAATGCTAACTAATGTAAGTCCTCTTCTTTTTTTTACTTTTACAGTTTGGACAGTTGATACGTTACACCGTTTGGACAGTTATTGGTTTGTTGATATTATTTGTCATACGTTTTAGCTTTTTACCTGGTGCTCGTCATGCTTACCATCGTGCATTCATTCCCCAATGGAAAGATGTTTTAAAGGGTATTTTTTCTATACCAATTTATGGTCTATCATCATTTGGTCCCGGTTGGGGCCTATTTATAACACTGTCTAGTTTCAATAAATTTAATACTAACATTATCAATTATAGTTGGTTGATCGGTTTGGGTCAATTATTCTTATCATTGGGCTTAAATATGTTAGCCCATTTAACGGAAAATTATTTTGGTGGTTAGTTTTAAGATAATTTCTTGTCTAACTTAAATTCAAAGGTTTTTCTTCCAGAATTGACCGACTATAACTATTTTAACAAAATTCAAGAAATTTGGACATTATACTTATCGAGTGGCAGTGTTATGGCTAATATGGGTTGGGCAAACTTATGGTCCATATTATTCTTTTTCATGTTATTTTTATCGTCTATGCTTTTAATTGTAAGTTTGATTAACAAAAAATTAAATTTTTTAAAAATCATTGAACATTTTCAACTATTACTTTCTTTCAGATAATGCAACTTTATTCAATATTGACGACAATTTTTGATGAATTTGTTTTCTTAAGAGAACGTAAATTAGAAGTTAGGATGGGTCTTATAGCATTCGTTGCTGCATTTTCATTATATTTTACCTCAAATGTAAGTTTTATTATACAAATAATATGTATAGAGATAAAAATGGGATCGTATATGAAAATATATGGGCCCGTACATAATCGTATGAGCATAACTGATCCTCATTCCATAAAAAATCATATTTCTAGTTCCATAAAATATCATATATAGTATCATATATACTGATGTATTTTCGGATCAAAAATTTGGGGGTATATGGCCGTATATGCTCATTCACATATGAGCATATATTAATCATATATGTGCATATATTAACATATGTATGCATAGCGCATGCTAAGGGGACATTTTTTCGATCTACAGTTTAGTCTTGAAACATTTGGTTAGTTTGAGGACTGTCCTCAAAATCTTCTTAGGTCTAGCGCATAGTATGAAGACATTTTTGACTAATATACCGCATAGTTTGGGCACTTTTTTTGGCTATGCCCCCGAACTATGCGTAATACTTACATAAGTATATATACCTACATATCTGAACTTATATGGCCACATATGAGACCATATATGTTCTTATATTTTAATATATATGGACATATACAAAAAGTTGTAACCATATATGACCACATACCTCATAAATGATTATAAATAACCCCATTTTCACCTGAGTAAGAAAACTTTATAACTATACCTATAATTTTTTTTTAGATTAAAGCATACTGTTCTTAATATGTCAAACTCCGTACAAAAATAACCGGTTGTAGACCATTAATTTGAACCTATTCTAATACAATATAAGGTCCGACCCAAATTTTTTAGAACCGGTTGAATTTGTATTTATATCGGAACAGATTTTCCCCACGGTCCTTTTATCACCGTTTCCATAGAACAGATTCTAGAACTGATATCCGAAAGTCAAAATATAAGCTTTCACCGTCGCAGAAACAGATCCATAACTACCCAGCAAAAAAAATTGCAAGTAGTGCTTTACAAACTACTTCTTTTAGTGCTTCATAAGTATCCGTTAGTGTACTTTTACTGCTTTTTTAGAAGTTATTCTGAACAACTTCAAAAAATCACTTCTTTCACTGCTTCCCAAGTATTCATTATTGCATTTCTACAGCTTTCTTGGAATTACTTCTGAACAACTTCAAACAATCACTTTTTTCATTGCTTTCCAAGTATCTGTTATTACATTTTTACAGCTTTTTCAGAATTACTTCTGAACCACATCAAACAAATCAATTAAGTATTGCTTCTAAAAAGTAATTGCTCTGAAAGTGATCTTAAAAAGTGATTTTGGTACCATTTGTCATTTTCAAACAGAGGGTCCCGGGTTCGATTCCCGGCGGGACCAATATTTTTTTATTTTTTTTTTTAATTTTTTTTATTCTATTAATTTTTTTTTTTTAATATTTATAATTAATTTGTTTAAATTCAATATTTTTTTTAATTTTAAAATTTTCAAAAATATGTATATATAAAAAACGAGTAAAAAGGTTAAAGTCGGGCATGCCGACTATACAATACCCTACACCATTCTGGTGTATTGTTTTAATCCGAAATTCGAATGGGTTAAAATGGGGCTTGTGTCAAAATTTTCTATAATGTGAGTCAGCGCACCAAATTTCATTAAAATATCTTTATATTTGCGACCTGCAGTTTGTAACCAAGCCAATTTTGGGGGGACCCTTATATGGGCACTAGTTCTAAACATGGACCGATGTTCACCAAAATCAATAGGCTTCGTCCTTGGGCCAACATAGGTCTATGTACCAAATTTCTTCAAAATATCTTAATATTTGCGACCTGCAGCGTATAAACAATATAATTTTGGGGGGACCCTTATACGGGCACTAGTTCTAAACATGGACCGATGTTCGCCAAAATCAATAGGCTTCGTCCTTGGGCCAACATAGGTCTATGTACCAAATTTCATCAAAATATCTTAATATTAATACCTGCAGCGTATAAACAGTATAATTTTGGTAGGACCCTTATATGGGCACTAGGTCTAAACATGGACCGATGTTCAAAAAAATCAAA
This sequence comes from Leucophora obtusa, assembly GCA_949987735.1. Taxonomy (NCBI): domain Eukaryota; kingdom Metazoa; phylum Arthropoda; class Insecta; order Diptera; family Anthomyiidae; genus Leucophora; species Leucophora obtusa. The sequence goes on from OX465298.1 coordinate 124,072,849, forward strand.
CTTGTTCGTCCTTGGGCCAACATAGGTCTGCGTACCAAATTTCATCAAAATATCTTAATAGCTGCGACCTGTAGAGTGCGCACAAGATTGCATGGACAGACAGACAGACAGACGGACGGACGGACGGACGGACAGACGGACATCGTTAAATCGAAATAAAAAAAATTCTAAACCGATCGGTATACTATAAGGTGGGTCTACGACCAATATTTTTTGGTGTTACAAATATCAGCACAAACTTATAATACCCTGACCACATAGTGGTGTAGGGTATAAAAATGGTGAGAAATTGATTTTTATGTACCTGTAAAAATAGTACTGAAACCAATATTGAATTGAAGTGCACATTTTGCACTTGTTTAATAAGTACTTTTATTGAAGAGAATAAGGAACAATATCTCGCATTAACAATGTGGTGTTTTTATGCCAGTCAACTTTCATATCAAAGAATAGCTCAGCGCTTGAGCTCACCCTACGGGGAATGAGGAGTCAATTGCCCTCCAAGGACCTATCCCGTGACCGGTCAACGAAGGCATTTTACTAAATTAGTACAAATATGAACCAAAGAGAATGAATTAATTTTCTAAGTATTTTCTGATTCGTTACTTTCACTGTTGCTTTTAAAAAACTTGACCGATACCGAAATAAAAAACAAAATTCGCGGCATTTTTAAAAATTTTTTTTTTTTATTTTACCCTTTTATTAATTTTTAACTTTACTTTTTTACAATTTGCTTATTTTAGATCTTATTTTAAATTTCTGTAATTTTTTGCTACGAAATTTTAAGTTTTGTATTTTCAACGTTTTTTCATGTTCAAGCTGTTTTAGCAGGCGGTTTCATCGCCTCTTTCGAACATTAACAGTTTGTATCGAAAAATGTTAGCCTTTGCAGACGTGTGTAATTCTTATTGCTGAATTTTTCGATACAAATTAAGAAGAGAGTGATTTACCAGAGGTATGGAGACTTGGGTAGTCTTTAAATTATATAGTCCTTGGTTTTAGTTTTAACAATTGGTATTTCATTTAATTTTCTTTTTAACTTAAGGGGAATTTTTTAAATTTTTATTTATATTATCAGAGTTTTTGAGGTAATTTTCTAATTTTTAATTGATTTTTTTAATTTAATTATGGCCAACGCAAAGAACGAGTCAACTACCATTAAAGGACCTATCCCATGACCGGTAAATCGGGGGCATATTCAAGGCACTTCCACTATATTTGTGTGTGTGTTAATGTTGTTTTCTTTTCTATTTTATTGTCAAGCCCTACCTCGACGCCAAGTAGATTATTTTTAATTCTTAATTTTTTATTAGTTTATTTGAAAAGCTATTTTTAGACACACCACCTTACTGTCACAAAGTGTGTAAACTGTGGCAATTGGTAATTTCCAATGACAACGCCATGTTAAAGTGACGTGTCACTTTCAAACAAAAAGGCCGATCAAGGACCGGTCCCTGCCCCCTTGGGACCTATCATGCGTGTCACTTTGGACCCGTCCCTTTCCCCGTAGGGCAGCGACTAGCAATCGTGAGGTCACAAGTTCGTTACCCGGTGGCGGCAATAAACTTTTGTAAAATAAAAAAAATATAATTTTTTTTTGTGAAGAATTTTTTTTTAAGTTTTAATTGGTGAAAAAGAGCTTTCTTTGCACTCGTTCAAAAAGTACTGAAAAAATGTTAAAGTCGGAGTACTCCTCTCCTATGACAACTCAATGTTAAAATCATTAGTGTTTGTGTTAAAAAAGAAGTACATCTAGATCATCAATTGTAGTGCTTTTTCTACTGCTTCGGCTGGCGCTAGCTTCTCGAATTGCATAAGCGATTTTTGAAAATTTTTTTAATAGAGAAAAATACTCTCATTTAACGTCCTGCCTAGTCCCCTTGGGCTAATAATTTAAAATATAAAATATGTGCTTCGTAGGCCGTACCACAAAAAAAAGTTCGCCGTACACCATCGAATCTAAATTACACGGTGCTACAAAATAAAAAAAATGTAATATACTTGTAAAATGATCTAGTGTAGGTTGTAGGTCTGGTAAATCACTTTTCAATTATCAGAATTTTGAATACACTCTCAAAATCTGAAGTATATTTTCACTGGAGCACCGTGTTATTTTTTCAAGTCAATTTCAAAAAAAATATTTTTTTTTCTTTTGCCGAGTGTAGGAGTTGCCTTAAAATTGTTCGTTATAACTTTGGCATTTAGCCAGAAAAATATTGGTAATGACGCCTCATTACTATCTGCATTACCAATAATAATATACCGTCTATTGCATTATTTTAAAAAATAAAATAATGACTTCCTAACAATGACTTCCTAAATAATGACCTACTCTTAATAGTTTAAATAAGTACTTTTAAGCCAGTTAAATTTTACACAATTTCATTTATTATATTTCAATATATTTTCCCCTCAATTCATAAATGCTTTGTAAAGTTATAGCAGGTTTACAAAACGTCATTTTCATACAAAATTTGTTGAATAAACCTCTTATAATTTTACAAAGCGTTTATGAATTTAGGGGTTAGTGTTTACATTTTTATGACGATTCCTAAAATTACACACTAGAAAAACTTAAATTTTTCTGAATGTATAGGGTTTTCCAATAAGGACTTGACAACGTGAGAACGTACGTTGCGTTAAATGGTCCATCGGCTTCAATTCTTCAGTCAGCCTGATCTTGTATGGGTGTAAACCAAGATCTTTACGAAAAATTCGCCATAAAGTGATCTTGGCCTTGCTCAGTTCTTGGAAACGCCGCGAAATGCTACGGACGCCTGAACGGCAGCGATATTTTCGTCACTTCGACCAAGCCGTTGTCTCACTGGCACGGCAGCATCACACAATGAATATGTAGACTCAAATTTTTGAACTAAACTTGTTATTGCTTGTCTACTAGGGCGAGAATAACGACCGAAAATTGGAAAACCCTATATTTCCTTAAGCTAGTAGTATTTGTGTAACTCCTTATTTTTAAGAATCCAGTAGGCAATCGGATAACCACCCAGACAGAAATTGCCAACTGTACCAAAAACAAAACACTGGCAGAGCACTGATTTTGTAAAAATTACTACGCTTTGTTAAAATAAGGTAAAGTCGGAAAGTCTCGAGTTCGATTCCGGTTACGAAAATGCAATTTTTTGTTTTCTTTTTTTTTTTATTTTATTATTATTATTTTTTTATAAAATTACATTTCTTTTTATTAAATTTAATTGTTTTTTAAAAATAATGTTTCTAAAGTTTTTTTGACCATCTATATTTTGGTTTTCCTGACGTTACGCCAACGTTGGCAAGTGAAATCCATTAGATGTTATGTCAATGTTTATATATTAGCCATTTTTATCAATTCATTTATTACACAGTACAACACTAAAAATGCATCGGGCATGCGACATATCAATTCTGATAGATTTTTGGATGAGTATCACGAATGTGAACACCAAATTATAAAATTAGCTCTAGTTTTTGAAATACTCGCAAATTTAACTTTTTGCAAAAGTCAATTTTTTCGTTAAAGTTTCTTATTTATTCATATACATGCCTAAACTACGGATAATTTCTAATATGGTTTAAAAGTATAGACTTTGGGCTTTTAGAACCATACCAACTTATTTTTTTCAGATAAAGGATCTAGGATATAATTGCAATTCAAATGAAAACTTCACTTACTTTCCTATTTTGCAAATAAAGTAAAATCCCTTAATCGGATTTGCAAAGTCTTAACACATGATGTAAACTCATATTCCACTAAATTCTTTTTGTCATAAAAATCTCAACTTTTGCATCAACATTTTCCGAAAATTCAATCTGAAACACAAATTTTATCGCCAATTTACAAAAATGTATATTTTTGTTAAAGTCGATTTCATTTAAAATTTTGGGTGGCAGTATACTTTATGATGATTGGTTAATTTATTTTCAACCAATCAAAATGTTTGAAAATATAAATATTTTTGTAGGTTTTTCATACACAAAATGAACAAAACCGTATTTTTAACAATAAAACGAACTAAAAATTAAATGCTATTTTATAGTACTTTTTTGAACAGGCATATTTTAAAATCGTTATTTTTTTAGGAATTTGCGCATAAATTATCCAAAACTTTGCTGAAATTGATTAGAAAATATGTGTGTTACATATTTCAATGGTTTTATCTAAGTTTTTTAATTTCAGATTCGTCCTTAATTTTTAGGTATTAAAAAATCAATCTTTTTCAGCTCTAGCCAATTTTTACTTAAAATTAAATCACAAAGTGCGAAATTTTTTTGATAAATTAAGTAACATGAGATGTTTACTAATGGTATAAATTAAAAAATGGATATTCCTTTCATCGCAGATTTATTATGGATGAAATCGTGAAAAAAGAGAAATTTCAACTTCAAATGCATATATAGAGAATATTATCGCAGCTGTCAAAACGTGCGATATATCAAATTAAAGGTCCTGTTTCATCCTATTAAAATCTTTTAAAGAATAGCGTTCATACTTTCAATTTTGTATTTTTTTGCAAAAAGTTTATTACAAAATTAATTTTTTCTGCAAATTCGGTTTTGCAAATATTTCTTAAACTACAGCTAACTTTAAAATTCTAGTGCCATATTCGTGATCTGCGTCCCAAAGTCTATTAGAAATGATGTGTCGCAATTCCGATTCATCAAATTTTTCTTATCTTCCCGAGTAAAAAAATTGATCTCGCGCAATATCTAATCATATCCAATTTGATATTGTTTAAGATCTGCTGTAATATCTAGCTGATCCAATTAGATCTCAAAATTGGGTGTATCCAATCATATCGTATTAGATTCCATTGTATATATGGGGATAAACTAAGATCAAGTTATATCTCAAAATTGGGAGGTCCAATGATATCTTTGAGGATAAACCTAGATCTAATTCGATCCGAAAAATGGCGGATCCAGCTATATATTTGCGGATAAACTTAGATCTAATTTGATCCGAAAAATGGCGGATCGAATTAGATCCAGCAATATATTTGTGGATAAACTTAGATCTAATTTGATCCGAAAAAGTGGCAGATAGAATTAGATCCAGCAATATATTTGGGGATAAACTTAGATATAAATTGATCTGAAAAATGGCAGATCAAATTAGATCCAGCAATATATTTGGGGATAAACTTAGATCTAATTTGATTCGAAAAATGGCAGATCGAAAAAATGGGTTAATCTAATATAAAATTAGATTTAATACAAAAAGTTACATTTTAATTGATACCGTTAGACAAAAATAATCCAATAAACCATGAAACGATACAGTATCTTTAACGAATTCATAATAAGTATCATATTTGCTATCTTTTATGATACAAAAATATGAACTCGTAATGATATCATAATTTTTAAAAATAACGATAAATTTTCTGAAAAAGTGACATTTGCTTGTTCTAATTTAATCGTTAAAGATATCATATATACTTCTTTATTTCGTAATCGTTAATAATATCACATTTTCATCGAATAGTGATAACCCGGGTAAAAATCTTAATATGGTGTCATACATAAATATATCTTTTTTGATAAATCCCCATATACAACGACATACAACTTGATCCGAAAAATGGGTCATCAACATGTGTCTAATTATATCAAATTAGATATAATTTGATACAGTTTTATCCGAGATTTGTCCATATCCAGGACATCAAATTATATATAATTCGATATAAAAATATCTGATTTTATAAAATTTTGTCTGATAGTAGGTATACTTTTTATGCATACCAGCTATTAAATTGACATTGAAATGTCTATGTTTTTAACAATTTGGAAGACTCAAATTTTAAAACATAAAATAAAAATTTATTTGAATACTTTTGTCTTCTAAATCGTACGCATCATTTTTTAATATGATATTACATGCAAAAACATCACGTGAAATATATTTGGCTATGGAGTAATTAACTCTGAATTTGCAGATAACTAAATTTGATGTTGAACTATATATTAATTTGTATGGGATTATATATAAAGTTATATAAAATTAAAATATATTTTTAGTACGACGACACATACAGTGTTATAAAACTTAGTATCAAATCATATATAATCATATCGGTCACTACATATAATTTGATTATATGTAGTTATATATGGAGTCAGATTTAGGGATATGTAATAATATAAATTACCATACAAAAAATTCGTGGAAAAAATAATATCAGATGTAGTTGTATATTATGATATGTGTGTTAATGTGACTCCATTCATTGTCATATATAGCCCAATCACATTATATATGACAATAAATAACTATTTTTACTCGGGAAAATAACGACAAAAATTTTGCAATATGACGAAAATATTATCGCATTGCCTGATATTTTCGATATCATAACGATATCGTTATTTCATGAAAAAACGATATCATTAACGAATGTGCACTTTTCTTCACAGTACCTATAACTTATGAATCGTTAATGATATCATTCTCGGACAAACGTATCATCGAAATGATATCGTTACGAATTTGAAACGATATCGTTTGGTTTGTTGGGAATTTATTCAGATATCGCTCAAATTGCATTAAACGGTCCATTTATTGAAATTATTTCTTGATTATCATTATGTCACATCCAATTTTATATAATTAGATAAACTCGTTTTTCGGATCGTATTTAATCATATTAGATCCAAGGTGGATCTAAATTACTGCAGTACGATCCACCATTTTTCGAATAAAATTTTATTTTGGCCGGTATCAAAAAAAGATATGATTCATTAATTTTTTTAATAGGGTATGCACAGAAATGACAGATAAAAATATATCCCGCATTATATTTGGGTACTATGTAAGATCTTCATTTATTTGGGATTAAAATAAAGATCCCAGCCAGATATTGCCAACTTTTCAAAAAATAATACTTACACTGGCAGAGCACTGATTTTATAAAAATTACAATAAGGTTTAAACTCAGAAGGTCTCGAGTTCGATACCGTTCACGACTAACTATGCATTTTTTTTTAAATGAGTTTCTTTTTATAACATTAAAATTTTTTTTATATAAATTTTTTTATAAAATAAAATTTTTTTTATTAAATTAGATTTTTTTTAATAAGATAATTTTATTTACATCTTTTTGACGCTATACACCATTTCCAATTGTATCAATTGTTTTTAAGATTTATCAATTGTGTTTCACAAATAATTAATTGTATTTTAGAACTTATGAATTATTTTTCAGATTTATGAATTGTTTTTCAGAACTAGTCAATTGAATTTCAGTTTTATCAATTGTATTTCAGAAATTGTTAACTGTATTTCCGAAATTCAAAACTGTATTTCAGAAATTATCAAACTGTATTTCAGAAATTATCAATTGTATTTCAGAAATTATGAAATGTATTTAAGAAATTTTTCTCTATTAACTATGAAATACAATCAACAAATTCTAAAATAGATTTGATTATTTCTGAAATACATTCGATAATTTCTGAAATACAATTATAATTTCTGAAATACAATTAATAGCTTCTGAAATACAGTTAATATTGTAGTTTCTGATGAGTTACCATATAAATATATTGTTTAAATGGCACCATACATGGTATGTTGTTTAAATGATATGATATATCAAAGTATATGGTATTATACAATATATAGTAGCATATACCTGGAACTGTATAAAAAATGTTGTTCATGAGGTACCATATATGAGCATATATTGTTGAAATGGCACCATATATAATATATGGTTTAAATAGCACCATATATAGTAATATATGGTTTAAGTGGCACCATAAATGGTAATATATTGTTAAATAACACCATATGTAAATATATATGGCACTATATATAGTGGCATATATTATCACATCTGGAACTGTATCAAAAATTTTGATCATGAGGTACCATATATGACCATATATTATTTAAATGGCATTATATATAGTAACATATTGTATAAATGGCACCATATACAAATATATATGGCACTATATATAGTATCGTATATTATCATTTTTGGAACTGTATTGAAAATTTTGATCATGAGGTACTATATATGACCATATACGGTTTAAATGGCACCATATATGCTAATATATTGCTTAAATAACACCATATATAAATATATATTGCACCATATATGGTAGCATATATTATCATATCTGCAACTGTATTAAAGATTTTGTTCATGAGGTACCATATATGACCATATATTGTTTAAATGCCACCATATATGATAATATCTATTTTAACTGGCACCATATATAGTTATATATTGTTTAAGTGATACCATATATTATTATATATTGCTAAAATGCCACCATATATATTAAGATATGGCTCTATATATAACTATATATGCAATAAGATCAGCCATGCTATGTAATATATAATCATATATATCATATCTAATATTATAAAGGCCGATATCTAATTATATGAAATTATATATGGCATAATATAAGGAAAAAATTTGGAAAAAGACGTCATATATAATTATATATGGATATTAGGCCGGGTCGATTTGTGGGGAGGCAAAAAAATCGCCCATGGCTCAGGGAAAATCGTATTCTAGGGATCAAAATAAGAAACTTTGCCGAAGGAACCATACCTCTAAAACGAATTCTACTACCAACTGTTGACTTTTGTCCCGTAGGGTCAAGTTTTGAAAAATCACACTTTGACCCATTTAGAGTGCCCTAATCGAGTCCAAATGTATGACCGACCCCCACTAACTTTGGAGGCCCGATCCACCCATGCCAGTGGCACACCCCCTGGAACTCCCCTGGGGGGTTCCCCATACAAACATTTTAAAAAACCACCATTTTTGGCACTTTATTTTATTATTTTTTATTTATTTTATTTATTTTTATTATTTTATTTATTTTTTCTCCTTAGAAATTTATTTAGTCAGAACATATGTAAATGAAAAAATTAATTTAACTTAGTAATAGAATAGAAAAGAAAAAATAAAAAATTACTGTTTGAAGTCTTTTTTGCTTTCAAGTCTGGGCAATTTCGCACGGCTCTCTAATGTCGTCGCCATAACAGCCTCTACATTTTCCGGTATAACTCGTTTGGAAACGCTAGCTAGCAATTGAACGTGTCGTTCTGTTTCTTGTATGTGTGATGGAATTTTTGGATCATTAAACGGTGGATCATCTTGATTTAAATATTCTTTCAAAGTATCGTATGGAATGCTTCGCGTGAATGGTGGTTCAAATACGTCATTTATGTCATTCATATTGATAATTTCCGTGTAACTTGTGCAATAAAAGTTTATATCTGGTTTTTTATAAGCTCTAAGTCCCGTTTGGTCGTCAACATCGGTTCGATAGCGTAGAATTATCTTGATAGCACAGTCGCGCTTTTCTTTGCTATCATCAAACAACATTGATAACAAGATATTTTCCGAATGCGCATAATATGAATTATCTGTAATTACTTTATTGACAATTTTGCGTAAACGAGGTTCTAGAAATCTTGACCAAATAATGAATTTGAAAAATAATCTACTACCGTACACGACAGAGCTGTAATACTTGATATTGAAGTACATTGGCACATAACATGTAATTATAAATTCAACCAGTATTCTTAAATTTGCATCTGGATTTTCCGTTGTCACATATAATCGTAATAGTCTAGCGGCCTTGGTGAGCCACCGAGAATGTACAATTTTCCCTGGTTTGATGTTTGCCAGATCCACTGAAACCACGCCGCTAGAAATTGCATGGGCCATGTCGTATAAGTACTTGGAATCGGTGGAAAATTCAATTTTTTCTGGAGCAGGGGGCATATTTTTCAACTCAATTTTCTGAAAGCCGTCCACCACCTGAAAATATATAAAAATAAAACAATTAAAAACGGTTGACAATTATAATAAATGAGTGATAGCAATAACTTACCGGAAGAGTTTCACAAGTTTCGATTTGACGGCTCAATTTTCCGGTTGCCGATCTTGGTCCAGTGCTGGTTGATTTATCCAAAGCTTCAAACAAATGCCGAAACGGAAGTTCGTTGAAGTGTAGAAGGCAAACGAACCAATGCAATGGTCTTTTTAACAGCAATTCGAATCGTCGTATAATTCCACCGTTTGGGCCAGTGTTTGTTGGCTCACCGTCAGTGCATATGCCAATTAATGCATCCAGTGATATATTTTTATCGTTGAAAAAATCATTTAATTTGGTTGTTTTGTATTCAGCGGTTTCATGTTCCAGTCTTACGTAACCAATCAATTCAGAATTCGGTTCTCTCAAAATAACAAGATGAGGTTCTTTTACCATTCTAGTATGATACTTCTCATCAATTGTATCTCTCGTTAAAGTATCATCTTTTCTGCCATCGAATGAAAATGCTAACAAATTGGTATCATCTAACCATTTGCGAAGCACTTCTTGTCTGCATTTCTCGGCGAACTTTCGATTTATCCATGATGAGAGGTTTGCCATGGATATCTTTCATTTTAAAATATTGGAAAAGAGCTGTTCCCATTGCTGATGCTACTCTATCAGGCACGCCAAATCTGTCACATACCAAGGCAAACTTAAAACAATCGTATCTCTGTGTGTATTGTGAACTTGTGCTTATATCCAAATCTTCTTGAACCGGTGGCGGTGCGTATGTTGAATCATCGGGATCTTGGTATGTTGGCATTGATGACATAGACGTTGCTCCTTGCTCTTCAATTTCCATCGCAAATCCATCCATTGTTAGACTTCTCTGATTATGTTGATCGTTCATAAACTCTTTGAGGCGTTCGGGAACCAAACCGCATGCACATGGAGCTGCCTTCAAATCGCATTTACATGTTCCAATGAAAAAAATTGTTTCCAGAGATTTTACATACTCTGTAAATTGTTGGGGTTTGTTTCTTCTCTTAATTTGCTCTTGATATTTGTCAAGCAATCTATTCAATTTATTACATACACTTTTTTTCAGCATTATTTCCATACCAAGTTTTTCCCAAATTCCAATCAACTTATCTTGTACTTGAATAGTGAATGCTTTATAGGACAACTTTTTTTGTTCGCTCAAGTAAAAATAATATCTCAAGATATCCAGATGGGTTGGTAAATTAAGATCAGTCAAATCAGTAGACACACCAAAAACAGTAACATCATGCCTGGGTATATGACTCATTGGGTTTTCGATAGTTGTTGATGTTGTTATTGCTTCATCTTGCGGTGTAGAGGATGGTGGATTCATTGTAAACTTCTTGATTTGGAATGATTTTTTTTTAATATTTTTTTATCTCAAATTAGCACTTCACACTTCGAGTTCTTCACAACGACTTAATGCATTCACAAAAACTGTTGCGTTATATATGGTCTAGGAGACGAGGTAATAAGAATGAAATGGTGATTTCAATTCTACCTGTAACCGATTTTGTTGTCAAAACTCCCCATAAAGTACTTACATGTAAATTAAACGTTAATCTGACTACAAATTCTGTTAAGCAAGTGCGCCTTTTATTACTTCTGGAAAATCCTTTATGATAATTTTATGCTCAATTCTACCTGTAACCGATTTAGCTTAAGTAAGTTTACGACATGCAGCTGTATCTTGTGGTGGCTTAAAAAACCCACACAACCTATTTTACGACCTGCAACAGAACGACACGTTCAATTGCTAGCTAGCGTTTCCAAACGAGTTATACCGGAAAATGTAGAGGCTGTTATGGTGACGACATTAGAGAGCCGTGCGAAATTGCCCAGACTTGAAAGCAAAAAAGACTTCAAACAGTAATTTTTTTTATTTTCTTTTCTATTACTAAGTTAAATTAATTTTTTCATTTACATATGTTCTGACTAAATAAATTTCTAAAGAGAAAAAATAAATAAAATAATAAAAATAAATAAAATAAATAAAAAATAATAAAATAAAGTGCCAAAAATGGTGGTTTTTTAAAATGTTTGTATGGGGAACCCCCCAGGGGAGTTCCAGGGGGTGTGCCACTGGCATGGGTGGATCGACCCTCCAAAGTTAGTGGGGGTCGGTCATACATTTGGACTCGATTGGGGCACTCTAAATGGGTCAAAGTGAGATTTTTCAAAACTTGACCCTACGGGACAAAAGTCAACAGTTGGGGGGTAGTAGAATTCATTTTAGAGGTATGGTTCCTTCGGCAAAGTTTCTTATTTTGATCCCTAGAATACGATTTTCACTAAGCCATGGGCGATTATTAAATCGACCCGCCCTAATGGATATACATAACGACATGTCTAATTATATATTGTAATATATGCCACATAGGATTATATATAATTTTTTTTACTCGGGTTGTTGTACTGTGTTATTTAAGCTATTTTGTACTACATGTCTCGTTAGCTTAGTGTGTAGAGCGATTGTCTGGCAGTCTGACGGCCCGGGTTCGAGTAACAGCCCGACCATGTTTTATTTAAAATAATTATAATCAACATTTTTATTCTAAATAAATTTTTTTTCGCCAAAAAAAGTTTTTTTTTAAGTTTTTTAGACCATCTATTTTTTTGTTTTTCCAACATCACGACAATGTTGGCCGCTTAGTGTCAACCAACCTTTTGCCGACGCTTGTTAGTTAGCTACAACTACTGTTATCATTGATCTAATTTTTTAGCTATTAGATATTACACGTCTTGTTAGCTTAGTGTGTAGAGATCACGGCTGACAACCTGGCGGCCTGGATTCAATTCCCATCAGAACCATGTTTTTTTAAAAAAATACCAAAAACAATTTTTTTTAATTTTTTTGAAAAAATTTTTTTTGAAAATCTATTTTTAGACCACCTTTTTTTCAATTTTGACAACGTTGTGAAAACGTTGGCAAGTTAGCGCCAACCAACGGTTGGGCGCTGTTATCAATCGGGTAACAGGACAATACTGTCAAGATTGTTAATCCCACGTTCTGCCAACGCATAACCGACCATCGCCAACGGTATGCCAACATTGTGCCAATCGTATTTTTCTGCTTGGGCACTTATTTGGTAATCAAAGATTTTACTTGGTACATTCAGGTCTTTACACTCTAATGTCCAAGGCTGCCAAAAAGGGACCTTAAAAAGTTTTTGGCTACCCGAGTAAAAAAGTTTTGATATAACCATATATTATTTTATGTAATTGCATATAGTAAGTTATAGTTACATATGGCCACATATGCTTTTAAATTCAAGCAGATATACTTTTATATAGTCATATGTTAGATATTTTTTCCTCAAAGGTTTTAATATGGAGACATATGTGATTTTATATTATTACATATTTGCCTACATATATATGTATGTGCTATATATAAGTACATAAAGTAACATATAAAAGATATAATTACATGTACGTTTATATATAATTTAGTATGACACTATACATAATAATATAAAACTATGTGGATCCAAATAAGAAATATTTTATAATAGGTGTTAGTTATGATTATATATTGACGAATATGAACCCATATATAACTTAGACATATATCATCCCACATAGGCAATTTTTTCAAAGTGATTTTATATAAAAATATATAAGGTCCATATAAAACCGTATTGTATTATATTTGGTTCAATGTTTATAATGATTTTGAACTAGTTTTAGATTTAGTAATTACTTGTAATTGAAAATGTTCAATTACAGTTACATGAAATGTAATTGAGTTTTTTTTTTAATTTCAATTACATTTATTTGCAATTGTAATTGAAATCCCCCAGGTCTGATCTCCAGATATTGCATATCTTTTTTATTTATATTGTTAGATATTCTTTGTACATTGTATATTGTTAGATGTGGTCATATATAATATGATCTAAAGTATAAGGTCAATTTTTAGATATAATTGTATCAAACTATGTCCACTTTTATAACATTTTATATAATTTTATATAAAAAGGTATAATTTGATGTAATTGGATGAGGACAAAATTCGGATACAATTGTATCGAATAGCATAAAATTGTATCAAATTGTACCAAATTGTATACAATTGTATACAATTCGATACAATAAGATACAATAAGATGTTCTCATTTTTCGGATATAATTATATCTAATTACATAAAAGATTATATATAATTAAATATAACTTCATATGGCCCCATATCATTTTTTTTACTTGGGTAAATAAGAATTTTTTATTGAACAAGTTTTATTATATCGATAGAAAATATAATTACCTACTTTTCTGCATTAAAACTTTTTTTTTGTAATAAACGGTTTTCAAGCCAGAGGGATGTAAAATGAAAATTTTGAAAATTTAAAAAAATTAATTTTTAAAACAGAAAAAAAATATTTGAAAAATCGTCAAAAATACATGTAATATATGCCAGATTGTATACATTACCGATAATCGCACAGCTAGATTAGAGTCTTTACTTGTAAAATGAGTTTCAATTCAAGACGCACAGGATAACACCAGGATAATTCTTACGAATATCTCTCTAACTCAAAAACTTGCCGAGAGATTTTGTTTTAAATTAAACACAGATTATATAATCAGAGCTAGTAGTAGTCAAAATTTTATTCAAAATTTATTGATGTTTACTACCAAATTCGCCAAATTTCATAATTTTTAAAAAGCGAAAATCGCCATAACTTTTGAAATAACGATGTTTTTGCTCTAAGTGTCATTGACCTTAAGTATCCCGTTCCACAAGATCTCAGTTCCTACATCCCTAATATCAGAAAATTAAAGCTTGCAAAAAGTCATTAAACTCTTGCTAACGAAGTATTTCGATAATTCCAGCAGAATATTAAAAATATTTTTTTTTTGCCGGATGAAGGGGTCGCCTAGAACGCCTACTAGAACGGGTTACTTGAGGTCAATAGCCTTTAGAGCAAAACATTGGTTTCCTGGCGACAAAAACATCGATATCATACTTTACTTTTACTTTACATCGATATCATACTTTACTTTAAGATCCGACTGCAAATGCCTAAGATATAACGAAAAATTTAAAAAGGGCCACCTCTACGAAAAAAGTGTTCCTTTTAAACCAATTCTCACCAATGTGACTTTAAAGTACCATCTAAATTTAAGAGCCTATAGCTTTTGATAGGATGGCGATATTACAATGCCGTAGAAAGCATACTTTGAGGCCTTGCCTATAAATATGATTAAAAATTTCAAATATTTGACTTCCAGGGTTGCCATATAATGATTTAAATAGCCAAAATATAAAAATTAAATTTTTGAACAAATATTAACCATTTAAGTGCGTATAGAGCGTCAAAGTTTCAATTTAAATTACTTATAACACCATAGAAATTACAAAAAATTCTTATTACGAAACCGTTGTCAAAAAATGCGCACGAAATCCATGCTTGGTATGAAATGGGTTAATGACCGGCGCAAAATTTTTAAGCTCGAAATCTAAAACTTTGAATTGAAACATTAACTACAAAAAAGTAAAACAAATTTATTAAAAGGAAAAATTCCCTAGGAAAAGAATGAATTATTCTTCTAAATATATGGTGGTATATAAAACTACGGGTCACGAGGTGTAAGGCTTTTAAGCTAGTCTTGCATGTAGGGGTTAAAAAATGTATTCCGTTGTAAATTAACCATATTATTGTTTATCTCTAGGAGGGATTAATATATTTTACAGCACTAGCAGCCGATACTTATATAACACAAACAGCTATTAACTTACTTTTACTGCTGATAGTTCTTTGGATATATGGACGAGTTCGATTCCAACGGGATATAGAATTTATGATTAATGAGCGCTTTAGCACATGGAAAATTAATATGCTTAGATTTGTAGCACCAATTGGAATGATTTTAGTCTTGGTAAGTACAAATGTCTAATTAATAAACATATGTGTTTATGTATCCTCGTCCTCTGAACTTTCTAGATGTTTGGCTTATTTTTGTCCCACTTGGAGCATGGTGACTCGGGTGTTATAATTGCTGTATATGCGATAATCTTTATTGTTATACCATGGTTATGTATACCGGGTTATGCTATATATTTAATGCGCCAAAGTGTTGGTTCAATCAAAATGCGCTTTCAACGCTGCTGTCGTCCTACTGATTGGTATCCCATTGAAACGGAACAACGCCAGCGCTATGAAGTAGCGGTGGGTAATATGGATATAACCCATCAATTAAATGAGATATCAAATGAGGTTTTGTAAAATAAAAACTTAAAATTAGTTTTTTATATGTAGATATTATAAATAAAAGTTATTTATGTTTTAATATATATTTTTTTCTTTTCTTCTTAATTATACTTAATAAAAGTTCAATCAAATTCTGCAGTATATAGTTTGTAGTAAAACAACTTCCACCACTTCAATTGTACACTCAGGTAATTATGTGGTTGAAATTAACTGTAATTGCAGTTGAATTGATTACAACATTAATTATTTTAAATTCTATTTTAAATAATTGCATTTTGAGTTAATTGTACTTTTTAATAGAAGTTTTAATTAATTTTACCATAATTCTCTTAGTGTATATACAAACAAAGAAATACTAAAGGAAATATTGCCCTTGTAATGTTGAATTAATTATAACTTTATTTATTTTAAATTGTAGTTTAAATAACTGCGTTTTCAGTTAATTGTACATTTTTAATAGCAATGTTAAATAAATACTAAGAAATACTAAAGGGAAAATTGCCTTCTTTGCCAAAGGTAACAAACCTATTTTTGTATAAAATTAAAGAAAAAACTAATTTTATTGCTTATGACATTACACACAAAAAAATAAAAACTAAATTCAATCATAAAAACCGCCTATTCAATAAATTTTATCGCTGAAATTCCTCCAATCACAAAAATTGTCCATTCAATTAAAAATTTGTAGCTCTTTAATTGAATAAATTTTCAATGAAATAGTGATACATTTGATTAGAATTTTTATTGGTTTTTTTTATATGTATTTGATTAAAAATTAATTCATTGGATTAAAAATTGATCAATATTGTATAAATTCTAAATAAGACTCTAATCAGCTGGATAAAGTGGTAGTTGTCATGCCAACTATAAAAAAATATATTTCTTTATTTTTAGCTTGGATTTTATTAAAAGAAAACATGCATGCAATTTCCATTCAGTTGATAGATTTATTTATACTTATGTGAAAAGTTCTCTGGCAGAAATTAGTTTTATTCTTTTTTCTGAAGCATAAAGACTCTGTCAAATTTTTTTTTTGAAAACTGAGTAATATATATTTTATTTAAAATAATTTTTAATTTATTTTTTTGCGATTTTTTTCTTTAAAAAAATTTTTATTTTTTTAAATAAAATTTCAAAAATTACTTACTATTTTACAGTAATGTTCTAGAACAAATGAATATTCAGATTTAGTATGGGAGAATAAAAATATTTAACTAAATAAAATAATAAACTCAACGAGAATTTATAAAATTTGATAAAAAAAATAATTTAAAATATCAGTTACTAATACATAACCATTTATAAAAACAACTACATAAACAAAACAAACGAAACACAACAACAATGTGCTGATGTTTTTCTCTTGTTTTATGAAATGCTTTTGAACGATAGAATAAAAAAATGTTAAGCAAATTGCAGTTTTGAGCAATTATTTAATCGATTGGATTAATTTTTAATTGACACCTTTTGAAATAATTTAACAAATCGTTTTAATTGAAAATAGTTGAATAATATTTTTTTGTGTGTAGGTATTCACAATACCTTTTGGAAATGTAAATTCTACTTATAAAAATAGGCAACAATTCGAAAATTCTCATTTTTTTTTGTTTTTTTTTTTAATTGTTGATGAATAATAAACAAAAAAATTGTTTCAATGAAATAGAAATAACATATTTTATTGCAAAGTTGTGTTTTTGTTGTTTATGGAATACTTAAATGTCAAGATATCAAGATCTCTCGAACATAACATTATCCATACAACCAAAGACATACACATATTTTTCAGTTTCTTAAGAGTGATATCTTTAATCGATCAGGGTTCACTCTATAAAAATGTGGTATTGAGGGTTTCTTTGAGAACTGAATATGACGGATTCATAGAAAAGTTATAAACTATTTACATCTGCAATTCAAAACGTGTATTACCCTACGATTCTAAACACTACAGTCCTTATAAATTGTAAGTTTCTCCGCAGGGGATATTGGATAAGAGTTCTAACAATCCGAGTGTTTACTTTATAGAAAAAAATCTCTTTTTAAGATTCAATGGATTTTTCTACAAAAACAAAAAAAGAATATTACAATGAGTGTTATTTTTGTTCGGTTTAAGATCAGTTTAATTTTAAAATTTCACCGCCTATTTTATCAGAGCCAGGGGTATGGCATCACCAAAAAAATAAGTTATAAAAAATCGTTATCACTAGATGGCACTTTGTAAAAAAAACGACAATTTTCTTTTTTTATTTAAATTTAAATAATAACAAACAACAAACGAAAAAATACGAACAAACATTTCAAGTTTTATTATTTGAATATATTCCGCATTTGTTTTTTCCTTATTTTGAGCAGTTTTGAGCAGTTTTTGAGTTTTTAAATATAGGCTCAGCTGAAACTAAACTGATACTAAATAGATGCTCATGTAATACTAAATATCAGCGCCCTCTATCGGTGAGTAGTTTAAGTTTTGATTTCCTATCTCTATAATTAATAGTCTCTGATCAGAGCTTAAAAAAGATAATTCTGTTTTGAATCAAATCGCATAAAATTTGTTTTATTTTCTGAATCATAATCACCTTAAATTAACGATTTCAAATTGAATAAAGTGAGATATGATTTACATAAATTTATATCAAGGTTGGTTGCCGGTATCGTTATAATACCGTTATCGCTAAAATACCGTTTCAAATTGAGTACCGTTACCGTTACCAATACCTCTAAAAAAGTTTCCAAATACCGTTATCGTTACCGATACCGTTATTTTTAGGGTATTTACGGGTGTTTTACTGATATTTATTAATTTATTTAAAAAATGCAAAATTTTCAAGTTTTTTATAATAATCTTGAGTTCCTTTTATCAAAAAAATTTATAGATAATAATTTCAATTATTGAAAGTACCAGCATTGAATTTGAAGCTTACAATCTGGGATTTTAACGCTTAAAATAAAAAATATGCAAAGTTTTTAATTGTTTTTATATGTTTTTAACGCAATTTGTAATACCGGTACATACCGGTATTGCTGTCTCGATAACGGCATACCGTTACCGAAACAATCTTAAATACCGTTACCGTAATAAACAAGATTCGATACCTTTACCGTTACTCGTTTCGGTAACCAACCTTGATTTATATTGATTAAATTTTGAATGAATTTAATTGTTTTACGATTTGATTCGCGATTGAAGCCAACCATTATTGATTAGATTAATTTGTGAGAATTTAATCAATTCGTTTGACTATAGACAGATAAAAATATAATCAAATTTTTAGTGACAAAAATATTGTTAATATTTAATTTCCATTTAACAAAATTTTTAATTGAATCAATTAAACATTTCGTTGATATAACAAGTTTCCAAGTTTTTTTTTCAGTTAGACTTGTTTGTTAAAAATCAACAAACGTGTTTGTTGAAACCAGGCACCCGATATTAATACTTTTAAAACGTTTTATTTTGTTTTTTCCTCAATAAAAAAAAATCACTTGTGTACAAATGAATTTATTTTTCTTGATCGATATTTTGTTTTCATCAATTTTTTTATTTTTTGTTTTCTTTTCGAAAACAAAATTTAAAAAATGTCCGTACTGATATTTTCAGGAAAGTTGAGAATTATTTTTATTTTGTACTGAGGAAAAAACAAAAAAAAAACGTTTTTTTTGTATTGAGGAAAAAACAAAATAAAACGTTTTAAAACGTTTTTTTTAGTTTTTTCTGATTACAATTACATATAAATTTTGTAAAAACAACTTTCACAGACACATTTCTGCATCCAATAGTTATTAAAAAGTAATAAAAATTTCAGCCGAAAAGACTTCTACAAAGCATGATAGGCTGAATAATTTTGTGCAAAAGACAAACTGTGGTCATTAAAACCATAAGATTTGTGAGCAACTAACCACAAAAACTGCACTTAAAAAATTTAAAAATAATGGCGGAATGCGAAAAAAGGCTTTATTTAATTTTGATATTTAATCAGCGATTAACATTCTGCAAGCAAATATATTGATGCAAAACTATTCCTTTTTGCAAAAATTTTTGTCGTGATTTTTTGTTTTTGCAATCTAACTAGCTAATTTTGGTATAGGATTTATGTATTATAGTCCCTAGATTATGGATTTTAAAGAACCCCACTTAAAAAATTGCAAACTAATGTCGGAACGCGAAAAAAACTTTATGGTACAACAAATGAATTAAAAATTCTTATCAGAAATTTACATTCTGCAAACAAATACACTGATGCAAAAAATTTTCTTTTCGGAAAATTTTTTTCGCAAATTTTTTTTTGCAAACTAACCACCAAACTTTGATATGAGAATATTGGTCTTATAGTCCCAAGATTATGAATTTTAAAAATCCGCACTTAAAAAATGGCAAAAAAATCGCGGAACGCGAAAAAAAGCTTTGTGGTACAAAAAATAAATTAAAAAACTCAGTCAGCGATTTACATTCTGCAAACGAATATGTTGATGCAGAAATTTTCCTTTTTGCAAAATTTATTTTTCGCGAAATTTTTTGCGTAAGAACTACCAAACTTTGGCATAAGATATGGGTATCATAGTCCCAAATTAATGAATTTTAAAAAACCGCACCCAAAATTTTTTAAACTTAATCAGCGATTAACATTCTGCTATACATATGTTACATACATATACATATGTATATTGATGCAAAACTATTCGTTTTTGGAAAAATTTTTTTCCCAATTTTTTTTGTTTTTGCAATCTAACCAGATAATTTTGGTATAGGATATAGGTATTATAGTCCCTAGGTTGTGAGTTAAAAAAAAACCGCGCTTAAAAATTTGCAAAATAATGGCGGAACGCGAAAAAAAGCTTTATGGTACAAAAAATAAATAAAAAAAACTCAGTCAGCGATTTACATTCTTCAAATGAGTATGTTGATGGAAAAATTTTCCTTTTTGCTAAATTTTTTTTCGCGAAACTTTTTGCATACTAACCACCAAACTTCGGCATAAGATATGGGAATTATTGTCCTAAGGTTAAAAATTTTAAAAAACCGCACTCAAAAAATTGCAAAATATTGGCGGAATGCGAAAAAAGCCTTTATGATACAAAAAAATAGTTAAGAAACCTACACGCAGAAAAAAACAGGGGGAATATTAACTAAGAGCTATGTAATTATACAACTACATAATTTTCAAGTTAGTTTTACAAAGTTTTTGTAAAATATGAATATTCTTTTGTAAAATATATATAATCCTTGCAAAATATATACACGTGTAGTGGAAAATATCCTAAAAATTACATCTATTTTGCTAGAAAATCGTAAAACTTACTTCGAACTTATGTAGTTGTATAATTACATAGCACTTAGATAAAGCTCCACCTGTTTTTTTCTGAGTGTAATCAGCAATTTATATTCTGCACGAGAATAAATTAATGGAAAAAATTTTTGTTTTGCAAATTTTTTTTGGCAATTTTTTTTGCGAACTAATTACCAAACTTTGGTATGAGATATGGGTATTATGGTCCCTAGGTTATAAATTTTAAAAATCTGCACTTAAAAAATTGCGAATTAATGGCGGAATGCGAAAAAGGTTTCATGGTGCAAAAATTTAATTAGAAAACTTATACAGCGATTTCATTCCGAAAATGAATAATATTAGTGCAAAATGTTGGTCAATTGGCAAACATTTTAGCAAAAAAAAAATATTTGCAATATATGTTTGTATGTATATACCGCTCAACAGTTCACTCCAGGGTATTATATGATTTTCTACAGATTTGAAACCAAAAACCAGAATAGTATCTCCACCATAAAAATAAAACAAAAATTTTAAAATTCTATTCATATTTTTGTACTTAGTACAAAGATGAAAAACAAAAAAAAAAACGTTTTTTAAAACGTTTTAAAAAGTTTTATTTTTTTATCAATTTTTTTATTTTTGATATTTATACCTAAAGATATTTTTGGAATTTCAACTTGAGGGATATTTTTGTTTTAAAGTACATTTGAAATTTTTTGTTTTCGATTGAGAAATAAAAACATTTTGAACTTTAGTGATATTTATTTTTGATAAAAACAAAAAAAAACGTTTTCTGGTGCCTGGTTGAAACTCAATAGGTTATTTGCTAACTCCGTAATTATATTCAATTCGAGTCAGTGAAACAACTAGTACAAGTCGTTGTTTTTTGTTTTGTGATTAAAATAAAAAAAAAAATGATTTTGATAAAATTTTTTTTCTATTTATGAACTTTGACTGGTTTTTCTTAATTTCGAACAAAAATATGATTGTTTTCTAAAAAACCATTTCAACTCCAAACAATTTATTGGAAATAGATACAAACAAGATAGAATAGATAGATAGAATAATGATAAATCGTTAAATTGAACTAGTTCATTCATGAACTACACAACTCTATTATACACACGCGTAAATTAAATAAAAATAATTTTCTTTATCAAAATATCTTTGAGAAATATCTCAGGTTTTAAAATATATCGGTTTGTCAATATCGAGTGGTTATTAGTTTACAATGGAGAATCAAAAACAAGTGCAAAAAAAATTATGGAAACTATTCGAAGTAATCTATTGTGGAATCGTAGAAAAATTGCAACATAAGTACGCGTGAACAAGCAATGGTGTTTCCAGAGTGGTCAAAAAGTTCAACAAGTACCTAACAATTGAAAGAAAGCCTGGAACGTGTAAAGAGACCCAGAAAAAATCAAAACCAAAAAGGTTTTGATCGCTATAGATGGCGATTTCTATTTCTACCTGCGAAGTGGCACTGTAGGTGCAATTTCAACAAACTCGTTTGTTAAAATTTGCTTTGAATTTCAACAATTGTGTTTGTTGGCTATTTAATTGAAATAAATTCAACAATCAAGTAAAAACCACGTTCGTTGTGTTTACAAAATCAATTATAGGCGCAATTTAAATTAAAATTTTAATTGTATTTACAAACTATTTTTATCTGTGTATGAAGAGAATCAACAGAAATCAAATTGATTTTTTGAATATTAGAGTGATTGTATAAAGTACACTAATAAAAAAAGCCCCTAAAAATAGTTAAAAATTCTGCTAAAATAACAGGAAATAGTACCTGAATTTGCGCCAGCAGAAATTTCAATGATGTTGAGAATCATGGTCTGCTAAATTTAGGTGACCTAAATTTTAAGTAAAAAAGTTAGTTCAAATACAATAATTTATAAGAAATGTTGTTTAATGGAAATGAAAATTACTCAGCTGAAATCAGCACATGTTTTCTGCTAAATTTTAGTTGGTTATAAACAGGTAAAAAATTCAGTTAACATTTCAAAAATTTAGAAGAATTTTCGTTTAATAGAAATGAAAGTGGGTCAGTTGAAATCTGCAAAACATGCTGCTAAAATTACAATCACTTTTTGTTATTAATTGAATAAAAACAACTTCATGTATCATGTATATATTGTTAATTTTATTTTCGAATAAATTACACAATCCAAAAACAGTATTTGCACTAAATATCACTTGTATTTTCTTTCCAATATGTGTGCCAGCGGTAGGTTGAATTTAGATGAAAACGTTTAAGGGCTGAAAAAAAAAAAACAATAACATATTTAATAGTATTGCCGCAAATAAATATAGTTTATATTATAAAACAAACCTTATTATTTTTTTAAAACAATTTTAACTGCGAAATGTTAATATCCAGTATACCTCCGCTTTCTTTTGCGTTCCTTTTTTCGTCTACCTGGTAGAATTCAGATGAAAATTTTAAAGGGCTGAAATAAAAACAATAACATATTTAATAGTATTCCCGTAAATAAATATAGTTTATATTATAAAACAAACCTCTATTATTTTTTTTTTAACAATTTTAACTGCGAAATGTTAGAGTCCAGTATACTTCCGTTTTCTTTTGCGTTCCTTTGCTGACTAACAGAAACAAAAGAAAACATGCTCTTGTCATATTATTTTATTTACTAGAACTTTCTTAACACGCCATATTATTTTTATTTGTATTAGTAAACGTCATCAGTGATGACTCATCACACACATTAAAATACACTTACTAGAAATTTTCTACACACCAGAGTACCAAGCCGACCGGCGCAAAATCGGCGACCACTTTTATGCTTTATAAGCCGCCGCCGTTTCAAACGACTCGCTTCGGCTCAAAAGGGCAGCCAACCAAAACAAGAGCCGCCGATTTTTTTTTCCCGCCGCCATTTTTTTAAATTTATTTTTCTTATTTTAGAGATTAATCAGAACTGGATCGACAACGACAATTGCTTTTTCATATATTTTGTATGGCTAACTAACTGGTAACTATGGTTAAGCACTAAACTCAGTTTATTTTGAGATAAGTTAACAGGTCTTAAGTGGATTCAATCAGAAAAGAATTAATTTTTCAAAGCTCTGTTATTAACAGTGCATAGAAAACAATTCGAGCCGTCAATCCAGCCGCCGCCGGTTTATATACATAAACGCTGCCGCCGCCGAAAATTTTGGGTCGGCTTGGAACCCTGATACACACCTCACCATCAAGCACCATCAATCACTATACACTAGCGCCCCTATCGTTTTCTTTTGAAACCACATATATTAAAAAAGTTGCCAACAAATTTATCTATATTAGCTGATATATTGTCAAAATCGTTTATAAAAAAATAGCTAAATATCAGGAGGAAAAATGAGTTCAAGTACAGCACAAATATGTTTTTGCGGTGAAATTGGATAACTAACAACTTTAGCTAAACAACGGATTTAAACGACAACAACAGGAAAAATTAGTTCAACTGAATTAGAACGCGTTTAACAGACTTTTCTACTAACTTTTTTTTATGAGTGTAGCATATAATTCAACCAATACAATAAGTTTTGTTTATTGATTCGTTCAAATTTGAATCAGATTTAAAAATCGAATTAAGGAATTATGTTTTTGAAGGTCCATTTTTTATGGCATTTGAAGGTACACTGTAAGCGAAATAGATTTCCCAGACTAGATATTTGTAAAAATTTAAGAAGTCTTTTATAAATCAAAACGACTTAACTATATATTATTTTTTAAGATTAGACGATCTCTTTAGCTTTTAATAAAAGTATTTAAGAACTGTTGATTTTGTATAAGCTTTTTCTTTTGTGCAGTATTATTAACGAAATACAAAACTTCCAAATCCATGGCTTACAATAAATCCGTTTCTTATTTTTTTTTTTAGAGGAGTAGGAAACCCCTTAATAAAATCTGAATAACTTTGAATCTAAAATTTATTTAAATGCATTTTTTTTATTATTAAAAAATTTCATTCACACATATTCACAGTTTTTAAATAAAAAAAATCGAGTTAGAATCGTTGCAAATTAAGCCATCCAAAAAATTTTAGCTTTTTAGAAAACTGCACTACAAATTAGTTTTAAACGACTACTTAACAGACCTCCAGGTTTTTCAGGTGCCTTGCCGGCGCTTTCTGACTGAACTAAATGTAAACAATAGAACCCAGGAAAATTTTTTACAATCGGTTGCCACCAATTCTGCAACTGTTTCCAATGCAACCGGTTCCACATTGGAGCTATAGACGCAGTTGCTATGGTACCATTTTAAACAAAAATTATCGGTATTAGAATTGATAGTAGAAGGGGTTGTAAAGGAAAATTAGATATTCTACAACCGAGTCTTTTAACCAAAAAAATTTCCTGGGAATGTAAAAAACAAAATATTTAAATTTGTTAATATTTGTTGATATTCATCACCCACATGTCTTTGAAAAATTCACTCATTTTTTGAAAACAATCTCAAAACGCATTAAGAGATGCAAGTAAAATGAAAGTTTTTCAAATTTTCTTTTCAGTAGCTAAATAGAAATCAACATTATCAGTTCAACCGCGGAAATATTGTAGATATTTTTTATAAAATATTTTGTGTGTTTACCAAAATAAACACTTTAAATATATAAAGTGTGTAAAAACACCTAAAAATGTTTACATATTTGTTTAACCCTTAAAGAGTGACGCCAAAAAGATCGCAAATAAAAGTGAATTAAAAATAATATTAAATAAAAATATTTATTTATTAAAAATATTTAAAAATAAAGCAAGTAATGACATTGGAGTAGTACTATACATTACCCAATACCTACACTGTGATACTATGTGACAGACTTATACAGCAGTAAGATTTTGGTCATATTTCGGGAAGAGGATTTCATTTAATAGTGCAATAAATATAGTGAAACATATAATAAGTTGTACTAAAAATGGGTATCGGAGCAAATTTTTGGCCTTCAAAATGCTCTGCCAAAAAACAGAAAGAACTGAGCTAAATTTATATCTGGATGTCCTTTTAGCTCGGGGTGAACGCTATCAGTTTCATGAATAAAATTGAATAGGTCCGGTAAAAGTATTTTTTAGCTAAGCGCTTGGGTTTACCCTTTAAGTTCAATATATTTAAGCTCTTATATAGGGAAAAGATCAGACCAAGGATCTATTTTAACCATTTTGACAATTATTTTATAGAAATTTTGATTTCGTTTTCATTGAAAGCAAAGCAAGTTGTTAGGGTTTCAAGTAAACAAGACCGATATACTGCATATTAAAAAATAATGTACGCGTGTAAAAAAGTTTAGATCTGATCAGATCTTTTCTGATATAAATAGATATGATTGAATCTAATTAGATCCACTACCAGATCTCATCAACTATGATCAACTATGATCAGATATGGCATATGTTATAATACCTTATGGCAAGATCTGATCAGATCTAGTGCCAAATCTGTTCAAATCTAGAGTGATCTGGACAATTGCGCCAGATATGATTAGATCTGATCAGATCTAATTAGATCTCAAATTTGTTCCCAATTTTGAGATCTAATTAGATATGGTAAGATCTACTAAGATCTGGCCAGATATGCGTAGATCTGGTAAGATCTACTGACATCTGGCCAGATCTGATCTTTTTTACACGGAAACGTGAAAATTGTGTAAAATTTTTTTATACGAAAATTTAATTTACAAGTTTATAATTTTTTTGCTGAAAAATTATATTTCCAGTTACTCTGACTATGTTTTTCTTATAAAACAAAATTATCTTTATTAACCCCAGCAAACAAAGATGATCATTAATGACTCACAAATGAGCTCCAAAAACATAAACATTTTTCCACTTTTTCCTATGAAAGTGGTCCGTCCAAAAGAGCCCCCTGTGTCCTCAGAAATGACTCAGAAAAAAGAAAGTATAAAATCGAAATTTTCCTTTTAAATTTAAATAATTTTGTAATCTCTTTTGAGTCCGAAAAATTAACCTTCATTTTGAGACAGCTTTTTAGATTGTAGAGACAACTTTTTGGATTGTTTTCTGAGGGTTCATATTTTCTACCAAAAAAAGTGTTTTAAAAAAAAAACAATAATCATTTTTGTGAGCCATTTAGGAATCTTATTTATGAGCGCTCCGAAATTGCTGACTGGGAAGTAATTTATGTGCCTATTCCTACTTGGAACTCACTGTGAGCGCCATAAGACTATTTTTAAGGCTGAGAGTCTTAACTTTTCATACACAACAACAATAAAATTCAAAAAATTCCAATTTTATTTGTCAATATTATGATTGTGTCGATACCAGGTCTTAATTTTTTTGAAGTTTTCAGACAAGAATTTAAATAAATATAAATTTCTGGAAATATTTGTTAGGTTGAACTACGAACTCAATGATAATTTCTTGTTCTCGTCCAGGAGCGTTATTACAAATAATAAAGAAAAAAAATTGCACAACAATAAAAAATTATCACAATTTGCTTTGTCGTCTTCCAGATCTAGCAATATAGTGAGATCTATATAGAAAAACTTGCATATTCGTTATTTAATTTTTAAAATTTAAATTTTGATTTAGGAGCTTTGAAGTTCGAATGGTATTTTTTACGATTAAAACAACTTACTATGCTTGATACTTAAATAAAGGTTAATTTTAAGAAAAGACCAAAAAACATTCCATTAAAAAAATATTTAAAATTCGCTTATTTCTTATTAGAATTTTGGTACTGAATTTATTCTTTAAAAAAAATATAAATAATTTTTTTTTAATATCTTCACCCGTTTGGGTTAAATACCTGACGAAGTTTGAACTAAGGTTGCCAATATATTTGCCAGAGGACAATTTAAGGTAAAAAAATTTTTTAAAAAATCGTAGTAATAAAATATTAGTAAAGTTTGGTTAAGAAACGTCCAGCAGTTTAATGACTCGTCCGAAATGGGTTAATTTCATAATGATTTGCACTTGTCGCATTGCTAAAAACAACAAACAATACATCAACAAATACAGATCTGTGTAAAAGAATTTTAATAAAGCAGAAATTTAGCACTGGTATACACTCACAATATTATATAGTTAAAACATAGTAAAATAGATATTAAATTAATTGAAAACACAATTAAAAAGAGGAATGCTGCTTTTTCATTATATTCAAACCATTTCGCTATTTATTTTCATACATACATTGTTTAAATAATTTATAAAGAAAATAAAAATAATCCAAAAGTCTGTTAAAACAATATTCAATTTTTAACATAGAGATAGGAAATCAAAACCCAGCCAGAAATCACCTGTGGTACAAAAAATCAAGCACTGGCATACCACAGGGCAACCACGGTGTTGAAAATAAATGACTGGCAGAACACTCATTTGGGACGCTTTGCCAACGTTTGCAAAAAGTGTTTTACCAGTATTTGTTTTACAAAAATTTCGGTGGTTTATACACATATAGTAATCCAGGCATAAAAATACGAAATAAATGTCAAAACAACAAAAGATTTCGTAAAATAAACCATTTTTCGTATATTTTACGAAATTTTTTGTTATTTTGACATTTTTTCGTAATTTTCTGCATGGATTATTATCAGTGTAAAAAAACCACTGGCACAGAATGGGCTTAGAGTGATATGCCAAGGTTTGCAACCAGTGGTTATCCTGTGTTATCTAGCTAATGCTACCAGTGGTACTAAAACCAATTCACTGGTAGAGCAATGATTTTATAAAAATGATGACGTTTCGTTAAAAAAGGTTTGTAGTCAGAAGGTTTCGAGTCCAAATCCGGTTGCAAGGAAAATTTTTTTTTTTGATTTTTTTTTAATTTAAAATTTTTTTGTTTTATAAATTCAAGTTTTGTGTTTGTGGACAAGCTCCTTTAAGATCAGCTTTTTTTTTTGCTCTCCCAGCGCTGGCATATTAGTTTCAAAAAAATGTTTGCCAGTGCTAGCATTTTAGCACAGCCAGTAGTTGTCCAGCTTTTATCACTTATTTATGTATTTAGCCATCAAGTATTATATGTCTCGTTAGCTCAGTGGGTAGAGCAATCGTCTGCCAACCTGAATGCCTGGGTTCAAATCACGGTAGGACCAAAAGCAATACATACGAACTTTTTTAAATGTTATTTTGAAAAATATATTTCTAGACCACCTACCAACGTTTTTCCAACGCTCACAAGTTTTCTTTCTCCAGTTTTTTTCCGGCGCTTTTTGAACAGCCGGTCCTTTTGTCTAATGATGTTATCATTTTGGGAATGGGAAAGCAGTTTTTGCCCACGCTTGTACCACCTTTTAAAGTGCTCTGCCATCGCTTTGCCGTTTGTATTTTTCTGACTGGGTAGGTTCATATTTTTATTGGCTATGCTTTTCTGTATGAGTGAAGAATGTCTTGTAATTTGAACTGAATAATTTTATATATAAACAAACTATTTTGACCAAAAAAGAAGCCGAAATTATTGGAGTTTTTTGTTTTAAAACAGAAAACAGCGAAATTATTTTTTTTTTAAATATAAAACTAAAAATAAAACATTTGACTGAAAATATCAACCGCTACAGAAAATACGTATTTTTGTGTAGTTTGTTTTTTATTGACTGATTAAAAAAAAAGTTAAGCAATTAGGTTTTTCACAAGGGTTGTGCTATCTGTTGTTTCGTCCTAACAAAAAACAGAGTTTTTAAAATTTGTATCTGACTTTAACAACGATTTTCTATTGGATTTTCTATCTATTAGCAAACTCAAACATAGGATACAACATACGTAAAAATATTGTATCGTGCTATTTTCAATTGTTGTATTTTTTCAATTTAAATTGTAACAACTCTGTTTTTTGTTAGGCCAATACAACGACACAACAAATAGCACACCCCTTGTGAACAACTTTCATATGTTTCAATATATTTTAATTGAATCTTCAATTGAAAACAAATTTTACCTATTACTTTTTATATAAACGTCAATCGGTTATGGAAAATATATTGCGAGTGCATCTTATTACCATAATATTTACCGCAGTAATAATACCAAGCTAAACTCTATCCCCTAGAAAAAAAATATATATATAATTTTAGAATATCATAAATTTATAAAACTTGCTATTACCAATGATGTATGAAGCATTATATGAACGGTGTAGTGTACCTTTTATTTCCGACATAAATCGTGGTCATTGGCTAAATCCAAGTGATTTTATTTATGCCGGCTTAAGTTTGGGATTTCGATTAGATATTTTAGGATCATCATGGAATACAGATTCTGGAGGTAAGTTCCCTTATATTCAATACTTCCAATTCACTTCAAATACTAAATTATTTTCATATTGTTGCAGTGATAGGTGTTCTACCAAAATATCTACTATGCATGGTATATTATATAATACCAATGTTAGTTACTCAAACATTTATGGGTCAATTTTCCAACAGCGGTTTCATAGCAGCATTTCGTTTGTCACCTTTATTTAAAGGTACGTTTTAAGGTTTGCTTAAATAACATACCCAAATTTAACTGCTACTTGTTTAGGAATTGGTTATGTCGCATTGGTTTTAAATATTTGCGTACTCATCTATTTTAGTCTATTTGCTCTCATACCGTTGGTATTTTTAATTGGTTCTCTGCACAAAACTTTACCTTGGGATTGTGAAAGGCAATTAAATTTGACTGAACACTTAAAAGAGCACGTAAGTATTTACGGTGGGTCTCATACTCAAGATTTAAGAGTTAACTAATAGTTAACCTAAAAATTTGTCGTTGTTTTATATACAATTTTTTGACATTTTGTGTTGTTTCATAGTTAAGTTAAAGTTAAACCTACAGAGTGCGACCCACCGTTGACGTTATAGTTATAATTTAATTATAGTTATAAATTAATTTAATATCTTTTTTTAATTTCTTAAATTTTCTTTCAGTCTTGCCAATGGTCCAATAATACTGAATGTAACACATATTCGACAATAGGTAAAACAAAATCTATTTTAATACTTATTTTAAATTAGTATTTGGAAACAAAGTTGTAGTTGGTCACCACCAATGCTAATATCAATATTCCTAAATGAGATTATCTAAAATAGCAATTAGAATTAACCGTTGATTGTGTTTGGGCTTATGGATGAATGTAATACTCCATTTATACCTGAGCAACAATTACCTGGTTTTTGGTTCTTGTAGTTTTTAACTTGTCACAATGCATACAAAAAAAAACAAGCAAAAACTAGCTTTGTACAAAAACTAGGTGGTTTTTGCTCAAGTATAAATATAGTATAATACAAATATTTTTGTATTCATATAAATCATGAGCATAATAATGCGACACACTGTGGAGTATGAGTATTATTAGTTGTTAATATTCCCAGCAAAACCTTCTATTACCAGGTAAAGGGAAATGTAATAAGAAACCAAAAATTGTAACTACTTACACTTTGGTCGCATAACACATTATTTTAACATGGGGGTGTCATTGGGGGTAAATGGTTGCTTA
This sequence comes from Leucophora obtusa, assembly GCA_949987735.1. Classification (NCBI taxonomy): domain Eukaryota; kingdom Metazoa; phylum Arthropoda; class Insecta; order Diptera; family Anthomyiidae; genus Leucophora; species Leucophora obtusa. Next base: position 124,104,610 of record OX465298.1, read on the forward strand.
AATCGTACAGGTATAGACTAAAATAAGTGATTACGAAGGAAGTACTGAAATAAGTTGTTACTTGTAATATTAAATTCCCTAGTTAGCTAGTACATACTTGTTTGGAGTGAAATAAGTCGTTACACATTAGTACAAATTTCATTGGTTACAAATAAGGAATAAAATAAGACGTTACCAGTAATGACTTTGTTTAAAAGTACACCGATCCGAGCAATGTAATTAGATTCTAAATTTTTATTAGATCGTACTTTCGCATAATAAGAAGTTATAATATAATACGAATAACTTATTATTTTTACCCTTATTAATAAGTTATTATTAAACACAATATCGGTAATATATTATTTTAAAGGCTCCAAATAATTAGTGATATATCTCCATATCGGTAACTCATTATTTCATACCTTCTGCCTAAGTATTTATGTATCACAATATTAGTAACGTATTACTTTAGGTTTCTAAATAAAACAAAGGGTAAAGGGGTACCCATTGCCAGGCAATGCGTTACCAAGGTTTTGCTGGGTTACTCATACGCTCATACGAACTTCAGAACTTGTGTTTATTTAGAGTGGTAACAAAAAACGTGCGGTTACCGCTAAGGGTAACGCTATTTCACCTACTACGGCACCGGTGTTTTAAGTATAATGGTATTTCGATTATTTCAGTAATGGTATTTTAAGGTTAACGGCATTTATTTCGATAAAGGGTTTTTAAGGGTAACGATGGGATCTTGAAAATAGCACCAACCAGATTAAAAATAGTACTTTTTCAACCTTTGTATTACGAAAAATTTTTTTAAATTATTAATAACAAAAAACAGACATGTACAAAAGTTCTTACTTTACTTTATTTTACCTTGTTGTATTATTCTTTCCCAGGGCTGGCAAAACTATTACGCGCGTGGCAGTAGTGGCGAGCAAGAGGATTGGTAATATTTATAAACTTTGAAAATCATAATAATTTCGTTTATAGAAATGTACCAGAAAAAAGCAAATTTGCAGTTTATTTATTTTATTATAAATTAAAATATGCTGTTCCTTTATTTTTTTTTTTTTTTTATTATTTAAATTGTTTGTATTAGAGTTGGGTAAGTGAGCACAATTTTTTACAAAATATTTACATAATCTATACAAATCTCTGTAGCAAAATATATGGGTAGAGTTTTAGTAAATGCAACTTTATGAATAATAAAATTTTCCCCCAAATCCCCCTTAGAGGTGTGAACAACCCCTTCTTCAACAATAATGTACAGAGATTTCTTGTAAATTTGTATTATAGGCGCCCAAGAGTACATTTCAACAGTTTTTTCTACTTACAAGGTAGGTATCCCAGTGGCTTCTCTTCGATTTTAATAAAATTTATATATTATGTGACAGAAGAGAAAAAAATGAGAGGCACGTTTTTCTTTTAGCGGCCCAATCAAACGTTATGAAGCAAAGCACTCGAGAAAATAAAAATTTGATGCCCATATTGCCCATGCCGAAAAGCCAGGGTTGCGGATTATTGGAAATATTATGAAAAGTAAGAAAAGTCTTCGAACGATTACGAATATCGGAAAAAGCTCAGATACGCCCTCAATTAAAGTAAATAGGCAATATTATACGTGAATTTAAACCGAAACAAACAAGAATTCCTCAAACAAATGATATTTGAAAAAATCTCATAATTGAATAAAAAAAAGTAGGACATGCTTGGACATTTTCGTATACCAATATGTGAGCCTCCAAAAAAGATTTCGTTTAATATACAATTTGACTATTTTTCTTTCAAATTATAGGAAATAGGTTAAAAAAGGTAAAATTGGGTAACTGTTGTCCCCACTTTTAAACCACTAGATGTTCCATATTTTTTTCTGCTCTATCATATATCCGAATCTCATTAAGATTAAGTTTCGTTTAGCAATAACATACAAGTTTGCCCTATCAGGGTCAATCGCTTTGTAAGTTTTTCTCCACTAACCGAAAACTTTCTTTTGAAATTGGAGTTATCCACCACCGTAAATAGTACTGCATTGTGTAATAAAACTTTTCCTTAATATTTTAATATTTAAGCATAATTTCCTTGAATGGTCTATTTCTATTTCCAAAAACTGGGTATGGAAAAAGTTCGAGAAATTTGAAACCCTAACTATGTGCTGACTTTACTGAGGAAACGCAGCAGCCATCGGCCTAGCTGAAATTAATATTTTCTTTGAAATTTCTTCTAAAATGTAGATTTTTTATCTTTATAAATAAATATATTTTTCACTTCAAATCAGTTTTATTCACTATAGGGAATAAATATGAGCATTTTGTAATCGATCATAAGCCTGATTTCCTGTTTTGAAGTAGTCACACTATCAGTGGGGTTATGGCCAGCCACGTAATTCTAAGGCAGCCCTTAAATTGACTAACATATTCGGTGTTGCCAACTACAATTCCAATAACTAGTTTTCAAGAATATACCATTAAATTCACTTCTATTTGACAGATTGCTTTATGATACAGAAAAAATTGCCAGCGGTTATATATTTTGAGTAAGTATAAGAATTATTGTTATTAACCGTACTTTAACCTATATAGTCATATACGTCCATGCATAGTTTAAGGTATGACCATACATGATTTCATATATTTCCAAATATCTTTGGATCCGAAATTTGAGTGTATATGGAGGTACATTTTCATATATGACTATATATGCTCACATATGAATCACATATCCACATATATGATCGTATATAGGCATATACCTCCATATACCCTCAAATTTCGGATCCAAAGATATTTGGAAATATATGAAATCATGTATGGTCATACCTTAAACAATGCATGGACGTATATGACTATGTATGCCCATGCATAATCGCATACTAGCCAATGTATGATCATGTATGTTCATATATATTTCGATTTTCACATGTGAGTTTTAATTTTTAACTACTTTTAATTAGTTTTAGTTAAAATTTTTACAATTTCAATTAGTGTACACAATTGTACATTTTAATAATTATATAAAAAGTTGACACCTAAAAGACATTATAGTGCACTTCCATTTTTTTTACAAGCTAACGCGTATACGTTAAGGGGAAAATACAGCTATAATGAGAAACATCTGATTTAAATTTACCCTAATATCAATTCAAGTTTTATGGTCAATCTTTTTAAGAATCAGCAAAGTGATATTTTAATATTTTCCATTCTTCTAGATCATTATTTAATAACTCAAATATTTTTGGAATGTCTTGGCAAATGATAATAGCTGCAATCAGTGTATGGGCTATAATAGGATTCATCGTATATGAGTTTTCTAGCATAGAAAAGGTAAAATTTAAAAGCAGATTTCAGCACTCGTGATTTATGTTAATATTTCTTTTACTTTTTCAGATCGGCAAAGTGATTCGTTACTCGGTGCGTGCCGTTATCGTTCTCTTAATTATACTAATTATTCGATTTAGTTTTTTACCTGATGCTGATTTAATATTTCATAAAATATTTAAATTTAATTGGAATGATTTTGTAAACGATATGAAAACAATTCCAGCACATGGTATTTCAGCCCTCGACCCGGGCTGGGGTCTCTTCATAACATTGGCTAGTTTTAATAAATTTAAAACTAATATTTGGTTCTCTAGTTGTGTAATTGGTATTGGACAAATTTTTATACTTTTTGGTTTGAATATTATGGAAACATTTACAACACAATATATAAATGGTACGAAGGAAACACTATTTATCTTCACTGACAATAGTTTAATTATTTTTCTTTTAGATTTAACACTTGATAGCTATCGTGAAGAACGAGCGACATATCGAACACTTTACTTGTCTAGTGGTAGTATTATTGCTGACATGAAATGGGCAAATTTTTGGTCTTTAGTATTCTATTTTATGTTATTTTTAGCGGCCATTACTTTGATGGTAAGTGTTTTTTTTATATATATGGACATCTATTTATTATTCAAAATTTTATTAGAAAATTGTTAAATACTACACTCAAAAATAAATATTTTTTTTTATTTATGTATTTAATTTTTAGATCATACAATTGTATTCTATATTGTATAGTTTGTGTGATGAACTTATCTTACTTCGGGAACATAAGATTCAAATAACTATGATACTTTTAAGTGTTATGGCTGTATGCTCCTTATATTTAACTTCTATTGTAAGTTGCAATTTGCGTTTAAATATTTATATTAATTCTTATGTCTTTAATTAATATTTTAGCTTGGCATTAATAATTTCGGTTATTTACAATTGGAAATATATATTATTCAATCATTATTCGATTTTCTTCTAATTATAATTATTTTGTGGATATATGGTCATAATAGATTTCAAAGGGATGTAGAATTTATGATCAGTGGCTATTTTTGCACCTGGAAAATTTACTTTTTAAAGTTTATAACACCCGTAGTTATGCTAGTTTCATTGGTAAGTTCTACTAAGCGCGTTTAAGAAATAAATTAAAGGTAATGGAATCTAAATTTTAAGAAAAAATTCTTCTATGTATACGGAAAATTATTTACTTACTCAGTAATTATGTTCTTAAAATTAAAATAGTTAAAATTTCACTTGTTCATTTACACCATTTGATGAATTTTTATTTTCTTTTGCAGGTCCTTGCCTTAATATATTATTATCTAAGTGTAATATTTACTGAGGATTCTCCAAATACTCTACTCGAGACTTTATTTAGACCACTGCCATGGTTGTGTTTAATCATTTACGCCATATATTGTTTATTCAAAGTTAAGGGTTCATTTACCACACGTTTAATGAAATGCTATCAACCTTCTGATTGGTATCCAGTTGATGTCGAAGATCAACAAAAATATAAAGACATCATGGATAATGTAAATATGATTCATCAAATGAATACACATAATAGACATCCGAATGGAGAGGATAGTATTTGAAAAAACGGACTTTTGCTAAATTTAAGGAAAGATTTTTGTTTAGAAAATAAAAAGTTTTTCCCAAAAACTATTATTTTTGTTAAACATTGTTTTTCTGTTTTTTAATAAGCGTGTGAATTAACTGTGGTTATGTTATATCAGTTCAGTATTTTACAAAACATTAACTAAAAGTAATGGTTATGTCTCTCATCCATTTGAACAGCTTGTGGCTGTACACAGGAAACGGCTTATTTTAAGGTAAACTAAAGATGAATTGATAAATTTTATGCTTAAGTTTTTTCTATGCGAGGTATTGTTTTTGTCAAACAAAACCAGTCGGATCAACCTCAGCGTCTCGAAAGTATCAATGATATTAATAGCTTATTTCGTATATAAAATGAGCATTTTCAATGATATTGTAACGATGACTAGTAAATCACATGTATTAGATTTTTTTAAAATCTATTTCTTTTATTTTATTACCCTTATAAAAACCACATATCAAAAATTTAAAAAATTTCTTTTATATTTAACACTCTTATTTCAATTTAAATTATGCTTTACTAATATAATTTTTTGTTTTTCATATTTTATATACATATTTAAATTTAAATTATATTTTATTATAACTAATTCTTTAAGTACAAAATTTAAAAAATTTTTTTATATAAAATCAACATTTGCTTGCGTTGCTTTCATTTCCGTATTTAATGCTAAGCAGTCTAAATAATATGAGGGTGAATTCCAAATTCAATACACATAACATGATTCGCGTATTTACTAAACTTAAACATGGCTTAAACTTTGTTCATATTAATGCACAAAGTTTAAATATTAAAATAGAAGAGTTCCGTTACATATTTGAGTCTTCCAATGTGGACGCAGTCTGTGTCTCCGAAACATGGTTCAACGAACAAGTTAAAGATGAATGCTATAAACTGCGGGGATATAAGCTCTTCAGAGCAGATAGAAAACAGAAAAAGTGTAATAAGGATAAAAAAGCTGGTGGTGTTGCCATCTATGTTAGAAATAATGTAAGATGTAAAGTTAAAACTAAATCAAAAGATGGTGATCAAATTGAATTTTTGTTTTTAGAATTGTTTAATGGGAACGAAAAACTTTTGTTTGGGAGTGTTTATAGACCAAATAAAAATATTAATTCAGAAGCATTCTTTTTGGAGTTGTCTAATATTATTATAGGGTATACAAATATTATAATAGCTGGTGATTTCAACAGCAATATTTTGATAGAAACTACGTTCTCAGATGGAATGCAATATATTGGCTTAGAAGCTGTAAATAAAACTATACCCACACACTATTCCACCAATTCAAATTCGCTCATTGACATATTTTTCACTAATGCCTTGTCAAAAATATTATTGTTTGAGCAAATATCTGCGCCTATTTTTTCCAAACATGATCTTATTTTCAACACTTACGATTTTAAACCCTATTTTAAACACTATTGACGAAAGCTTCAGCTATCGTGACTTTAAACATATCAATTATTCAGCTTTATATGATAAAATTTTACATATTGACTGGGATTGTATATTTTACTTACCATGTGTTGACGATCAACTTAACTTTATTCAAGTAAACATCAAACAACTCTTCGATGAATTTGTTCCTATGAAAACAAAAAGGAAAACAACAAATTATTAAATATCTAATCGAACAACGTAATATAGCTTATACGAGATGGAAAAGATTTAAGATCCCTGAACTACAAGCAACATTTCGCTTTCTTAGAAATAAAGTTAATACCAGTGTTAGAACTGCCAAATCTTCCTACTATAACACAAAATTTTCAAACTGCTTAAACGTTAAGGCGAAATGGAGCGAAATTCGAAATATTGGAATAGTTAACAAAACGAGAGGTTATACTACGGATATAAATGTTGATGATTTAAATAAAAAATTTACGGATTTGCCAGTACCTACCGCTAATGTTTCCTATTATAAGAACCAAAATAATGTAGGTGATCCAAACCAATATACAAAAGCTTTCTGAGTATCAAGTCTAATGCGACTAGCTACGATGGTGTTCATCCAAGATTTATAAAAATCATATTCCCTACTATAATACCATATATTACGCACCTTTTCAACTCGATTATTACTAAATCAACATATCCTACTAAATGTAAGCACGCCAAAATTGTTCCTATACCAAAAACCGAAAAAGAATTCCGCCCAATAGCTATACTACCCTTCTTGTCAAAAATAATTGAACGCTTAATGCATCACCAACTCAGTAAATTTATTCAGGATAACAACTTGCTTACTCCTAGACAATCGGGGTTTCGTCCTCAACACAGCTGTGTGTCTGCTTTGATTGATGTGGCAGAGTATATACCATCACAAATTGATGATGATAAAGTTGGTTTTTTAATTCTCTTGGACCATTCCAAGGCATTTGATACCGTCAATACTGAAATACTTACATTGAAGTTAAGTAAAATATTTAATATTTCTTCTACGGCTACAAAGTTGATGGCTTCATATTTAAGTGGCAGATCACAATCGGTGTTCAATGGTGAAAATATATCTAGTACAATAGAACTAGGAAGAGGTGTACCACAAGGATCTATTTTGGGTCCACTATTATACTCAGTTTATGCCAATGATCTTCCGAATCAACTACAATACTGTAATATCCAAATGTATGCAGATGATGTTCAACTATATATAAGTTGCAAAATTTCTGAAATTGATGACTGTACGCGCAAAATTAATGCTGACTTGGAAAATATCAGATCTTGGGCTACAACTAACGGATTATGCCTCAATCCAAATAAGTCTAAATGAATGTTGATTACTAAAAGAACACTAATTATGCCATATATTCCCGTCGTAACTTTGGGTGAGTCGAAAATCGATTTTGTGGATAAGGTGAAAAACCTTGGAGTCACATTTAATAAATACCTGCACTGGAAAGATCACGTTATCGTCACAACTGGAAAAGTATACGGTATGCTAAGAAATTTATGGTGCATAATTGTTTTCAAATTGTGATTCAATCAGTATGAGCAAATTGAACGTCGCTTTTAATAATATTGCACGATATGTATTTGGCATACAACGACGTGGCAGAATATCACACTACTCTAAGCAAATTTTTGGTGTCACATTTCAAAACCTTTTAAAGTGTAAGACATTAATATACCTTCATAAGATAATCTACTCTCGTCAGCCAGAATACCTTTACGGGAGACTTAACTTCTTCAGGTCTGAAAGAGGCCTCCGTATTATTCAGATACAACATACGACTACTTTTTCGGATCTACACTTCTATATTAATGCCATAAGAATTTGGAATAGTTTGCCCCCTCATTTACAGATAATTAGCAACGCAATGCAATTTAAAAAACTAATATATGAATATTATAAATAACATTTCAATTAAATTTCCACCGAATTTTTAGAAGTTTAACAATAGCTGTATTTTCGACTTAACTATATCCGTTAACTCTGAAAAAAATTCAAAGTGCATAAAAACGCGTTCAAGACTAAAACTAACATATTACTTTTCGTATGCACGTTAACTTTCAACACGGATAATTATCAACGTTGAAAACTCAAAGTTTATACATTTTCACATCTAACGTAACTTATTCGCGTTACTTCCTAAAAACTTTTGCTGAGGCAAGTTCGATTATAACTGAATAATTATGAACATAACCTGTTTAAATTTGTTTTGTACTACAATCGGTTTAACGTATATTTACTTTAAATACTTAACGTTGATAGACATGAGACAAAATACAGCTAATATAATTTTTTTATTTTCTACTTTTTTTTCCTTTATTTATTATTATTATTATTTTTGTCCATTATTTTTTTTTTTTTTTATAAATTAATTTTTGTTAGTAAATATTATATGTATATGTATTTTGAATGCACATTGACAAATTTACCAATAATTACTATTCAGTGCTTTTATATAAGATTAAATCTTTGTACTGAATTATAAGAAATTAAATAAATAAAATAAAATAAAATAAAATAAAATAAATAAATAATAATTATGATGAAATATATCGGCAACGATATTAAAAAATATCATTTTATCATTCAAAAGGAGCAAAAAAATTCCTATTTGCACAAACATTTTGTATATTTTTTCTCATATACAAAATTTTTGTGCAAATAGGAATTTTATTCCATATTTCTTCCTCTCTTTGCTAAAAAAAAAAAAATTACTAACTTTGAGAAAAATCGCTGCCCTAAATTTATTAAAAATTTTAAATTTCTGAAAATTTTTCTCTAGAAAAGATTTTAAGGCACATTAACACCAAAGCCGGTCGCTCCCCATACGAAAAAAAGTTGTGGCAGTCACCCCCTAGAATTAAAGATTTGTTAAAGGTGATTTAAAATTTTTTTCCACGCCCCTTGATACCGCCTTTTTTGAATTTTGTTTCCTGTGTCGCCATTTATATTGTTCGATCGAAATAATACAACAGCTGCATTTCCCTCTTTGACCATTTTTGACTCCAACGTCAAATTCTACTAGTGACTTCTGGCTTCTCAGCAAGAGGCGTGGCAAAAATAATTTTTTTTTAAATCATCTTTAACTAATCTTTAATTCTAGGGAGTGACTGGCACTACTTTTTTATCGACCCACCCCTAATGTACACATGAGAGAAAACTACATGAGATAGAGCAAAAAGCAATCATAAATAGCTCAAATCATTCACAATAGAGACATTTACAGGTGTTTTTTGCTTTGGGCTTTGCTGTGTTCTGATATATGTAGTAAATTTTATGGCCAACACTTTTGTAGCATACTTTATCCCCGCCCTCCCCCTTTGTAAGTGCGTTTCTTGCGATTTGTAATAAGAGAGCCAAAAATTACCGTTATATGGGGGATTTAGAGGGTCAATATGTCCCACAAAAATGTTTGCCTTTATATTTTCTACAAAGTTGCTGAACATACCCCACACCTCAGACAAAAAGAACACATAGTTTCATATACCGATATGCTGCACGAATAGGCCAAAGTTTGGGGAGGGGGGCACTTTAACACCCTTAAAATAAAATTCCGATGTAATCTTTCAAAACGCCGACACAGGTATATTTTTTATTTTGTCTTCTCTACCAGAATCCATTGTCAAAACCCCGTAATTTTGGAAAAAAAAGTTCGAAATTATTATACAATTTATATATTTATATTTTGCAAAAGTATTTTTTTGTTCGCTCCACCCGCAGTTTCCGATAGATTGAGCATAAAAAATAATATGTGTACTAAAATTGGATCTTTTCGGCGCATATAGGCCAGTCAGTTTGTACTTTTGACCCTTAAAATTACCTAAAAACACTTCAAAGCTTTTTTGCGCCATAACTCCTAAATTTGCGGTTTTCCAATACTATATAAGTGTTTTTATGCAGAATGAGAGCACAAGCACTCTCTTCATACTAATCTTTGGTCTAAATATTACTTCTCGTGGCGTTTTAAGCGGATAAAATCAAAACTTGTGTTAAGATTTCATTTTAAACGGCCTTCGCTAAAATTTGGACAGAGACAGTTAGGATTGGTTATCATTTTTTTGTAGGGTACACTCTAATTAAATTCTGTTGAAATTTACCCAACTTATAGTAGGAAACTGAACTCCTACTATAAATTGGGTAAATTTACTCTATGTGCGTAATTGAAAAAAAAATACGCACATTGTGTTTAAGTTGGTGCACAAATAAATTGTAATTTTACATTAAAAGTGCGTAAAAATTAAATGAAATTTTGAAATTAGTGTGTTAATTTACTAAATTTGTGTGTAAAAAAGCACGTTTCACGTGTAAATGTACGCATAAAATCCACAAAAAATGTGCAAAAATCCACAGAAAGTGCGTAAAAATAAAATATAATGCGTACATTTACAACATTTAAATAAAATAACAAATTAATTTTTAGTACGTATTTTATTAATAATAATATCCGAGTCATTCTCTCATAATCGTTTATGTCCAAATTAGTCGTTTTGGGATCTTAAGGCATTTGTATAAAATTCATATAAAAATTTGTTATAACTATTGAATGGGTGCGATGACTCCTGGTCAACAAAATGCCTTCTTTGAAAGGGAGGCAGTAACCGTCAACAATAACAGGAGAAAACGCCTTAAGCGAGATATGGCCTACGCAGGAACAACTGAGTGCAATGACTCCTGCTCAACAAAGTCAGTATTCATTGAGTACTGCCTAATTTGCAAAGAAAGCATTTTGTTGAGCAGGAGTCATTGCACTCAGTTGTTCCTGCGTAGGCCATATCTCGCTTAAGGCGTTTTCTCCTGTTATTGTTGACGGTTACTGCCTCCCTTTCAAAGAAGGCATTTTGTTGAGCAGGAGTCATCGCACCCAGTTGTTTTACCTAGGCCGTATATCTCTTACGGCGTTTTCTCCCGTTATAGTTGACGGTTGTTGGTTGACTGCCTCCCTTGCAAAGAAGGCATTTTGTTGAGCAGGAGTTATTGTACCCAGTAGTTCCTGTGTAGGCCGTGTTTATCTTACGGCGTTTTCAATTTTCAAATGAGGTTTTGGACTACCACATGCGTTAATAATAATTACCAAAAACAATTTCATGCTTATGTTGCTATTTCCAGACTCTAATGTATTTGTGGAAATGTTGTATTTCACAAAAAATAATCCGTTTTCGCTTTTTCTTTTTATTATTCATAATTTTTTTTTTTTTTAATTTTTTCCAATTTGAAATGTCAGAATATTTATTACTATTATTGTATAGTATATTTACCAACTTTGTGCGTAAAAATTTTATTTAACAAAACAATCGTAATTTTAGGCACAATGTGTTTATTTATAAGCACATAATGTCTAAAAATACTTTGTGTGTGTATTATTGCGTATGGAAGTGTGCACAAAAAAAGTTTACGCATTTTTTGTTTATATTTACCGAATTTTCGTAAAATTAAACAAAATTTTACCCATTTTATAGTAGTAAATTTACAAACATTTTTTAGAGTGTAAGATATGTTGTTTTTAAAAACCAATTATATTTGCAACATAGATCTCTTATTCCACGAAAGAAAGACCAAAATCGGACTGAAGTACCTATTTATTATACATTCTGCACATGCAAATGTAGTGCTATAGAACAGCATATTCGATTAATTGCATATATTTCTTGGTTTATCAATGGAATAAATACCCAGCCAGTAAAATACAAACGAAAAAGCGCTGGCGTGGCACTTTAACAGGTCCTGGCAAGAAGTGGTTTCCCAATCCCTTCTCGATTTCATAAAAAAATTTGTAAAAACTAAAAATGTGTATGGGGACCACCTTAAAGGTTGACTATAAAGGGTAGATATATTATTAAATTGTGTTAATGGGTATCGGTCTAACATACCACCCCTCTAGGACGCTTTATGGGATGGTAGGAGCTGACTTCATTAAAACAAATTATAAAAAAAAAAATTTGTATGGGGACCGCTCTAAGGGTTGAAGATAGAAGATAGATATATTCCTAGAAAATATTGTAGTTCAAAAAATACAGGGGTCAGTCATACATTTGACTTCTGTAGGTGCACCCTTAGGACAGTTAAAGCGGTGAGAGTAAATTTTTTGAAAAATGTCATTTGTATGGGAGCCCTCTTAGGAAAAAATGCTAAAGAGAATAAATCAATGGGGGTCGGTCTTACATTTTACCGCTCTAGGGGCGCCCCCTGGGAAGTTGTAGGGCTTTGGCTTTGGTCCAGAGCACCGTGAAAAATGTATCAAATTTGCAAAATTCTAAACTATATACACTCAGCGATTATTTATTTGTCAAAAGAAAAGATTTGGTATCCATATTTATTTAGAACATATTGTTTCCACCACATTGAATTTCTGATAAAACTCGAAGAATCGCGAATTTCAAAAAAAAAAAACATGAAACACGTGTTCACTTAAGTCGTCTATAGATTATGATATGTAATTTTGACATTTCAATTACAAATATCTCTGAACAAAAGTGTAAAAAATTTGTTTTTTTTATAGAATTTCCTTGAAAATACAACATGTCAGGATATGCTTGAAAATGCTATATATAGTTTGGACGCGTCTCAAAAAAACCTTTCATATGATACCCATATTGAGTATGTTGTCTTCAGCTAAGATGCAAATTTCTTACAAAAACTAAAAAAAATAGCTTTTTTAAAAATGGTCCAGATCTCATTCCTAGACCCGAAATATTTTGGGAATCATCATAAAACAAACCAAGGTTTATTTTGAGGGGGGCACTTTTTTTAACTTTTTTTCGTGAGTCGGTCTATTGTATAATAAACCGATACTTCAAAGTCAAATTTTGGTCAGTTTGTCATGGAATAACCGATATATAAGCCAAGTGTACTTTATGAAAACTATACATAACATTATACAAAATAATGAAAACCTATATTAATAGTCTTTGTCGAAATTTTAACGAGGATCGTTTAAATGAAGTCTTTACACAAATTTTGACTTTGTCACCTTAAAACTTCACTATACATCATACTTAGCTAGAAGTACAGTATGAAGGAAGTGTTTGTCTTCTTATTCTACATAAAAATGCCTATATAAGTAGTATATTTTCAAAAAAAGATAAACTTAGAAGTTATGGCTCAGAAAAGCTTTGAAGTGTTTTTAGGTAATTTTTAGGGTCAAAAGTTTAAACTGACGAGCCTGCATGCCCCCGAGAGATCCGATTTTTGTTCACATATTATTTTTTATGCCCAATCTATCGGAAACTGCCGGTGCACAGTGGTTCCAAACCAAAAAAAATTATAATAATTATAGATCTTCTAAACTACTGATCCAATCGAAAAAAAAATGTTCACAAGAACTAAAGAGAAAGATCTAGGCTTACAGAAAATTAGTATTGTAGCTACCCTGTTTTGTCACAGGGTGTGCTACAAGGTGTCAAAGTTGATCATCTCGGGTATACATAAGATTTATTATCGTGCAACTTTTACAAATGCGATCCGATTTAGCTGATTTTAGACTTTTTGTAATCTAGGTTATAAGATAAATAAAAACATGTATCTCTTATAGTTTAAAAAATATTTAACTTTGATTTTCAAATTTTTCAAATTGCATTTTTTACCTTGACTTTTTTTGGTTTTTTCCCAATAAGTATTTCATTATCAGAACAACATGTTTGAAATTTTGTTGTGTCATTGTCATGAACTTGGTTAATTTCAAAATGAAAACCATTTTTAACTATCTCTAGCCGTTTAACAGTGATAGTTTTTGAAACTCAAAACTTTTAAGAGTGTCCTGAAAATGGCATTTTGCAAAAAGGGCAGTTACTTCATTTACTTTTAACATTTTTGGACATTTTCTAAAAATATAAGCTAGAGAAATACTTAGTAATCCAATTCAGAATATTTTTGTGCATACACCCTACATCCAGCAATGGTCGAAAATGATGAATTTTTGAAAAAAATTTAATGTTTTTGAATGTGGCAAAAAAAGTCACGCCACTTAGACAAATTTTTTTAATTTTGAACCATAAACAAACAAGCTCCAAAGGATTTTCCCTTAAATTTCCCGCCGCCCGCTCAAGAACATCGACAGGGGAACAAATTTTGTGGAAAAGGTCATATTTTCAAATGCATTTTCTTTATTTGTAAAAAAAAATATATGAAAATTACTTATTTTTGTAAAATTTTAATTTTTTTAATTAAATGGTAAACAAGTGTCATACACTAAAAAAGTCGTTTCGTTACTGGTAATAGTTATTTTTACATAAAAAGTTAAATTTATATGTAATATTTTGAAATAAAATCGATTGTAATTTTTTTTTTTTTTTTTTTTTTTTGTTTTTTTACCGGGGTGTTTAACATTTGAAATAGTTTATAATATTTTTTTATATATTAACAAATAAGACTTATATCTATTTAATGATATATAAAATGTTTATATAATTTATTCCATCGAGTCAAACTAATGCACTCAAAACAGACATCGCAGTTCAAAATTTAATATTCGATAATTTTTTCCATGCTTAGTAGACTGGCCCTTATTTGTAACGTTGTTCCGAATCCCGCTCCCTGAGGCTTATTTTGTGAGGTTACTAGAAAAACTATTCCAGAAAAAATTTCAGCTCAATCGAAGAATTGTTAAGCTATCCCTGGCCCTTCAAAGTTTTGAATGCGATTTACAAGGGGGGGGGGGGGGGGGTAATATCTTTTTTGGCTTCTTTTGAATATACTGGCTCTTAAATAACTGTATTTCTGGAAAATGTTAATAGAATCGTAATCTAGACTGACCCAATAAACCAAACGATATCATCACGATATCGAAACATATCACCCAGGTGATATTTATTATCATATATGATAATCACTTGTGATACGAAAACGATAGATTTTTTCTTCTAAAATGTACTTTTCGCAACGATATCATATTTCCAAGAAATCATGATAACGTTCTCGCTATCGAAAATCCCTGAAATAACGATAGTAAAATCGCCAAAACCTGGTCCAGCATCGAAACACCATCGTTATTCCAGGCGATTTCGATATCGGAAAGATATCATATATGATAGCAAAGCCGAAATTCTTTTAAAATGAGATAAAATGAATGAATGAAGTCATAATGAAAAATTGATAATGAAATCGTCATATTCATAAGAAAATTCGCACTCTCCTAGATTTTGCAACTATAATTATCCAATAAAAAAGAGTATAAATAGCCAAACGAAGTAAAAATTGCAAGTTTTTATAAATTTTATTTGTTTCTGAAAACTGTGTGAATTTTTGTAAATAATGAATATTTTGAAGTACACTTTGTCATAAAACTTTATCGAAAACGATATTATAATCTTATTGGAATATCACATTGTTTTCGGATATATAAGGTGATAGCGATTTCGCTACCGTATCGTTCTTTGGTTTATTGGGGAATTACTTTTTTTAAAAGGCATACAAATCCAAAATCGGTTGGAAAATATTGAAGTTACTGTAATTCGCCCAGACCATTGTAGGGTTAAAATGGGATATATTATGAATATCGCAAAAAATAAAATATTTTTTTCAAAAACTCTAGTTTTATTTCTGAGATCTATAAGTATTCAGACATAATTTTTGTCTCTCTTGAATTATGCTAACCTAGTCCCAGGTATGGACAAATATGGATTATTTTTTTTTTTTGTAAATTTACCATACTCTAATTTTGAATTTTTTAAAATTTTATTAAACAAAATATGAAAAAAGTGGTCAACGCATAGGTTTTTTTAATACACCTAGGAGAATAATCCTACTGAAAATTACACATATCCCTCATTTAACTTAGTAGTGACGGCATTTTAAATTTGAAAATTTAACCCTTACGGGCACATTAGATCAAAATGATCCCAAATTTTTAAAATGTAAAAAAGTGCCATTTGACGTGAAAATCGACAATCAAATCTGAACAATTTTTTCCGATTGGATCAGTAGTTTAGAAGATCCATAATTATTACCATTTTTTTTTTTTTGTAGTTTGCAACCACTGTGAAACCTAAAATCGCAAAATTATATTCTGACTCACACAATTCGTTTTGTTTGTTCTTATTCGAAATTAAAATTCTAAATGAAATTTTTTTGAAGTTTTCTGCACAATTTTCAAAAAAAAATTTGATTAAAAAAATGTTAATTTTCCTTGAAATTTTCTTTCATAGTGACTTAAATATTAGCTTGCGATGTGGTGCAAGTGCTCCAAATTGTTGTAAAAAGTGGTGTTAGTATAAGCAGAATAAACATTATAAATGAATAAATAAACAAACAAATTGTATGACTTTTTTAATTTTATTTTATCGGGATATACAATACTAACACTTCATTTATACTTGAGGAAAACCAGTTTTTGCTTGTTTTTTTGTATGCGTTTTGACAAGTTAAAAACTACAAGTGTCAAAAACCAGATAGTTTTTGCTCAGGTATAAATGTAGTATAAAACATTTAATAAAACAAAACAACAATGTTTTTCTTTTATTTTTAACTGAGAAATAGCTCTGATAAATCGCTTTGATATCCCAGCCAGCAATTCCGGAGCGCTCATAAATAAGATTTTTAAATGGCTCATAGAAATGATTATTGTTTTTTTGGAAACACTCTTTTTTTGGTAAAAAATATGAACCCTCAGAAAACAATCCAAAAAGTTGTCTCCACAATCTAAAAAGCTGTCTCAAAATGAGGGTTCATTTTTCGGACTCAAAGAAGAATCCAAAATTTTTTAAATTTATGAAGAAAATTTCAATTTCATACGTTCTTTTCTCGGAGTCATTTCTGAGTACACAGGGGGCTCTTTTGGGCGGACCACTTTCATAGGAAAAAGTGGACAAATGTTTATGTTTTTACAGCTCAATTCTGAGTCATTAATGATCATCTTTGTTTGCTGGGATACTTAAAAATTAAAATCATATGTATCCAAAAATAATTTTTATGAATCATTTATTAGTGTCACACATTATCACTTTGGTTTTACAATATCTGAAACCTTATTTTTGGAAACATCTGCAAAATACATATGTGACGCGCAAAATAGAAAGGGACCTAAGGTCAGGAGAGCATAGGATCGGTCTCATTCGATGCTAGGTCCCTTTCTCTATGCGCTGTCACATATAATATTGTTGTAAAGAAATGACGTATGAGTGTTATTTATAATTGCTCGTATATCACTCATACGCCACCCATGTAAAACATGTTTGGTGAACTAAAAATGCAAATTGCGTTTAAGTTGAAGAAGGCTTTAAATCAAGGTTGATTACCGAAACGAATAACGGTAAGGGTAACGGTATTGAAATTTGTTTGATTCGATAACGGTAAGGGTAACGGTATTTAAGACTGTTTCGGTAACGGTATGCCGTTATCGTAACATGTCTATAAAAAAATAACAGCACAGTGCAGAAACCGCAATGACAAATCATTAGGTTTTGGACTACCAGTATTGACACCTACTTACTTTCTGCATTATTTTGTAACATATAATAATAAGTTATTAAAAACAATTTTTTCTTTCTATTATTTCAAAACAAAAAATAATGCGTTACCAATAAAGATTTATTTCTTTAATTTTTTTAAAGACAAAGTAAAGTTATAGATTTCTTGTAATTTTTTTTTTTTAATAAATTTTTAGACTCAATATATTTTCAACATTGGTAAGGATATATGTAACCTTATATTTTTGATTTTTTGTATGTAGGTGCATAAGCATAGTTATATGCGGCAGTCATCTATGTTTTTATCTATTAAATATAACATGTCGAGATAGCTCAGACAGTAGAGCTATCGAATATCAATCTGGAGTTACATGTTCGTTTCCTGGCACGAGCAAATTTTATTTAAAATAAAAAAAATCTTAAGTATTAAAACCTATTTTTTATGAAACTTATTTTTTGAAAATTTATTTTTATGTGTCTAATCGTACGAAAATAAAATATATTTATTAAAATTTTTATTGTTTAAAACTGCAAATAAATTAAAGTGCCATTCCTACTTGTGAATCGTTGTGATTGTCATAAGGTTATTTAGGAGACAATTTGCCATACAGAACAGCAATAAAATTAAAAAATTCATATTTTATTTGTTAATGTTATGAATGAGTCGATACCATGCCTTAATTTTTTCGAGTTTTCAAACAAAACTATCTAAATATATGAAAACTTTGAATAAATATAATTTACTGTGACTGTGAAACAACAAACACGTGGGGAATACAGTCACAACTAAAATTCACAGACTTTTCTTAGGAATAGGGACGTCAGACCTATTGTAATGTCGACACACTCATAATATTGAGAACTTGAATCGTTTAACATGCCTATTCCTACGAAAAGTCTGTGAATCTTAGTTGTTCTGTGTTCCCCACGTATTTGTTGTTTCACAGTCACAGTAAATTATATTTATTAAAAAAAAAACTTGAAAGAAGTTAGTATCTGATATCGACACAACAATAACATTGACAAGTTTTTGAACTTTATTGTAGTTTTGTATGAAAAGTCATATGAATAAGAGTCATACTCGGTCTTAAAAATAGTCTTATGACTGTCACAATGACTCACGAGTAGGAATAGGCACCTAAATTTTATTGTTTGTTTTTATTTAATGTTGTGACTTTCAGTCTTAAAAATAGTCTTCTTAAAGTCACAAACGAGTCGCAAGTGGGAATAGCCACTTTCAATTCAATTCAATTCATTTATTTTTTTATACCAAATAATATTTACATTTTCTTCTTAAAAATTATATACAAATAGTTCAAGTTTTTGCACTTTTTCTTCTTAATAATTAATAGTTATTTACAAAATTTTATACATATATACATTAAAATTTTTTATTGGAGGCAAAATTTTAAAAAACCTATTTGAAAATTTTTATTTTTTTAATAAAACCACTTACAAATCTACCTACTAGCTAGCTAAGCTAATGTTAACTCATTCATATGGGGATATTCAGATCCAGAACATCTGGAATAAAAATTCGTAGTCAGTTTAATTAACCTAGAATTAACAAGTTCTATATTTGAAATAGTATGAAGTCTGGAAGTCTAAAAGAACCAAGGGAGATTGTATATGAGTTTTAACAATTTGTTTTGAGCAATCTGAAGTTTTTTAATATGACAAGCTGCACTTTTTGTCCACATAGGAGCTGCATAAAAAATTACAGCATGAAAGATTAATTTGAAAATTAGTATTTTGTTTTCAATACTTAGACCTGAGTTCCGGTTTATGAAAGGGTACAGTATACGGGTGAGAATATTCACTTTGTTTACTATGTATTGTATATGCTCTTTAAATTTCATTTTTGGATCCAGTATTACTCCTAAATATTTTACCTTTTGTTCCCATTGTACTTCTGTATTTAAAAAAATTATATTGCTTTGAGGAGTATAGCAAGTTTTTCGTTTTCTTGTAAAATATATTGCCTGGGTTTTATCAGCATTTAATGTTATTCTCCACTTTTTGTAATAATTAGCTAATTTTTCCAAAGCCATTTGTAAATTTAAAATAACATTAGCAGATAGTATATCCGAGCATAATATTGCTGTGTCGTCAGCAAAAATAGACATGGTACAGTTTTCCAGTTGGGGTAAGTCAGAGGTATAGAGGTTATACAAAATGGGAGACAGACAGGATCTCTGGGGGCACCCTGCTGGTATATCTAGAGTTTCGGGACATGATGATCCAATGTGAACTTTAAATGAGCGCATACAAAGGAAGCTTTCGATTATTATACCCTACACCACTATGTGGTCAGGGTATTATAAGTTTGTGCTGATGTTTGTAACACCAAAAAATATTGGTCGTAGACCCACCTTATAGTATACCGATCGGTTCAGAATTTTTTTTATTTCGATTTAACGATGTCCGTCTGTCCGTCCGTCCGTCCGTCTGTCTGTCTGTCCATGCAATCTTGTGCGCCCTCTACAGGTCGCAAATATTAAGATATTTTGATGAAATTTGGTAGGCAGACCTATGTTGGCCCAAGGATGAACAAGTTTGATTTTGGTGAACATCGGTCCATGTTTAGACCTAGTGCCCATATAAGGGTCCTACCAAAATTATATTGTTTATACGCTGCAGGTCGTAAATATTAAGATATTTTGACGAAATTTGCTACACAGACCTATGTTAGCCCAATAACGCAGCCTATTGATTTTGGTGAACATCGATCCATGTTTAGACCTAGTGCCCATATAAGGGTCCTACCAAAATTATACTGTTTATACGCTGCAGGTCGTAAATATTAAGATATTTTGATGAAATTTGGTACACAGACCTACATTGGCCCAATAACGCAGCCTATTGATTTTGGTGAACATCGGTCCATGTTTAGACCTAGTGCCCATATAAAGGTTCTACCAAAATTATACTTTTTATACGCTGAAGGTCGTAAATATTCAGATATTTTGATGAAATTTGGTACACAGACCTACATTGGCCCAATAACGCAGCCTATTGATTTTGGTGAACATCGGTCCATGTTTAGACCTAGTGCCCATATAAGGGTCCCCCAAAATTGGCTTGGTTACAAACTGCAGGTCGCAAATATTAAGATATTTTGATGAAATTTAGTACATAGACCTATGTTGACCCAAGGACGAAGCCTATTGATTTTGGTGAACATCGGTCCATGTTTAGAACTAGTGCCCATATAAAGGTCCCCCCAAAATTGGCTTGGTTACAAACTGCAGGTCGAAAATATTAAGATATTTTAATGAAATTTGGTGCGCTGACTCACATTATAGAAAATTTTGACACAAGCCCCATTTTAACCCATTCGAATTTCGGATCCAAACAATACACCAGACTGGTGTAGGGTATTGTATAGTCGGCATGCCCGACTTTAACCTTTTTACTCGTTTTAATTAAATAGTTGGGGACACCAAAACGAATCATTTTATATATTAGGCCGTCGTGCCAAACTGAATCGAAGGCGGCTTTGACATCTAGTAATACCATACCAGTTGATTTTTGAAGTTCAAAGTTTTTGGTTACCAAATTTCTAATACGAACCAAGGACTGTACCGTATTATGTTCTCTACGGAAGCCATACTGATGGCGAGGAAAGATGCATCTTGATTCAATAAAAAATATCAATTTTTGATTTATAATTTTCTCAAGAATCTTACCAATAGAGGATAGGAGACTTATTAGTCGATACGATGATGGACTATCTGGAGGTTTATTTGGTTTTCGAATCGGGATTACTTTCGCAATCCTGAATTCGCGAGGAAAGTAGCCTTGTTTTAGGCATGCATTAAAAATAACTGTTAAAAATTTGAGAGATTTTTTTGGAATATACTTAAGGCATTTGTTCCTTATTCCGCCAATTCCAGGTGCCTTTTTCGATTTCATATTTTTTATAATATCGCTTATTTGAGATCTAGTTACTAACATATCATCAGAGATGTTAGGAGTGTTTGATCTAAAGTATTGAAGTATTTCACTAACTTGCGTGGTTGTTTCAGAATCACCCAAATTAGAAGCAATTAAATGGTTAGATGCAAAAGTCTGAGCCATAATATTACACTTTGCAATATTGGTGGTGAATCTAATATTGTTGTGTTTCAAGATAGGTATTGATTTACATTTATTTCTGGTTATCTTTGTCAGATTCCAAAACGGAGCAGAACCTTTGTCTAACGTTGTCAGTAAGTTAGTCCAATACTTATTTCTTAGTTTTTCCAATTCCTCTCCTATTTTCCTACTGAGAGTTTTCATCTCGTAAAAATCGGACAAATTGTGATATCGTTGCCAATTTCGCCGACAAGCATTTCTTCTCTGTATATGTATTTTCACATAATTAGGTATAGGCTTTTGCCTAAAAGAAGGAGATTTCCTTGGAACGCTAATGTCAATGGCCTCGTTTGCCACTTTAGATTCAGTATTTTTATCAATATTGCTAAGCATAAAGCTAACGACATATTTAATTTTTCGTATCGTACGCTATATAAG
The DNA here is from genome assembly GCA_949987735.1 of Leucophora obtusa. Lineage (NCBI taxonomy): Eukaryota > Metazoa > Arthropoda > Insecta > Diptera > Anthomyiidae > Leucophora > Leucophora obtusa. The sequence continues at coordinate 124,126,897 of OX465298.1, forward strand.
CATAACTTACGATTTTCTGCGACATCGCCATATAAAAGTTATAAAAAATTTAATAAGAACAGTAACTAGTTACCATTACCAGATATGCAGTTATATACTCACATATCGTCGGCTTGACTGCAAGTAGTGCTATGTGTTTTTAATAGATTTTCAGGACAGTGAAAACTGTTAAAAAAATAGATTTTTAAGAAATTTTATTGACATCATATGCCTTAATGATTCACGACCTCATTTACTAAAATTATCATTGAGGCATATGATGTCAATAAAATATCTTAAAAGGTTTTTTTAAACAGTTTTTTCACTCTCCTGAAAATATATTACAAACACATAGCACTACTTGCAGGCAGGCCGACGATATATGGTAATGATATTCTTCGCCATTGGAAATGGAACCATTTCTGTAGATTTATTAATTTTTCAATGAAAACTTGAAGATTTAAAATACAATTGATTCAGTTGATCCAAACACTTAAAGTTCCTTATATAGAGTTTTCCAATAATGACGAGTAGATGCGTAGAATATTCAGCACCGTTCTGTTGAAACAACATATCATTTATATACACGTCATTCAAATCTGCGTTAACGGAGATAGTTAACTAAAAGTTAACTTAAATATAACAAAAATTTCCGTTCTAGCCGTAACCGAAACCGTGGTAAACGCATAAAAAACTGTGCGGTTTCATTTAAACTATCATGCATTTAAAATAAAATTTTTGTAAAAGTTTAATATTAAAATTTTGTTTTTGTTCCTTAAGCACCGTAAGTTGTTTTTCACGTGTAAAATTTTACTCGAACTTAAATTACCTCAAAGTTTAATTTAAATTCTGAAAATGATTAATTTTTTATTTTATTAGAAAAAGACAATCACAATGACACAAATTATCACTTTTTCACATGAAAAATAATAGTCTTGTATATTAAATTTTTGTGAAAACAAAGTTTACACAATTTTCACGTGAAACTCGTCGTGAAAAAGCATTTTTTTATATGGCGTATAACAGTTTTTTCACGTGAAAAAGAAACAACTTACTCTGCTTTAAATCATAATGTTAAAATTTCACTGTATAATTTTTAAACCGTTTGGACCAGTGTTATAGTCAAAATTACAGGGTTGGCAATTGAAACGAATTAAGATCGATTTTATAGTTCATATTTAAATGTACTGAACACTATACTATTGAAATTTAAGCCGATTTGAAGACCACATAAGTGCTGAATATTCGTATGCTGTGCGAATTAGTGTTTGTAAATTACCAAATATTCTCAAATTAAAAAATCGCCACTTAATGGTTTCGGTTACTAACCATGGAAATAAATCGATCTACATTATGGCTATAAAGCTAAAATAGATCTATATTTCGTTTTATAAAACTTTTGTAAAACATTATAGAATTATTAAGATTTTGTAAAAATTACTATAAATTCTATTTGCAATTTGTAATAATTGATCTTAAATCGAATACGTTTGGGATTTTAGCACATTTAATTCCTTTAATGCAACTAATGTTTATCCCGATAAAAATAAATTTAAAAAGACTAATATGCAAATTTAAATGTTACTGATACTTTAGAAAACATTGTTTTCTATTGTTGTTTATACATGAATGGATGTCACTACAGTGCTACATTGGTCAAAACAACAGAGTAGTATATTGGAAGATGACAAAGCAAAAATGTGAATTTAAATATTGGAAACAGTCGTTTAAGCTGTTCTTCCTTTTTTACCCTACGGGGAATGAGGAGTCAATTGCCCTCCGAGGACCTATCCCGTGACCGGTCAACCGAAGGCATATTACTAAATTAGTAGAAATATGCACAAAAGAAAATGAATTAATTTTCTAAGTATTTTCTGATCCGTTATTTTCACTGTTGCTTTTAAAAAAACTTGATCGATACCGAAATAAAAAACAAAATTCGCGGCATATTTTTAAAAATATTTTTTATTTATTTTACTCTTTTATTTATTTTTAACTTTATTTTTTCACGATTTGCTTATTTTAGCTCTTATTTTAAATTTCTATAATGTTTTGCTAAGAAATTTAAAGTTTTGTATTTTCAACGTGTTTTAACAATTGGTATTTCATTTAAATTTTCTTTTTAACTTAAGTGGAATTTTTTAAATTTTTATTTATATTATCAGAGTTTTTGAGGTAATTTTCTAATTTTTAATTGATCTTTTAATTTAATTATGGCCAACGCAAAAAACAAGTCAACTGCCATTAAGGGACCTATCCCATGACCGGTCAATCGGGGGCACTTCCACCATATATTTGTGTTAATGTTGTTTTCTTTTCTATTTTTTTCTTTTCCATTTTTTTATTTGCTTGTTGTGCTTGTTTTTTCTTTTTCTTTTTTATTTGAACAGAAACAAAAAATATATAACTTTACTATCAGCCAGCCATCACGCATAAGCAACATTAGCTTAGACGGTAGAGCGGTTGCCTTACAAGCAGAAGTTTCCCTACGGGGAATGAGGAGACAATTGCCCTCCAAGGACTTATCCCGTGACCGGTCAACCGAAGGCATATTACTAAATTAGTACCAATATGAGCAAAAGAAAATGAATTAATTTTCTAAGTATTTTCTGATCCGTTATTTTCACTGTTGCTTTTAAAAAAACTTGACCGATACCGAAATAAAAAACAAAATTCGCGGCATATTTTTAAAAATATATTTTATTTATTTTACTCTTTTATTTATATTTAACTTTGTTTTTCCACGATTTGCTTATTTTAGCTCTCATTTTAAATTTCTATAATGTTTTGCTAAGAAATTTTAAGTTTTGTATTTTCAACGTTTCTTTTAATGTTAAAGCTGTTTTAGTTTTAACAATTGGTATTTTATTTAACTTTTCTTTTTAACTTAAGGGGAATTTTTTATTTATTTATTTATATTATCACAGTTTTTGAGGTAAATTTCTCAATTTTAATTGATTTTTTAATTTAATTATGGCCAACGCAAAAAACAAGTCAACTGCCATTAAGGGACCTATCCCGTGACTGGTCAATCGGTGGCATACTGAAGGCACTTCCATGTTGTTGTTTTCTTTTCTATTTTTTTATTATCCATGTTTTTTTTTTATTTGCTGTGTGTGTGTTTGTTTTTTCTTTCTCTTTTTTTATTTGAACAGAAACGAAAAATATATAACTTAACCATCAGCCAGCCATCACGCATAAGCAACATTATCTCAAACGGTAGAGCGTTTGCCTTACAAGCAGAAGGTTGTGTTATCGAGCCCTACTTCGACGCCAAGTAGATTATTTTTAATTCTTAATTTTTTATTAGTTTATTTGAAAAGCTATTTTTAGACACACCACCTTACTTCCACAATGTGTCTAAACTGTGGCAATTGGTCATTTCCAATGACAACGCCATGTTAAAGTGATATGTCTCTTTCAAACAAAAAGCCCGATCAACGACCGGTCTCCGCCCCCTTGGGACCTATCCTGCGTGTCATCTGGGACCGGTCCCTTTCCCCGTAGGGTTGTGTTATCGAGCCCTACTTCGACGCCAAGTAGATTATTTTTAATTCTTAATTTTTTATTAGTTTATTTGAAAAGCTATTTTTAGACACACCACCTTACGGTCTCCGCCCTCTTGGGGCCTATCCTGCGTGTCATCTGGGACCGGTCTCTTTCCCCGTAGGGTATTTAATCATATTTCTCAAAAAGAATCTTATTTGTGAAGCTTGTTTATAATGAATTTAGGCTGAGAAAAAACCAGCTGGTTTTTTTACAAAACTAAATTACAAAAGTCAAGTCATTTATACTGCCTATTTAGTTTTTCTTCGTCATATCACTTTTTATTACACTTTACTTTCTGCTTTTACTATTATATTAAAAAATTATTAACACATTTACGATGGTTCCCATACTGCAATGTTAACTTTAACTTAACTATTAAACAAAAGAAAAATTAAATTAGTTTTGTTTTTTCAAACGCGTCGTATAGACTAAATACAATTAATATTGTCATTAATATGTATTTTTATTAATTCTAATTTTTGTATATTCTGCCTCAAACACTACAAATTGCCAAAAGCTACTAGTATTTGTCCAATCTAAATACACTATTGTTTTCAACAAATTTTTCAATACAAATTTAAATTGAGTTCGAATTTAGTAGGTTTGAGGTTAAGAACCCAGTGTAGAAAATCATTACCAGATATGTGGTTATGTAACTACATACTTGGTAATGGTAACTAGTTATTTTTGTTATTAAATTTCTTATTACCTTTATATGGCGATGTCGCGAAAAATAATGAGTTGTCGTTACACACCAGCATACGAAAAATCAAAAAATATATCGTTACCTATATGCTTACCAGTACTGACAAAAATAATGAGTCTAAAAATAGATTTTCTAAAAAATAAATTATATAAAAAAAAATATTTTTTATTGTATTTTTTTTTTTTTTATAAAATTTGCTGGTGCGGGAATCGAACCTGGGTCTACAGATTGCCAGTCATCAGCTCTACCATCTGAGCTATATCGACATGTAATATTTAATAGATAAAAACACAATTGACCTGCTGCACACAAGTAAGCTTACTCGCCAACATACAAAAAATCAAAAAATATGTGGTTACATATATCCTTACCAGTGTTTAAAAAATATTGAGTCTAAAAATAGATTTCAAAAAATTTTCAAAAAAATCTAAAAAATTATTTTCTATTTGAAATAATGATAAAAATAAGTCATTATCAGTAACTCATTATTATATGTTTTAAAATAATACAGAAGGTAAGTGGGTGTCATTACTGGTAGTCCAAAAAATAATGATATGTCATTACCTTTTCTACACTGGGAAGAAGAATAAACATTTTTTTTCAAAAGTTATAAACACTATGGCCCTTAGTATAAAAGAGTATTTTAAAGTTAAAGTCGACTTTATTTTTAATCATACGGTTTTGTTAATTTTTTTCAAACATTTTGATTGGTTGAAAATAAATTAACCAAGCAGAATGCTCCAAAAATAAACCAAGTCAAGGAATACTGCCACCCAATATTTTAACTAAAGTCGACTTTAACTAAAATATACATTCCCAGGTGAAAATGTTCATATATGGCAACATATATGGGCTCGGATCCGAAATTTGAGGGTATATGGCCATATATGGTCATAATAATATATAAAATTTTTTTTTTATTTTTTAATAAAAATATTGCTTTTTTATTCAAATTAAATGTAAATATTATAATTCTATGCATACGTTACTGATGAATTTATACATTTGAATGAAATTGAGAAATTATGAAATTTTTAATGGATATAAACATTTTACTTCAAGTTTAGAAATAACTATATTTTTTGTCTGTTTTTTGATTATTTAATGATTGTTTATATACTAATAGAAAAAAGTTTGTAAAAATTTTAGTTAAAGCTACTAAAAATTAGGTTAAAATGAAAAACTGCTGAATTAGCGGAGTATTTTTGCTAAATATAAATAAGATAGGAACAGCAAAAATAAAACTGTTAAATATACAAAATTTGAGTTATAATTCAGCTAAATTTCAATAACTAGAAAATAAAATGAAATGTAGTAGACAAAAAACATCACATAAAATTTTCAAAGTTCCTTTTTCATTGTTTGATTTTAATGGAAATCTAGCCTTCTGAAATCAATAGTTTAATATTTTTAGCAAATATTTCTGTTGATTTTATAAACTGCTATTTGCATTGAACAAAATTTAACAAACATTTTTTAAGATACAACAGTTGGTTTTTGCCATTTTTAGTTTACTATTATTTTGCAAAATTTTCTGCAGATTTTGCTAAAAGTTAACTCAAAGTAAAAGCTAACTTAAATATAACTAAAATTTTCTTAATTTAGCAGTTTTATTTTTGCTGTTTTTATCTTACTGCAACATTTCCAATTGTATTTCAAAATTTATCATTTTATTTCAGAAGTTCTCAATTGTTTTTCAGATCTACCAATTGTATTTCAGAAATAATCAATTTATTTCCAGTTTTATAATTGCTTTCAGAAATGATCAATTGATTTTCATATTTATAAATTGTATTTCAGAAATTATCAATTGTATTTGAATAATTATCAATTATATTTCGGAAACTATGAAATTATGAATTGTATTTCAGAAACTGACAATTGTATTTTAGAAATTTATTAATTGTATTTCAGAAATTCGCAATTGCATTTCAGAAATTATCAAATGTATTTTACAAATTATCAATTGTATTTCAGGAACTGGCAATTTTATTTTAAAAATTGACAATTGTATTTGAGAAATTATCAAATGTATTGTATTTGAATATTATTTGAATTCGCTCACATAATTGCCCTCATGATAAAAAAAAAACATAAAACATTACCCGGTGAAAAATGTTCATATACGCTCAAACATGTTCATATATGGTTTATGTATGGACACATATGAACAAATATGGATTTTTTATGAACATATATGGATTTTATATGAACATATATGGAAGTATATGTGATTCCATATATGGAAAAAATTTCATATACAGACATATATGGAAGCATCTGTTATTTCATATATGGAAATGGCACTCATATATGGACAAATATGAAAGTATATGTTATTCAATTTATGCAAAAGGGACTTGTATATGAACATATTTCGAAGAATAAATTTTTCCATATACAGTGGTGGCAAATTTAATAGGAACGATTCAAATTTTTTCTAATTTTTTTTTCGTTGCTTTATTTTTTAAAATTAAAATAATGGCTAAATTTGCCCCGGGAGGTAAATATGTGGTTTAGAATATTGTGCAGAATTTTAACGTAATGTCTGTTTTTTTTATTTTGTCACTTGTTTTAAGTCGGTGTGACTTTCAATGAAAAATTAGCGATATCGACCTGTTATCAAATTACAAAGTAAAATTTAGCGAGTACTGATCGGATCTATACAAACTATATATTTTTGGAAATCCTACAAAATTTCCTTAACTTCTGCATTATTTTTATCTAGAAATAGTCGCCAGATTTGAAATGACAGTGCCTTAAACATAAAACATTTTCTTTGTTTTTAGCGATTTTATAGTAAAGTTAACCACACTGAAATTTTAATGGGAAATGCTTTATACCATAGTCGGGAAGTATTCAGTACCTCAGTACTTAAGTACTAGTAAAGTACAGGTATTTGGTACTTGTACTTACAAAAAATAAGTACAAGTACTTTGAATGTAATTGTACTTAAGTACAATTACTTGGTTAATTACTTGGTACTTTCTAAGTACCAAGGTACTTAACAAGTACTGTGGAACTTGCTAAGTACTACGGGTACTTGCTAAGTTCTATGGTACTTGCTAAGTACTATAGGTACTTGCTAAGTTCTATGGTACTTGCTAAGTACCTCTGGTACTTGTTAAGTACTATGGTACTTGCTAAGTACCTTTGGTACTTGTTAAGTACCTTTGGTACTTGTTAAGTACCATGGTACTTGTTAAGTACCTTTGGTACTTGCTAAGTACTATGGTACTTACTAAGTACTATAGTAGTTTTTTGTGGCCCTTTGTTCCTAATGGAACCATAGAACATAATATATATAGTAGTTTTCAATACTACTGCACTCGTCAAGTTTCACAATATTTATGTGTATATTTGTGCATTTTAGGTGCCTATTCCTACTTTTGACTCGTTGTGGCCGTCATAAGACTATTTTTAAGACTGAGAGTCACAACTTTTCATACAAAGCAACAATAAAATTCAAAAAATTCAGATTTTATTTGTCAATTTTATGATTGTGTCGATACCAATTCTTAATTTTTTTGAAGTTTTCAAGCGAAAATTTTAATAAATATAATTTATTGTGACTTTGCAATAACAAATACATGGGGAATACAGTCACAACTAAGAGTCGCAGACCTCACGTAGGAATAGGCACGTTAACGGCATTACATGGATGTAAAAAATCGCATTAGAATGGGTTCCCTACTTTATGATCGCTAGTGGGTGATTAAATTTGCATCCATGTATAATAACCACTTCATTGAAATAGTGTGTTAACCATGTCACCCTCTTTAGTATCAACGTTCTGTCTCAATGAGTGGGAATGCAGTATAATAGTTGATAATATTCTTAAATTTTGGTGCTTGCATCTATTATTGCTTTTTCCCTCTCCCTCAGGCAGTCCGAATTAATTTGACCCCCTTTCCGTGGATGTCCACGTTTTCTACGTTTGGATAGTTCGCATCCCACAAGTCCCCCCAAATAGGTTAGATTCAACAAAAAAATCTTGGTCCATACTATCCGTTTCCCGATATATATATCAGAAAAATGAGTTACCGAAAAAAACCCTTTAACATAAAAACCCTATCGAACAACCTATCAAACGGTACTGCAGGTCCCCTAAGAATAATAAATTCCGAAAGGGTGCAAAAGTGTCGAAAAATCCTTACAAGTAAAAAATCCCGGTCATATAGGGATGTTGAAGGATATCGATATATCATTCCACTCTATCAAAAATTCCTACTACTCAAAATTTATCCTATCGAAAATCTCCATTCTATTAAAAAATTATCCTATTCAAAAATCATCCGATCAAAAATTCTTCTCTATTCAAAATTCACCTTATCAAAAATTCTATTCCATCAAAAATCTATTTTCCCAAAATCCACTTTCCTATAAATTTACCTCACTCAAAAACCATCCTTCCAAATTTGAGTCATCTGTGAAAAAATTAAGGCGAAAATCTCTTAAATAAAACTTAAGTCGTCCATATCTCGAAAACTAGAAGGGCTAGGGGAGAAATGTTTGCACCAGAGGTCAAAACCCAGCCGCAATACCCCGATACCGAAACTAAATTTTGACTTGCATTGCTACACTCACAATATTTTATCGTTAAAAACAACCTAAAATACATATCAAATTAATTGAAAACACAATTAAAAAAAGGACTACTGATTTTTCATTATATTCAAACCATTTTGCTATTTATTTTCAAACATTGTTTAAACAATCCATAAAAGAAATAAAAATAATTGAAAAGTCTGTTAAAACAATCATCAATTTTTAACTGACAGAACTTAAAAAAAAACGATTTTTTGGTTTGTTTTTTCATATTCGAAAGTTTTTTTTTTGTTTCAATTTTCAAAACACTGCACACATAACACACACGTTCTTTGTTCATTTAATTTCTCTTTAATTTAATTTTCTTTCATTTTAAATTCAAAGCAATTTTGTTTTGTTCCAACACCAGACACGATTCGAACCAACGACCTTTGGTTTAGAAGTTCATCGCCTTACCCCTTGAGCCAAACTATATTGATACAAATAGTTTCATAAACATTTTTTTATAATTCAAATTGTTTTTATTTTATTTGAATTTCTTTTTAAATTTCAAATTACCCATCACACATAAATATAATAGTTAAAAGAAATGTCCTAAATGTAAAACGAATATGCTGCTCTTTTCAAATTTTTGGTATAAAAATTTAATGCTTAATGCAGAAAGGCCCTAACTGGAATTAATATTCCATTAGAGGAAATGGAAATCTGAAAAACTTAGATTATTCTTTTTATTTTATTGTTTTTGTATTAATATAAAGTTTCATTCTGAGAAACAATATTTCCACAGTTTTTATATTTTTATTGTCTTCCCCTCTATAGAAATAAGGAATAAAGATACACTGAGAGAATTATCTGCATGATATTAATGAATTTTTGCATAGAATCGATAAAGTTTCACAGGAACTCGTCCATTGATACTTTTCATTGAATTAATGGAATTTTTCATAAAATATTATCAAAAATTTCATTTTATTTGCTTAAAATTTCACACGCTCCATGAAAAAGTTTCACTAAAACTATATTCCTAAAATATACGAAGCTTTTTCATCCAATTTCACAAATTTTTCATTTATATTGTGAAGAAAACTTAAACAGTTTACTGAAAAATTTCACTAAAACTCGTCCAGCAAAATTCTCTCTGTGTAGCGTCTTTCTTTATTAAGCCATCGATATTAAACTTTGGAGCAAAATTACACAAACATATTTTTATCATAAAATTATTTAAGATTTTAAAATCATCCTGTTTGACGACAATTATCTTAAAAGTGACAATACTCTCTGAATTAGATGAGAATAAGATTAGTCGACTGACTAGAAATACCAATTTACATAAATCAAAGTCCCTACAATTTAGTGTTTAACTGCAGTTATAAAATTTAATTTTAATTAAGAAGAACTTGCGTTATATTTACTTTTTTTGATTTTTTAAGTTAAATTTTCATTTGAATAAAATTTATAACCCTGTATTTATTTAATTTCTGACATGCATAAAACTTTTTGAGAATAAAAAAAAATTCATAAAATATAAATCTTTCGTTTTTACTTCCACACAAAATTAAAAATAAAAACTCTGTAAAAAAATTCCCCTCAAAGGGCATTTTAAAAAAGCTTGTTTTTAAATTTTATTTTAGTATTTTATATTTTTAGTTTTTATAACGATTTGAATGGTGAACATTTAAAACGATTTGTATGGTAAATATTTTAGTCGTATATGCCGACCCTATTGCTAGCAGCTGACATCATCGAGATTTCTTCACATTTTTACAACCCGGCAACCCCGTCATTATCAAATCAATTTAAACATTTTTACTAACAATTCAAATAAATTTGGCAATCAATTTCGATAATTTCGTTATCGTAAACACTGTTGAATTCATATTATTTAATATTCAACTATTTTAAGTTAAAACAAACAAAATAATTTAGATATAAAACGAAGTTCAGTTTTTCTAGTCGTGCGATAGATTCAAATTATTTTTATAAATTCAAATTGTGTGTTGGGTACATTTGTTTGTTTAAATTTCTTTTTGTTGTATAAATAAATATTTCAAAATATTTTAAATTCAAATTTAATTTATACAATTTTCAAATCGGTTGTGGTGTAGATGTCTGGAAGGTCAGGCATTGACAAAATTTCAATTTTTGAGGGTGGTGGTTCAAATCATAGTTCAAATCTCATCCCAAAAATTTTTTTTTTTTATTTTTTCTATAACTATGTATACACTTAAAATATTTTATCGTTAAAAACCACCTAAAATACATATTAAATTAATTGAAAACACAATTAAAAAATGAAAGGATAATTGAAAAGTCTGTTAAAACAATCGTCAATTTTTAACTGAAAACCGAAAATATTTGAATTTTTTGTTTTAAAACAGAAAAAAACGAAATTATTTAAATTATTTTTTCTAAAAATAGAAATCTAAAAATAGATTATTTGACTGAAAATATCAACTCCTACAGACGATAAATATTTCTTGTAGTTTGTTTTTTATTGACGAATATAAAAAGTTAAACAATATGTTTCAATGTATTTTAATTGATTCTTCAATTGAAATCAAACTTTACCTATTACTTTTCAAATAAACCTCAATCGGTTATGGAAAATATATTGTGAGTGTATATTTTAAGATCGCGTTTTTCTCGAAAACTAAGCCTCGTAGAGAGAAAAGCGCTTTTATTTGGTATATCGCCCATATCTCGAAAACTGAATGAGTCACCTGTGAAAATCGCTAAAATAAAACTTTAAGCATCCATATCTCCCAAACTAGAAGAGCTAGAGGAAAAATGACTGCACCAAAGGTCAAAACCCACTATCAATACCCCGATACCGAAACTAAATTTTGACTTGCATTGCTAAATTTTAAAATCGCGTTTTTCTCAAAAACTAAGCCTCGTAGAGAGAAAAGGGCTTTTATTTGTAATACCGCTAGTATCTTTAAAACCAAATGAGTTAAATGAAAACGGACAACGGTTTTGGAACAATATTTTACAATTTTGGAGATTTTGTCTAACTTTTGACAAATTTTTTAAATTTTGACTATTTGGGCAATTTTTTCAAAATATTGACAATTTTAAAAATTTTTACGATATTTCGCAATTTTGGCGATTTTGTCTAATTATTGAAGATTGTTTTTTTAATTTTGGCTATTTTTGCAAATATTGACGATTTTTTCAAGTTATGACGATTTTTTCAAAATTTTTACAAAATTTTTCAATTTTGCCAATTTTTTCAAAATTTTCCGATTTTTTCCAATTTTTAACGACTTTTTCAAATTTAAACGATTTTGGTAATTTTTTCAAATATTGACAATTTTTTCAAAACGATTTTTTCAAAATTTTTACGACATTTTGAAATTTTGGCGATTTTTTCTAATTTTTACGATTTTTTTTAAATTTTTCAAATATTGACCATTTTTTCAAGTTATGACGATTTTGTCAAAATTTTTCAATTTAGGCAATTTTTCAAATTTTGGGCGATTTTTTCTAAATTTTAACGATTTTTTTTAATTTGGCGATTTTTTTAGTTTTTGACAATGTTGAGAAATTTTGAAGATTTTTTAACATTTTGTCGATTTTTTAAATTTTTTTATAAAATCTACATGATTTTTGAAATTTGGAGATTTGTTTTCCAATTTCTACGATTTTTTCAATTTTTTTAATTTTTTCCAATTTCGCCGATTTTTTTTTTAATTTTTGACGATTTTTTAAAATTTTAGATTTTTTTATATTGGTGATTTTTTCACTTTTGACGTTTTTTTTTTAATTTTAAATTTTTTTTTCACTTTTGATGATTTTTTTTTTAATTTTGGCCATTTTTAAAATTTTTGCATTTTTTTTGTTTTGGCGATTTTTTCTGATATTTGGAACTTTTCAATTTCAGCTATGTTTTTTTCAATTTTTAAAATTCAAAATCTAGGGACTATAGCTGCGTTTATGCGGCATTCCTTTCAATGATATCTCGAACAATTTTGACAGTAGAAAGCCGGAATACGTTGAAAAACTGTCAAAATCGTTCTTGATAACACTGATAGAGAGTCACACAAACACAGCTAATATTACTGTTGGATATAGTGTAACTAAGTTACCGTTTTTGTTTTTTATAATATCTAAATTATTTTAATGGGAGCGAGCTTTTTTAGCGGCTCGATTTCAAAAACTCAATTAAATTTCGTTACAGAGCTGCTCGATAAAAAAAGGTCTATGGAATTTTTTATACGAGCTGCTCGATTTAAAAAACTCTATTCAGTTTTGTAAACGAGCCTTTTCATTTTTATAAGCTTTTTATTTTTTTTTTAGTTGCGAGCTTTTTTATTTGAGTAGCTCTTTAAATTTGGGCTTCCGAGCTTTTTAAAAAAATTTATATATTTATGGCTCGTTTACCATACCATCCCTGGTATAAATACAAGGTTTACGCTATGTAACATTAATATACGACGCTACATGAATCCCACTAATCTTTTTTAGGCTTGCTAACTGGTTCTTCCTGAGTCTTTTATTAAAATTTTGAATTTTTTTTGTATTTTTTTTTTTAAAAGATAATAAACAGACAAAATATAGTATCATAGTACTTAGCAAGTTCCATAGTACTTAGCAAGTACCTATAGTACTTAACAAGTACCATGGTACTTAGCAAGTACCAAAGGTACTTAACAAGTACCATAGTACTTAACAAGTACCAAAGGTACTTAGCAAGTACCATAGTACTTAGCAAGTACCAAAGGTACTTAACAAGTACCAAAGGTACTTAACAAGTACCATAGTACTTAATAAGAACCACAAGTACTTAGCAAGTACCATAGAACTTAGCAAGTACCAAAAGTACTTAACAAGTACCATAGGACTTAGCAAGTACCAAGTGTACTTAGCAAGTACCTTGGACTTAGAAAGTACCAAGTGTACTTAGCAAGTACCTAGTACATTTTAAGGTATTGGTACTTAAGTATCAAGTACTTCCCTAGTAATTGGTACTCATTACAAAGTACATTTGAAACTTGGTACTTGTACTTAAAAAATTTCAAGTACAAGTACCATGGTACTTGTACTTGTACTTAATGTACTTGTGCCCATCTATGCTTTATACTTAACATAGAAAAAAACTTTACTTTTTTATTATATCGTAGCAAGTATAGCATAAAACTATTCGCTTTAAAATTTCAGTGTTGTTAACTTTATTTTAAAAATGCTAAAAACAAAGAAATTTTTTTTCATGTTTAACACATTGTCATTTTAAGTCTGGCGACCATTTCTGGATAAAAATAATGCAAGACTTAAGGAAATCTTATAGAATTTCCAAAAATATACAGTTTTTATAGATCCCATCAGTACTCGTTAAATTTTACTCTGTAATTTTATAACAGGTCGATATCGCTAATTTTTCATTGAAAGTCACGCCCACTTAAAACAAGTGACAAACTAAAAATACAGACATTATGTTAAAATTCTGCATAATATTCTAAACGACATATTTGCCTCCCGGAGCGAATTTAGCCGCTATTTTGATTTTTAAAAATAAAGGCAAAAAAAAAAAAAAACTTGAATCGTTCCTATTAAATTTTCCACCACTGTATATAAAAGGAACTCATATTTGGATAAATATGGAATTATATTTAATGCCATGAATAAAAAAAGGAACATATGTAGCGCCTAATTTGATTGTCATACATAAATTTATATCTATCGTACAACCTTATAATAAAGGACAGCAACGTTCGCATGTATTCGCATATATTTAATAAATGTATATGTTCATATATGTCCATATATGAACATATACTTAGGTGTTCCCTCATTTTTCGGATCCATACATATATGGTTGAACCATAAATGTTCATATATGCACATTTTTCACCGGGTACTCATATATGGAATAATATATGAATTCATATATGAAGATATATGGAATACATGAACCAATATATGGAGCAATAAATGCAGTATATTATCATATATGGATTCCATACATAACATATATGTTCATATATGATCATACATGAAACCATATATGCTCATACATGAAACCATATATGACAATATATGAACATATATGAACATTTTCACCTGGGTTTGAAAAATTTAAATAGTAAGGGTGATTAAATTTGCAAACCAGACTAGATCTAGTTTCTGTCTTTTTCTGTGGACAGGCTTCGATTTAGATTTTTTTCAGTTTTTTGTTTAGGTTTCAATAACTTTTAAGAAACTTGCAGTTGTTAGCTAAAATTAGTTAATTTTTTGTTAAACAATTGAGCTACAAATATACCTTATAATGGGTGCGATTAACAATTAACCGCAACTAATCGCAGCAATTTTAACTTTAACCGCGGTTAAACAAAATTGCGGTTAAATACGAACTGTAGTTTTAACTAAAATGTCTTTTTATTAGTGTATGCGTTATTTTGTATTTTAAATTTACAAAAAAACTTACTTAAAAAATAATTTAAATAAATGTTCATTTGTAATTATTTGCAAGTATACATTACACATTTTATATATATATTAGAGTGGACCGAATTAGAAAAATGTTTTGAAGTTTTACCAATACAGAAATGTTTTGCAAAAATTTTCTAAATCAAAAAAAAATATATATTTGCTTTCTTTTTTTCACTTTGTGATCGCAGTTTCAATGTTCCGAAAATGCACCTAAGTTTCTTATAGATTATGTATTATGATGCACCTTTTCCATTTAATTTTATTACGCTGAATACTAAAAGTGTTCTAATTTATATGGATAATTTTCAAAAAACATTTCTGGAGGAAGGAGATGGCAACTTGTTTCCTTTCATTAAGAAAGTAATATAAAAAAAGCTCTTCGACAAAAGTCGCTTAAAAGCCGTACGATTAATGACATCGGAGAAAGAAAGCTCAGACATCCCCTCGACTGAATTAAATAGGGATTAACGTCCTGTGCGAGGTGACTAAATTTGTTCTAACCTAAATACAAATTGACAAAAGGGTTTAAAATTTCTTTGAAAGTTGTTTTAAAAAGTTTTCTTATTTCAAAGAAACTTGTAAACCTGAATTTAGTTTAAAATTAGTTTAGCCAGTTCGCACCCACCCTTATGATTTTTAACTTAAACTTAAACCAACATTCAAAACAACTTTTTTCGAATGACAAAAATGGAAGACTGTATCTTCCAAAAACTTTCTTCACAATTTATTTATATATTCTTTGAAAAAATATGCACTGAGAGAATTATCTGCATGATACTTATTAATGAATTTTTGCATAAAACCAGTGAAGTTTCACTGGAACTCGTCCATTGAAACTTTTCATTAAATTAATGGAATTTTTCATAAAATGTTGTGAAAAAAATCATTTTATTTACTAAAAGATTTTTTAAACAATTACAGGAAAAATCTTGGTTTTGCTGCGTATGTTTGTGAAAAATCTAAAACACACAATATTTTTACAAAAAGTGTTATATTCAAAAATGTTTGTTTAAATATTTAAAGTGGTATTCTCGAAAAAAAATTTATTATTATTCGATTGGTTATTCATACGATAACCAATTTTGTTAAGATTTAAAAAAGTCATATTTTTCCAGATCGGACAATTTTTGACTCCCAGCGCCGCAACCACGAGGCCCCGTTTTTTTTTCTCTGCCGACAGTTTGGAGCTCTATAAAACCATGTTGGAGTGAAAAATGTATTTTTTTGAATTTTTTTTCTTGTAAGTTGTTCAATTCTCTACAATAATAAAATAATAAATTTTGGAAAAATGTTTGTTTTTGACTGAGTTATGGATTTTTAAAAAAAGGTCTGTTTTCTCTGCCGCGAATGTCATGTAACCCCTTAAACAATTCAACTTTCTATATGGAAATTTATATAAAATCCAAAAACAGCTAGATTCTGGATACTTGCGCATACAAAGGTGCAGATAAGCTAAGTTAAAAATGTGTTTTATTCAATTAATTGTATATTGCAAATAAAAATTGAATTTCTTTATGCTTTTCAGAAAATAACGAAATGCGTGCGTGGCAAAATAAATTCAGATTCGGCTAACTGGATGGTATAATTTAAATCTTATAAAAAATAAACATTTAAAGAAGAATAATTGGAATTTAAAGTGTGCTTTTTTAATACCAATTTATAAAATATATGTTACAAAAACTTTTATCTTCTGGGTTGTTATTGTCGATTTCTTTTTTTTAACTTCCAGATGATATATAGGCGATATATGCAATATTGTTTTTCTTCTAGAAGATACTTTAGCGATATCGCCTATTTATCTCCTTTCGTATTGCTGTGAAGTATTGCATTCGGGACACATTTTCTAGCAAATTGGGTATCTTCCGCAATACGAAGACGATTGTTGCCGGAATAACATTTTTCTTCCAGGAAATACGATTGGGGAATCGTATTCGTATTGCCATGTTTGCTGGGTTATTATTTCTAGTACACCATTATCAAATATTAACCCATGAAGGAAAATGACACTAACGACGGCTTTGTAGCGAAAGCCGAAAATACGTATTCTGTCCTGCTGGTCTTATCGAATTCTTTAAATTTTTATTTTCTGTAATTTACTTGTAAAAAAATTGTATCATTTTTGTCAATTTGAAAAATAATTTATTTACCAAATAAAAGATCAACTATACATATCCTTCATTCATTAAATTGTTAAATATTTAAAAAAAGCTAAAGCGCATTATTTTTGAGAATTTCTACAAATACATTTTTATCTGGAAGTAACAACGTAACGATGAAATTGTCTTTGGTAATTATTGTTGACGCGTGTGGTCTAAATCGTTATCATTTTTCCCGAAACAGTTTTAGCTTTTTTTTATGTTTAAAACTTTTTTAATATTTTTTTAATTTAAAAATGTCGGATATTTATTTCTATTATGAGTTAGTATATTTACAATCTTTGTGCGTAAAAATTTTATTTAAAAGAATTTTAGGCAAAATGTATTGATTTGTAAACACATAATGTCTAAAAATACTTTGTGTGTGTCATTGGCGGACTTAGGTTGGTCTAGGGTGGGAAAAGCCTGCTTTTTGCCCACCCCAGATTTTAAAAAATCTACCTAAAATCTGATTATAAAACTGGCTATAAGAGTTTTTTTTAAGAAAAATTATTTAATAATTTAATTTAATATGAAAATATATCAGAATCTTTTCTGATGAGATAAATATCTAAGATTTAATAGTTTTTTAAAGGAGTAATTAGTTAATATCTACCAAGGAAGTTTCTTCAAATTAAACACTACTATTTTGCTGAATTTTTAATACGTTGTAGAAGCAAAAGTCCTAAGATGAACATCTTACGGCTTTTAAGTAGTTAAAATATGGGATTAGAATGGGTTCAAAATGGGACAAAAAAATGAGGCAGTTTGATCTTAGATTTCTTTTTCTTATCAAATATCCAAATTTCATACTAATCTGAGACTATAGCTTGGAATACTTTCCTTGTAAGATGGTTTCTCAAGAAAACAGAGGCACTTTTCAGAGTTTTCTATAAAACAATTATTGAATTATGAATTTTTTTTTATTTTTTTTTTTTTAATTTTGTATGAAAAAATTTACAAGTATAATGTCGAAAGTGTTTTTTAAGATTAATATTCTGATAATGGGTAAATAAACAGCCGAAGTTGGGTCCCTTGCCCACCCAGAGAAATTGTCTAGGTACGCCTATGGTGTGTGTATTATTTTGTAGAAGAACTGTGTTTCAGAAAATTTTACGCATTATTTTATATACATATATTAAACAAGTTTTCATAAAATTAAGCAAAACTTTGCCCATTTTAGAGTGTCCCAGCAAAACCTTGGTAATGACTGGTCATTACTACATGCATTACTTAGATCTCATATCTCATTACGCGTTGAATTACTTTTAAACTGAATGTAATGAGTTACCGATAATTATACCCCACACATTAAAATTTCACAATAGCTGAAACCAATAATATATGTTCTAAATCATTACAAACCATAACTATGGCGTAGCCTAGTGGTTATCGTTTTTGCCTGACAGACATGAGGATCGCTGCTCAACTCGTGTTAGCTTCCATTGTTGTTTTTTTTTTGTAATTTATATTAAACATCTATTTATAGAAATGTTGATGTTCATTAAGCAGTATTTAATAACAACAAGTTTTGTGAAAAATAGTCATGTATAACAGTTGCCACAATAAATGTGTACATAAGTTAAAGCAGGTTAAAGGTTTTGCTGGGGTAGTGCACATGAACAAACTTATACATATATTATACAATAATTAATAGCATGGAAACACTTGAGGTTTGAACTTGCAATTTAATCTCGATAAAGCGAACTAAGAATTTTATTCATTGCATTTCAACTTCCTAATCATGTTCGACATTAGTTTTTTTTTTATTTTATTAAGTTAAATTATGTTTGTTAGTAGTAGTAAAGATACAGTAAAAGAGAATATAGTATGAGCTTGCTTTTCCTGCTTTGCAGGGCTTATCAAAATATGTATATAGAAATCGGTCAATAAATGCCAGTCTTCCTATGTAATACACAATCATGCCTTCCAAATGCGAACGGTGTCAAAATTTTAATTTATTCCATTTAACGTATAGTATTTATGAATAAATTAAATTTCCTATTCAGAACTAACAAATTAAATTAAGGAATTGATTATTCGAAGCTCTGGTTACTAAGCGTTAACTTGCTCAAAAATATTAATATAATGAGGGCCTAATCCCTTTGCGATGTACAATGCGGAAACCCGTAAGATTATGGTATCAGCAAAAATCGCTTAGTTGTGCTACCGCTTTTTTGATGCAAAAATATTTTAAAAATCCAAGATATCGCATAAACAAGAAAATTTTACTTTTCAGATAATTATATTTAAACAAATTTTCAAAAAAATAAATATCTTTGCATTTTGCTATCGGCTTTAGCCGAAAATTGGCTAAGCCGATTATTGTCGGCGGCTGGCGGCGGCTGACCTGCTAAAGTCGGCTGGCTTGTATCTCTGGTTCACACTTCTTTTAGCACTGGCTAGTCTAGATGGATCAGCCTCTTACATTACTTACATTGACAAAATAGCGAATATAAGATAAAAAACACGCGAATGTTTAATTTTTTTTATTAATTTATTCTTTTATCGAAAGATGAAAACAAATGCTGTTGTCATCAATTATAGTTGGGCATTTAGCCATTGAACAATGCCAATTGCAAAAAATTTCATTGTCATTGATCAATTGTAATGCCAAAAAATTTCATTGGCATTGGTCAATTGTAATGCCAATTAAATCATCAGTTAAAATGCTTTATTTTGCCTCTTCGAGAACAGTGGGGATGTTGAGATCCTTGTGAAGGTTTGAATATTTCAAATACCAAGGGGCACCAGTTATAATTCTTAGAATCTTAGATTGTCATCTCTGGAGTTTTTCTATATTTGAAGCAGAAGCTGTTCCCCAAAGTTGGATACCGTAGGACCAAATTAATTAAAGTTAGTTAAGGTGTTCTGAAGTTAAGCGTATTCCAGTGAGAGCGTTCTGCATCGATCGAAATAAATGCTAGTCGGAAACTCTATTTTCTAAATAGTTTTTAACCGGTCTTTCAACATGTGGCCGAGTGTTGTCATGATGGAATATTACTGCTTCATGTCTGGTCGCATATTCCGGGGGTTTTTCGGCCAATAATCGCTTCAAAAAAATCAATTGTGTTCGGCAAAGGTCCCCTGTGACCGTCTGGCTCAATTTTCTGGTCCCACCAAATATAGAGCATTACTTTGATGCCATGAATATTCGGCTTTGGCGTTTATTTGGCTGGTTGGTCGAGCTTCACATACGATTTCTTGCGCTTCGGGTTGTTGTAGTGGAACCATTTGTCACCGCCAGTAATGATTCAACTACAAAAGTGACTTCTTTTTATGGCGTTCAAGCAGCATTTCGGATATGCAAAATCGTCTTTCAACTTCTCTCGGCTTCAGCTCGTGTGGTACCCAATTTCCTTGGTTTTGAATGAATCCTGCTGCTTGCAAACTCTTTAAAATTGCTGCTTGAGTGACTCTAAATGATTTGGCAAGTCTTGAGTTTGACAACAATCTTCATCGAGTAATGCCTCCAATTCATTATCTTCGAACTTTTTTGGCTGACCTGGGCGGTCTTTGCCTTCCGTGTAAAAATCTCCACTTCTGAAGCGCACAAACTATCTCTGGCACGTTGAAATCGATGGAACATATTTAGGATAAGCTTCGGTGAGCAATCTATGTGCTTCAGCTGTACTTTTTTCAAATTGAAAAAGTAAAGCAAAACTTGCGCGCAAATGATTATTTGTTGGTACAAAATTCAATTTTTTGAAAAAAAAACTAACTTTTTGTTTACACTACTTCGTTCAGGATAAATGACAGATTTTTACCCTCTAAAATACCATATAAATTATTAAAGACACAAACCATATATAAAAGATACAGCATATAAACCCAATATATAAAACAAAATAAATAGATATAAAACAAAGTGAGAAATGTTTCATATCAGCCGATATTGATTCAGTTTGGATTCGTTTGAATTATTTTGTTTTGTATTTTAATTCACGATATATTTCTGATAGATTTTGATTGTATAAATGAATAAACAAAACTCAAATTTACTATTTATTTGAATAAGATACTCATCGAATAATGTCTAAAATAATTTAATCAATCAAATGATTTTTTCGAATAGAGTCCTTTAAATTTTAATGAGATTTAAAATCGAATGAAGGAATTAAATTTTAAAGGTCTGTATCATGCCAGTTTTTATTTATTATACCCTACAACACTATGTGGTCAGGGTATTATAAGTTTGTGCTGATGTTTGCAACACCAAAAAATATTGGCCCTAGACCCTCCTTATAGTATACCGATCGGCTCAGAATTTTGTTTATTTCGATTTAACGATGTCCGTCTGTCCCTCCGTCCGTCTGTCTGTCAGTCTGTCCATGCATTTTTGTACGCACTCTACAGGTCGCATATATTAAGATTTTTTGATGAAACTTAGTACACCGACTTATATCGGCCCACGGACGAAGCCTATTGGTTTTGGTGAACAGCGGTCCATGTTTAGACCTAGTGCCCATATAAGGGTCCTCCCAAAATTATATTGTTTATACGCTGCAGGTCGCAAATATTAAGATATTTTGATGAAATTTGGTATACCGGCCTATATCAGCCCAAAGACGAAGTCTATTGATTTTGGTTAACACCGGTCCATGTTTAGACCTAGTTCCCATATAAGGGTCCGCCAAAATTGG
The DNA here is from genome assembly GCA_949987735.1 of Leucophora obtusa. NCBI lineage: Eukaryota > Metazoa > Arthropoda > Insecta > Diptera > Anthomyiidae > Leucophora > Leucophora obtusa. Next base: position 124,148,886 of record OX465298.1, read on the forward strand.
CTTGGTTACAACTGCAGGTCGCAAATATTAAGATATTTTAATGAAATTTGGTGCGCTGACTCACATTATAGAAAATTTTGACACAAGCCCCATTTTAACCCATTCGAATTTCGGATCCAAACATTAGTTGGCTTTTAACCAGACTGGTGTAGGGTATTGTATAGTCGGCATGCCCGACTTTAACCTTTTTACTCGTTGTATCATTTAATTGGGAACTTTCACATCGCTATGTAAAAACAATGAAATTCTATACAGGAAAACAATGAGATTGGCAATACAGACGGGATTTTCCTAGAATAAACATTAGGATGTCCCTTAAATTATGATTTGTTGATTTCCATTCATTACTCTTGCCAATTTTGTTTTAGCTGGTTGTACATGGAAAAACTAGATTTTTTTTGAAAAATATTTTTTTTTTGAAAACTTTAATCGGTGCCGAAAAATTAAAAAAAAAATATTTTTCAAAATTTCGAAATTTGACAATTTTTAATTAAAATGCTATTTAAATAACAACTAGAGCAAAACTGGTTGGTTGCGATTAATGTAAATCATACATGGGAATTTTTCATTACCATTGAAATTTCATTACCATTAGTTCATACTAATGACAATGAAAAAAATTTCATTACCATTTAATGGTAATGAAATATTTTTCATTAGAAAAATCATTACTAATTGCAATGAAATTACACTAATGTACAAAAAAAATAAATAACAATTGATTAAAAACCATTTGTTTACAAAAAAAATTCAGACAAATGAAAACAAACAACGGGTTTGGCCGGCGAAGTTATAAAACATAATTTTTTAAGGAGGATCCATTATGTTAAACTTTACAAATAACAATGGAATGGAAAGTAATATTTAATTTCAAATGAGCATGACCGAGAATGAGCATATTCCATCTTCGATTACAGCGAGTTTTACTCCATTTTTACGTTTTTCTGTCAATGGCAATTATTTTTTTTAATTTATTCATTATCAATGGTAATGAAATTTAAAATCATTGTCATTAATCAATGAAATTAAATTTTAGAATCATTACCATTAATTAAAAAAATGGTAATGAAAATAATTTCATTACAATTGATATCAATGCAATGGTAATGAAATCATCAATTAATTAGTCCACCTAATTAATTAGTCCCATGTATGATGTAAATCGACAAATCGTATTTCAAGGACAGACTACTAAACTTATCCCGCGATATTGATACATATGAAATACATACGCAAAACAAATAAGTGAGAATAATACGCTCAAAATAATATGTCTGTAGAAATAATCAAAAGTCAGGCAATTTAGCGTAAGCTCTACTTTTAGCATTTGAGTACAAAATCATTTAAATTTTAATAAAACGAAAAAAAATGTAACATAAATATAATAAAAAAACACAAAAGAAATATTTTCACGAAAAATTAATTTAGCGGAAAAAAATTTTTGAGAAAATCAGCCAAAAAGTTTTTACAGAAAATTTATACGTTTTTAATTTTGGGGGGTTTTATTATTTAGTGCTTTTTATTAACCCATTTCTGCCTATTGGGTATTTAAATACCCAAAAAAATCTAACTAGATCCAGTAAGAGTTAATGCAAATTTGTTTTCATGTACAGTTAGGGAAAGGACAAGAATACCTAAAAAAAATGCTCTATTAAATTTACCCCTCCTTAGAGGTTTAAAAGTCAACAAATCTTCAAATTTGGAAAAATTTCACTGCAATGGATCAGACAAATTAAAGAAGTGGGAATTCGGAAAATCCTCTTTGTGCCTAATAGTTTAAGGTGTCCTCTATCTGACAAAAAATATTTACTTGGCTATGACTACTACCCTGGGATACAGGTACGATTTTATAATATCAATGCAAATACCTTAAATAATGTCAGCATGAAGTTTCATAGAAAGCGGACAAAGGAATATTGGGTCAGGGTTAAAGCGATGTTTTATTTCCGAGTTTTTATTTTTACCAAAAAAGTCAATTTTCATTACCATGCCAGCAACTTTTATGGACCAAAATATCGAAAATAATGGCATAAAATATACATTAAAAAATTTAAAATATGAGCTTTAACATTACGTGAATAGAAATATGCACCAAAAACCAAAAGACATGCTCCTAAAAAATGCACTTTATATATGTCGATGATGTTTTCCCCTTAGTTTAGTATTATATTGAGGTTTCAAATTGTTCCTGTCTTATTTACAATTTATTCTTATTTTTATCTTTTAAAAAATATGCAAAAACATTCAGTTATATTAAAAATATTTAAAAGTATCCAAAAATATGCACTAAAATACGCAAAAATATGCACCTAAAAGCAAAATATGCAAAATCTATTAATTTGCAATAATATATGCAAAAAATAAGCAATAACACATCGATGACATTTTGTTACGAATTCTTTGATTCGGAAAAGTATTTGATAAAAATAGATTTGGACTATTGAAATTCGCTGCCCTGGTCATTACTAACAGTGTTATAACTAGCAAACCCGCCTATATATTGCCGGAATAAGAGAGAGGCGAGCACATCTAGAATGTGACACTGAATGACAAACTGATATACATTATGCACAATAGAGTGGCCTGAATTTGAAAAAAATTCCATACTGAAGTGGAAAATTTGTAGGAAAATATTCTAAGTCGGGGAGAAAATTATATTTTGAAAATCGTTTAATATCTTCCGTCTCCGATAATAAATTGAAGTTTCGGAATTTCGAAAAAATCACATTAATTTCTAACAAATAATTTTATATAAATCATTTGCAAAAAAAAATTAAGAGGAAGACAAATCATTATCTTCAGAATTTCGAATATAAAAGCGAGTTCATCCACTGCTAATTTAAATATTAAACTTCGAAAATATAAAGGACAATTCACACGCTATCCATCCATATCTACAATTACCCATTATTTGGGATATGAATTGTCCAATTTTTGTAAATTATCTTTTGGGAATAACATTTCGTATCCCTAGTACTGGGAAATAGTAGTATTCGCAGTACAGTAATATGAATCAAGCTTCGTAAGAAACTTTGAAAAGAAACAGACAAAATTAATAAAATTTTTAGTTTTTTTACTGCCGTATTACTTTGAGTTTAGCTAATGACATCGCATTTTTTTGTATATGTGTGGCTTTTCAAGCCAATTATCCAGCTACAGAAAATATGACGTATCAATTTCAAATTTACAATAATTATTGTTCTATATGATACGAATAAAAATTGCAGAATTTTTTCAATTTATCCAAAAATTTGGAAAATACTAAAAATGTAATATTAAGGGTGGGTGCGAACTGGCTAAATAAAATCTAAACTAAATTCAGGTTTTCAAACTTCTATGAATGTTGAAAAAGTTTTCGAAAAATATTCAAAAAAATTTAAAACCCTTTTGTCAATTTGTGTTTAGTTTAGAATTTTTTTAGCCACCTCGCACAGAGCCTAAAAATAATTTCTTTTAACTCAGAATTACTTCTGAATTTTTGGTGCATTTATTTTATTTTAAATTTTTCATAAAAAACTTCGATAACTTTTTCGGCTTCATTTTAGAGAAAATATTTCTTTAATATTATACATCAGAAATATTTAATAAAAATTCAATTATTTGTTCTATAATCAGTTTAAACCACAGCGCGTATGATAAATATGGTATTGGTGATAGGCAGTTGGTCAAACTGATCACACTATGGCACAAATTTGAACTCATGATCTATATTTGTTCCTTTTACTCCTGCAAGGAGCATAGGGCCGCTTTTTTTTTTATAAGGAGGTCATAAAACGATTCTTTTGCAGATAGTTTGGCTGCTTCTGTTGGCGCGTAGCATTGTATACATGTAAGATTGCGGCTTCGAGTACGCAGTCTTGCAGTTATAATTCGATCTGAATATGGCTTCCAGTCTATAAGAGCTTTCTTAGCTGGATGTGACAATAAGATGCCTACTCCACTGTATCGAGATTCATCAGTTGTCTTCCCGGAATAGAGTAGGGTAAGACCATCGGCAGTTATAAATTCACCTGAATCATACCATCTTGTTTCGCACAGTCCGAGCATTGTAAGTTTGTAGGTGTTAAATTCCTTGCAGACCTGTGCCAGGCGAGATGTTTCCGAGAGCGTCCTAACATTCCATATTCCTATTCGTGTCCTTGTTTTCATGCCAAAGGTCGTCATCTTTAAATCGGGTTTATCAGAATTTTTTCCTGTTGTTACGGTTTCGATAATCATGTTCGGTTTAAGATGAATGGCTGATTGGGCCAAAGCATCCGATCCTTGTGTTGGGGCTGCCAACATTGCCTCCAGGCCTGCAGTGGTTGCGCAGGGATTTAATCCAAGCGCCAATAGGGTTATACCGCCCATGGTCGGTTGGGATATTGGTTTTGTTGGTTGGCGCCAATTGCTCGCCACGACGTTACAAGGTTCACAGGCAAACTCGGGACTTAGTGGGAGCTCGAAAGACCCTCCGAGACTCTCCCCTTGTAACCGCTGACTGTCCGCGGCTGCCATTGGCAGCTACTCCACATTTCTGCGGAATCACTATCCGCAACCTGTGACGCGTCCGGTAGCACTCAGCTGTGTTTCCCATAAGCAAATAATATATCATACATCGTCATAAAAATGACAAGGTGTGATATACCATTCGCAAGGGCGGAAACTCATGATCTGGGGGTGAATAATTCCAACGCTTAACGTATGAGAATGATTTTATTATGAAAAGAATCAAATTGATTCTTTAAATAAGATATGGATTGAATAATCTACAATCAATTAAAATGAGTTTTCTAATCGATTCGTACAAAATTCAATCAGATTTATAAATCGAATTAAGGAATTATATTTTTAGAAGTCTGCCTGGGTTAGACCCAAAGAATTTGGTGATAATATGTAAAACGCTTTGGAATGTATTGAGCCTAAATGGTATTACCAAAACAACGCGATTTTAAGCAAATTGTTTCTCGGAACCCGCAAAGTTCTATTATGCAATCAGATAGTGCTCATTCTGGGCAAACTTTCGATCGGTTTTTCCCGATTCTTTGTTGACAGCCTTTTAAAAGCCGAAAAGTTCGAAAAATGTTATTGCTTTTTCGTATTTTTTTCCTTCATTGTATAAATCAATCGTAATAGTTCTGAAAGTAGCACTCCATAGAAGTCCCCAAAAAAGCCAAAAACCCTCGAAAAATTCATTTTATTAGGGTTTCTAGATAGCGTGGGTCCATATTTTATATACTTAAACTCAAACAGAAGTCCATAATTACCACCTGAAATTTTATTGCAATCGGACAAACCGTTTAGAAAATACAGATTTATTTCCATTTTTTTCCAAAATCTCCCACTGTGCGATGGCCAATACTTTCAATAAATTAATATTGTACCAATGTTTCACAATAAACGCCCAAAATTTGCCAAAAATCCCACATTTTTTAGTTATGCACCAATAAATAAAATAATATAAAATTCCATTAATTCAATGAAAAGTTTCAATGGACGGTTTCCAGTGAATGTTTTTTATTTTTATGTAAAAATTCATTAACATCATACAGATAATTCCATCAGTTGAACTTAAGAGACAGCACATACGTTGTCCGGCACCCTAATCCTATGATATAATCCCAGCAAAAACAGGGCTTCAACTAGCCTACGTATTCTCTTAATTACTCTTATTTGCTATGTCCCAAAAGTAGAAAAAAAGTACAGAAAAACACAAACTAGTTATTTGAAATTCTCGCTTGCCAAAATATGGCCACTATCGTATTCTGACGTAGGTATAAATATAAATAATGAAATTTTATACCTAATTCACACAGGAAAGTTAATCTATTAAATGTCGGGTTAACTGCCTAATCGAGTCTAAACAAGTCGATTAAACCATATTTGAATCTGTTTGATTAAGCCTTGAACCAACTTTTAATGCGGTCATTATTTTCAAACATCGTTTTATTCATACCATTAATTGTGTGCAACGCTGTATTTGTTTGTTATAACGAACAGCGCTGCCAACTTTGACGATTTGCCTCCATTTGAACGATTTTTAAAGTAAAATTTTATGAAATGACAATTGACGATTTTGCAAAATTTTATATATGAAAAATGACGATTGTTTAAAATTTAAATAGTTTTTATAGTTTATTGCTAAGAAGATATAATTTTATTAAAAAGTAGAAAAAATTAAAAGAATTTAAAATTAATTTTTTGGGGGGAAATCGAGAATTTTATTATTAATTAACTTAAGCTGTGTTTTCCGTTAACTCATAAAAAAAACTCAAAGTGAATAAAAACGCGTTATAGACGAAAACAAACACTTACTTTTCGTATGCACAGTAACTTTCAAAACGGATAATTATCAACGTTGATAACTCAACGTTTAGACATTTTCACATCTAACGTAACTTATTCGCGTTACTTCCTAAAAAGTTTTGCTTACGTACGTTCGATTATAACGGAACAATTATAAACATGACATTTGTAAGTTTTTTTTACACTACAATCGGTTTAACATATATTTGCCTTAAATACTTAACGTTGATAGGTATGAGAGAAAATACAGCTTTAGTTTCATTGATTTTTAATTCTACTAAATAAATGCTTTTCTTGAAAGAATTTAAATATTTTAGACCGAAATAAACATAAATTTTAAACATTTCGTCATGCAATTGGTTTAATAAACTTCATTCAAAATTTGTGGGTCACTGAAATTGCTCTTTTCGATTCCTATTAATTTGTATAAGACAGAGCTTTAAAGAATTAATTCCTTTTTGGAATGAATTCCCTATAATTTAATTAAATTTTTTAATTCAAGGAATGAATTCATTTATGAGATATAAGCAGGAATTAATTCCTGTGAATGAATTCAAAGAAATCAAATTTGGAAAATGAGTTCCCTTACCAAAGCTTTTACCATTAAAATTTAAGAATTCATTCACTAAATAATTCATTCAACACGAGTTAATTCATTTTTAAGTCAAGGAATTCATTCCCTTGTACATCTAATTCCCTAAACGAAAAAGTTAATTTGTTAGGGAATTAAACAAAAAAGTTAATTTTTTTGGGAATTAAAAGAAAAAGTTAATTACTTGGGGAATTTAACAAAAAAGTTAATTTCTTAGGGAATTGAACGAAAAATGCATTAAATTTTATGAAGGAATTAAAAACAATTAATGAATTCCTTTAAGATAAATCGAATAAAAAAGAGGAATTCATTCAATTCCTTAGGTTTGGTCAGGGAATTCATTCCCAAAATATAAATTCACTTCAAAAAAGAGAATTAGGGAATTAATTCTGCAAAGCTCTGGTATGAGAGCATGGTGTAATGTTAGCAGTTATTCTGTTACCTCAGAGTTTCAAGACGCTTAAAATAAGCTAAACAAAGATTATTGGTACATTTTGAAGCAAGATGATTTTCCACTTTTTTTACCTAAAAACTTACCCCTAAATTCATAAACGCTTTGTAAAATTAAAGGAGGATTATTGAACTAATTTTGTATGAAAATGACGTTTTGTAAACCTGCTATAACTTTACAAAGCATTTATGAATTGAGGGGTTAAACTATTACAAATAAAGTAATGTTAACGGATTTTTAAGTAAACCTTTTCCTTCCTTAATTCAAATATAAGTCATTTTTTGACTGATGGCTTTTTGACGATTTCTCATTTATAAAATGACGATTTTGATGATTGTTTCGACAAATATGAGGATTTCACCAAAATGGATTGGAAGCACTGATAACGAAGCTTCCCAATACTGAAAAACATACACATAAAGTCAGATAGAAATAAACGTTATGACGCTGCAGAAAAAATATTTTAAAGCTGTAGACAAATATTTTAAGCTCTTAAACTATCAAAAATGCATATGTGATATAGGTAAAGATGAAAAACTGAACTAATGTTAATAAAATAGATAAATTTCGCTGTCTAAACGAGCTTTTAAACTGGCATGCTTTGTACAAGTAAATTTTTCTAATTTGCTTTGTTTTTTATGTGTAATTTTTTGTAGGATGTTCTTTTAGGTTAGTTGGGTGACATGACGCAACTGGTTCTCTGGCAGTCCCTTTTCGTTACTTCGGTGAGATGTTCTTTTTAGTGAGTTCGATGAAATGTTCTTTTGGGTTAGGTAGGTGACATATCACAAAGTGTATAAAATGTTACTGGGTCTATGTCAGTTCGTTTTAGTTTAGTTCGGTGACATGTTTCCTTAGGTCAGTTAGGTGACATGTCCTTTTTGCCAGGATTAGGGTTAGTCCTGTTACATGTATAAACTGTGGCAATTTCTCCCCTCCAATAACAACGACATATTAAATTGACCGGTCCCTTTCAATGAAAATCATTGATGACCGGTCCCTTTCAAATAAAAAGACCAGCTGTTGATAAAATAAATCGCTTAAAGAAAAAATCGCTAAAATTAAAAACACTGGATATTGCTAAAAATTTTTCAAAATATTTTTACAAATATTTTTCTTAGATTGTTTTTAGTGAAAATTTAATTTTTTAATAGATTTGGTTTCTGCTATTCCTATCACTTTTTATAAAACATTTAGCGGTTTCTTGTACAATCAGAATTGGCAACATTGCATTCAATAACAAATTTTGTTTTGTTTTTTATTGAGAGTCTTTAGGCACAACTCAGTGAGAGAATATTTAATTTGATGATTAGTTGAAGATGATAACGAAACATGGTGAGGGTGATCTTAATAATATGCTGAGAAAGCTGTCAACAATTGTAATAATAATCGCACACTTGTGAATTTTGTGTTATCGAACTACTTCATAGAGAGTCCATTGGTATGCAAAATGCATACATGTAGCGTTTGTTTTTATTTTGGTCGTTACTTATTAGTCGTTTGACAAAGCTCTAAATTATTGCAACGGTCTCTGTGTTAATTTGTTTAAATAACAAAATTATTAATATTTTACAAATTATATGTACTTAATTATATATTAATATTAATTAAAATATAAAAATAGAAGTGTATTTATTATACATATATTTCAATCTATAAATAAAGACAGTGTATATATGCATATTTATGCAAAATTTGTTAATACGCATTCCAAAACTATCTCTAGTAAATTTATAAAAAAAAATATTTTATATGTAAAAATTCTGTAAAATACGAGTATTGTACAACATAATTATTATTTTCAATGCAACTGCATAGTGTTTGTTTCGAATAAAAATTTTAATCAGTAAATACATTTTTTTTTTCAATGTCAAGTTCATAGAATTTATATTTATGTGGACACAAATACACAAGTGCCTATATGTTTATTTGAAAAAAAAAATATATACAATTAAGATTGTGTAAAATTAAAAAAAGGAAATCTTGAATTATAATTAAACTATGAATTATGAAACGTCTTATGAAAGTGGCCATCGGCCCTTTCTTCCTGATACAAAACGTGGTTATTGGGCTAATCCAAATGATTTTATATATGCAGGGCTAGGTTTGGCATTTCGTTTAGATGTTTTTTCAATGACTTGGTTTATTGGACATCAATTCAACGGTAAGTAATTGAAATCAATTCATAAAAACAAGTGTTTCCATTCATATATGGGAATTAACAGTGTACAACACAAAAAAAAATAAATAACAAGGTTCTGACAACTGATTCTGGCAGAAGGTACCAAAAAAAAATATATGTGTATCGGCGCTTTAAAAGTCCACGTCTGACTCTATGTTGCTTTGAGGGTTAAAGTTTTCCGCCTTTTGAAAATATTTATTGTGAATTGGCATAGTAAACATGTGAATCTTCCATTTTAGTCATAGGATGTGTTCAGCAAACTTATTTAAAACACCACGAGGAACATTTTTGTGGAATATTTTAACCTTTTAATATTTTTGTCCCATTTTAAAAAGGGACAAGAAAGACCCGTAAGTTGAAAAGTTAGAGGGTTAAAATGTTCCACAAAAATATTTATCATGAAATTACTATAAGCCTCTGAAGACATCAAAGTTGAAAAATTTACTTCAATGCCAGAAACAAGTCAAAACTTAAAATTAAAATGTGTTTAAGGGTTAATTTCATAATTATTCAAAATAGGCGCTCAAATGTCCAGGGGGTTAGTTTGTAAGAGAAAAATGTTTTACGTAAAATTTCACTATAAGTGAAATTTTACAAAAGAAGGCTGGCTACACATTAGAGCGACTCACCTTATTTAACACAATACCAAAAATCCTTAGTAGCTTTAACTAGCTTTGAGTGTTAATTTTCAAAATTATATAAAACTAATTTTGGAGAACCCATTCGTTAAATTTTACAAAATTTATTATTAAATTATAATATTTTTATGTTGCTGTTATTACCCGTAGATCGCGACACCAGTGTATCCGAAGTTTTATAGATGGCGCTATTTCTTTCCCTCCTGATTTTTTAAAATAGCCCATACCTCGAAAACTAAGACAGATAGAACAAAATTTATGAAAATTTCGACTACCCCTAATCGTACAATACCACAATGAAAGGGGTTATCTCTCGGAAATTTTTAATAAAAATTTTCCACTTTCCAAAATGGCCCATATCTCGAAAACTCAGCGCGATAGAGCTAAACGGACAAAATATTTGCTCCATTGGAGTACCCTTATATGCCTTCACATGATATGTGTCCTTATATGCCCTAAATTTGGATAAATTCTACGACTCAATATAATTACAGATAAAACTGTAGTTTTACAAATCTTTTACTTAATATAAATTTGTTACATTTAACAAAAAAAAGTGTTAAAATCAACAAATTTTATTTTAAGCCAAAAAACAGGAACAAATTTTTCTGTCCAGCCAACAGACGTATTATTTTGAGTGTATGGATAGAAAAAAAAGTAAAAAAAGTGACACCTCAAAATAAACCTTGGTTTGGTTTATGATGACTCCAAAAATATTTTGGGTCTAGCAATGACATTTCACGAGCTAGACCATTTTTAAAAAAGGTCTTCTTTTTAGTTTTTGTAAGAATTTTGCATTTTAGCTGAAGACACCATACTCAATATGGGTATCATATGAAAGGTTTTTCTTGAGGAGCATCCATTGCAACATTGTTATTTTGGAAAAAAAACGTATTTTGTTGTACAGTGTAATATTTAGTATTTACTTACTTACAAACTAAGACTGAAGGTATCCTAAGGCGAACTCTCATATCTGAATGATATTTGTAGATAATTAAGGGTCACATATATTTTTCTTGCCCAGTTAAGGGTTAAGGTAAAAGGCGACCCTCCTTTAGATAATAAATGAAAGGAATTTTAAAGGTACATCCAATGAGGTAATACACAAACATTAATATGTTCCCAAACAGCCAAAGTTTCGAACAAATATTAAATCCATTTAACTTAAGATTGAGCAGCAATGCAAATTAAATTCAAATTTGCATTGCTGCTGTACACTAGGGTTTCCAATACCGAATCGGTATTGAGAAATCGGTATTTCGGTATTGAAAATTTTCAAGTACCGAATTTTCGGTATTTTCGTTATTCATATTAATATTCTTATTTAGCGCGTAAACTTAGATATAGCACATCTCAAAATTTCATAATTGTGCACGAAAATTATTGATTCCAAGCAGGCTTAATCTTCTCTCTTGTGTTTCATTCAGAGTTTGAAAAAGGTAATTCTTTTTTGAATTAAAACGAATAAATATTTATTCATTTTATGAATCAGTAAATATTTTAAAATAATTTTAAATCCATGATTTGATATGGAACAAAATTAGATAATGATTTACATCGATTCAATTTTGATTCGACTGAATAATTTGTTTTAAGAGATAATTCGCGAAGTATAAATCAGATCAGAGCTTTGAATGATTGATTCAAAATAATTATTTTCAAAGATGATAAAAAAAGGTTGAGTTATAAATTCGGGAATCAAAAAATATAAAGATAATTCCCACGACTTATTTTAATATTTTTTGGATTCGCGAAGACATATTATTGCATAAAATTAATTCACAAATCAAAACTATAACATTTTTAAATCCTGAATAAAAACAAAAAATTATAATTCGCGAGAATCAAGAAAATCAACATAATCAAAAATAATTTTTTTTTTGTTATTCTTTTTTAGAAAATTTAGAAAGAAAATTTGGACAAATTTGACAATTCCCATCACCAATACTTGGAAATCGTAGATACAAAAGTGAACATATGTTTATTAGACTAATTTTTTAATCTTTTGGCTTTCTCTTAAGAAAATTTATAGGAAAACATCCTTTTTATGTTTGAATTAATTAAGCCTCTTGAATATAACCCTTGCAAAAGTCATACTATTTATAACCCAGCAAAAAACCTGCTTCGCTGGATGCAGCTATGTAAGGGAATAAATAAAATTAATCCCTTACAAAGCTGCTTACGGAAGGCATGATTTTTCCATACAAAGGGCCCGCTTGGAAGCACGTTGTTTTGTGATAAAAAGCGCATTATTCGCTGCTGAAAAATTGCAGTAAATTCATGTTTTTCGTAAGTACATTTAACCGCAAATAAATTCATGCACTTTTTTTGGTAAAAGTGCTTTTTTTGCTGCTGAAAAGATGCAACAAATTCATGATTTTCATTGAGCTCATTTAAACGCGACTTTTTATGAGAATAAATGCATTCATTTGCCGACTTCAAAATGCAGACTGACTCATATTTATGTGGCGTCTATACATTAAACTCTACTAAAGAAGGGTAAAACACGATTAAGATGACTCAGATTTCGTGCGCATTAATCTTTGGATAACTTACATTTTATTTTACTCCCTTACAACCTGCATCGTCGTAAGGGAATAGCGTAGCACTATAATTTTTTAAATAACTTGCTTACGATTTGCTTCGTTTAAGGCAGTTTTGCAGGGTATACAAACAAATTGCAAAATTTTTTGTGTATTGTATACGCATAAAGTGGCGCAACTCTGTAAAGCAGAATTCGGAGCGCGTTTTTAAGCGCTTCGTATTTTTACTGCTTCCAAAATACTAAAAATTTTTTGCTGGGAAGTAATCATAATCATACATTGTGGCCTTAAAATATAAAATTTGTAAAGAATTGTAAACACAAAAACAGAATTATTATTAAATTTGTTAAAATTTCTCTTAAAAATGATATAAAATATTTAAATAATAAACAAAAAAAGTAGTATGCAATACCGAAATCGGTAAATAAATAAATACGAATTTGCTAAAATAGCTTGTATTTCGACAATTTCGGTATTACCGAAATCGGTCCTGGAAATTCTATTGTACACAGGCTGGCCAGACTTGGGGTTTTGTCCCCAGTTAGGTGATTTTTTGTTGGTCTTGGGGGACAAAAATTTTCTTTTGGGGACAGGGGATTTAAAAAATGTTTTGTGCATTTTTTGGGGATAACTAAAACCTTTAAAAAATTTTGAATATTACATTAAATTTATATATTTTTCAGAACACTTTAGTCAAGTATTTTCACACAATTTCACAGAAAGGTACATATTTGCGATATTATACATTTACCGTAACAGTTCAAAGATTTCTAATATGAATAAGTCGTTTATGCCTGAGGTTTTAATGGGATTAATTTACAAGTATCTAAAATATTGAAAAAGAAAATTTTTGTTTTTTTTTTAATAAACTGGATTAAAATTGATTCATTTTATGTATTAGTGAAAAACTGATGATCGGTTTAAATCAAAGATTTGAAATTAAATAAAGTGAGAATGAGAGTTATTCAAATTTAAATTGAAGCAATTTTGATTTGATTAAATTAACTGTTTTAAATATATGATTCGCGAACTATAAATCAAGGCAACCATTTTTGTTTAAACTGATTTGTTAAGCATTTTCTGCGCAAATTTTAATGGCTGGGCATTTTCCGACCAAACTTCGTGAATATGTAGATCTGTGCCAAAGAAATATTTTTTTTACTTTTATGGTTTTGCAGCACCACCTAGCGGAGATATTTGGAATTAAAGTTCAAACATTAATATTTCACCCGGTCCCGAGTGGATTGAAATTTTTTTTTAATTTTAATTTTATATTTTTTCTATTACTAAACTCTACATAAAATCTTTAGAGTTTTTGAATTTTATCTAGCACACAATTTTTAAGAATAATTAAAACTTTAGCCCTTATATACTCACAAGATTTACTACAAAAAAATCGATTGACTTTATCGAATTAAAATTCTATACAAAGCACAAAATTTTTTACAAATGTTAAAGAAGGAATCAAAAGTAAAAACTCAAACTGATTCTTTGAACAAGATATTAACTGATAGAAGTAGTAAATAATTCAATCAATAGAAAGAGTTTTACGCATCGATTTCTTTAAAATTGAATCAGATTTAAAAATGGAATTAAAGAATTATATTTCTAAAGCCTACTGTATTTAATAGACAAACTTAAAAAATTCGAATTTATGAATTTTTTAAAAAATTATTTCAAAATCTTGAAAATTAAAAAAAAATTATTTTTAGTTTGGATAATGAAAATTTGAGCAAATTAAATAAACCCTATTACCTTTTTCAAAATTTTTTCTAGTTGGGGATATTTTTAGATTTGTGTGGGGATAATGAAAAAAATATCTGGCAGACCTGGCTGTACACTTAAAATATTTTGTATGTAAAGACCGATGTATTTAAAACTAAATGAAATTACTTGAAAGCACCACTAACACTTAACTAAATTCAACTTACATTTTATTTTTTTTACTGTTAATAAAATGAACTACAAATTAGTCAAAAAAACTAATACATACAAAGTACTTTTTTTTTGTATTCTTTTTAACAAAATGAATGAATAAAATAAACGTTACGAATTCTCAGTATTTTATGTTGTTTTTTTATGTCTTAAGAATGTAGTAAAAATTTAAATTAAAATAATTATTTGCAGAACTTTGAAACTTGCGCTTTTGAGGATTAGTTTGACAATATAAAGGTCAGATCAAAATTTATTTTCGCATGCTACAGATCGTAAATACGAAGATATTTTAATGAAATTTTGTACGCTGACTCACATGTTAAATAAAGACAAATATTGCTGATTATAAAAAGGATCGGCCCATATTTCGACCCAGCGGCCCTATGGAGAACATACACATAACATTAGATACAATCAAAATTTCTTATTGTTTCAACCCTATTGAATTTCGGATCCAAACATTAGTTGGCTTTTAACCAGACTGGTGTAGGGTACCATATAGATGGCATGCCCGACTTTAACTTTTTTTATTGGTTTTTTGTGTTTTTGTTTATTGTTTGCACAGAATCTGAGGTATACACCGAAAAGGATGACTAATTTTATCCTTAAAATACCATTTCCGAAATAATTGAAAAACTGATAGCCTTAAAATACCTTACTGAAATTATCTAAAATAGCGTTACTCTTACACTCATAAAAAAAAGTTTGTACAAAACTCTGTTAAACGCGTTCTGATTAAATTGAACTAATTTTTCTATTATTTTCTCTAAAAAGTATGTACCTACAAACAGGTCAAAATTCTGATAAAATAATAGGAAATAGAACATGTACACAATTTTTACCTATTTGTATTGACTTTTTTTATGAGTGTACCGATATCCGCATCTTTTAGGTTACAATGTATGGTTCCGCGCTATCTCGTTTAATTTTTTCATTAAGGCCATTTTGTAAAATGGCACTTTTTTAAAATGGCCTCTATCTGAAAACTAAGGGGGCTAAGCGGACAACATGTTTGAGTACACTCAGAAAAAAAAATTTTGTACAAATAGTTAAAAATTCTGCTAAAATAACAGAAAATAGTACCTGAATTTGCGCCAGCAGAAATTTCAATAATGTTGAGAATCATGGTCTGCTAAATTTAGGTGAGCTAAATTTTAGGTAAAAAATTCAGTTCAAATACAATAATTTAAAAGAAATGTTGTTTAATGGAAATGAAAATTACTCAGCTGAAATCAGCACATGTATTCTGCTAAATTTTAGTTGGTTAAAAACAGGTAAAAAATTCAGTTAACTTTCAAAAATTTAGAAGAATGTACGTTTAGTAGAAATGAACGTGGGACAGTTGAAATCAGCAAAACATGCTGCTACAATTACAATCACTTTTTGTTATTAATTCAATAAAAACAAATTCATGTAAATATTGTTAATTTTAATTTCGAATAAATTACACAATCCAAAAACACTATTTGCACTAAATATCACTTTAATTTTCTTGCCAATATGTGTGCCAGTGGAAGTTGTATTATTTGGTTCCTTTTTTCGTCTACCTGCAGGTTGAATTTAGATGAAAATGTTAAAGGGCTGAAATAAAAGAAAAACAATAACATATTTAATAGTATTCCCGTAAATAAATATAGTTTATATTATAAAACACATTATTTTATTTTTTCAATACAATTTTTAACTGCGAAATGTTAATGTCCAATATACCTCCGTTTTCTTTTACGTTCCTTTGCTGACTAAAAGATGCTCTTATCATATTATTTTATTTACTAGAACTTTTTTAAAGCGGCGAATACATTAGGGAACATTGAGTAGGGAACAAAAAATATCAAACAATTTTGTAAACACGAATTGCATGAATGTCAACACTAACATTAACATACACATATCAACATTCGTCAAAAATGGCCATTTTTTCACGAATGTTCCTTAATGTATTCGGCGCTTTACAAGCACCATATTATTTTTATTTACATTGGTAAGCGTCATCAGTGATGACTCATCACACACATTAAAATACACTTACTAGAAATTTTCTAATTTGAAGAAAACCATCAAGCATCATCAATCACTATACACTAGCGCCCCTATCGTTTTCTTTTGAAAACACAAATTTTAACAAAATTGCCAACAAATTTATCTATATTAGCTGATACATTGTCAAAATCAATTATAAAAAAATAACTAAATATCAGGAGGAAAAATTAGTTCAAGTACAATACAAATATGTTTTTGTGGTGAAATTGGATAACTACAACTTTAGCTAAACAACAGATTTAAACGAAAACAACAGGAAAAATTAGAAATTGAACTAGAACGCGTTTAACAGACTTTTGTACTAACTTTTTTTATGAGTCTAGTAAAACGCAGTGTTAATACAGATAGGCCAGGTCCGGGACATATCCCGAGGGATGCGTTTCTATAAAACAGACTGATTTTTTTATTTTTATTTTTTTTTGCAATACACTTGATAATACTAATTAACACACTTCGATAACGGTCCAAATCGGAACGGTAGGGAATGTACAGGGGAACGAGTACAATTGGAATAAATTCCTCAAGGAATGAAATGGAATGAAACCAGAAAAGAGATTCGAAAGTCTATTAATTGCTACCACTTAATATATATTTTTTTTCTAATCCACTCTATTCTACAATTCTACTCTATATCTACCCAGCAAAATAAGAGCTGAGGAAGAAGTAGTAAAAACACTACATCTACTGAACCCGAAGTAGTTCAAATTTAGGTGAATCGCTAATGATTTTTACATTGGCGTTTTTCGTTATGACTACTTGAATAGCATCTTAAAAACTGCATGGATGTTCTTTTTCAGCTATTAACATTTTATTAAATAAACATGTATAGTTGACCGTACATCAAAAAAAAATTTTGCCGTACACCCTCCAATATGAAGAATTTTTTTAAGGCAATTTCAAAAAAAAAATTTTTTTTTTTTGCAGCACTTAGAAGTCGCTTTTTTAAATTTTTCGTTATAGCTTCGGCATTTAAAGTCGGATTTTAAAGTGTACTATATCGATTTTTTTGCCTAGAGGAGACCAGTGTGTTGCTATAAAGGAAAAATCCAATGCAAAAAAATTTTAAAAGGCGACCTCTACGTCGGCAACCAATATATAAAAAAAATTTCTACTGGGTTTATCGAAAAACTTCCTTAGCGAAAGTTTAATGATTATTTGCGAGCTTTCATTTTCTGACATTAGGGTTGTACATTAGGGTGGAAGCAACTGAGATCTGGTGGGTAACTACTAGAACGGGATACTTGAGCTCAATGGCCCTTAGAGCAAAACGCTCGTCTCCTCGAGAGAAAAACTTCGATGTCGATGTATCATACATTAAGATCCGACTGTAAATGCCAAAGATCTAACGAAAACTGTAAAATGGCGAACCCTATGTTCGGAAAAAAAATACTAAAATACCCTCCTTGCAAAAATACTTCATATTGGAGGGTGTACGGCGCATTTTTTTTTTTTTTTTTTTTGCCTGTAAGGTGGTATTCTCTAATGTATATCCTACTCTTGGGGAGGTTTTTTGAAATAAAAAAAAATATACTAATGGGTGTAAGCAAACATTGAACTCGTAAACCCTGGCGTTTTAGTCGACTGCTCTATACTCTGCGACACAGTTACTTATACATAACAACTGACTATAAACAAACTTTAGTCGAAAATGATTTTTTATTTTTATGAAAACAAGAAAAATATGCTACACAAAAAATAAAAAATATAAGTTTAATGAATTTGAAAATATTTTAAAGTTGCTATTTGGTAGCAATGCAAAGTAAAAAAAGTATATTTTGTAAAAATGTGCCTTTTATTAAAAGGTACGTTTTGTTAAAAAGTTAATACAGTAGAACTCGCTTAAGACGAACTCCGGGGGACTAGATTAATTAGTTCGTTGTAAGCAAGGTTCGTATTAACCGGGATAAATTTATTTAAAATGTTCTAATTATCCACAAAATATTTAAATTTTCTTGAAACAACTTTCAAAATTTTACAATTTTTTTACTTGGTTTCCTAAATATATTATTTGCAGTATATTTAAGAAAAAATGTCTGTGTGTTCAGTTTAAAATTTGCCAGAAAACAAAAAAAATATAGAAAAAATTGTCGAATTTTGTATAGTTCGTATTAAAAGTGGAAAATTATATAGAAATTTGTTTGTGGGACCATCACAAACAGTTCGTTTTAACCGAGTGTTAAGCGAGTTCGTATTAACCGATGTTTTTTATACTGAAATTGTTGCCAAAACTCGGAACTTCTAAATTAGTTCGTATTAACCGAAAATTTGTCTTATCCGAGTTGTACCTTTTATTAAAAAATACCTTAAATTAAAAAGTACATTTTACTATATGCTTTATTATCAGAGAAGACAGAAAAAAACAAAATCCGATGTGTTATATTGTAAAAAAAGCAAGAAAAAAACAAAAGTAAAAAAACTTTAAAAACAACAATTTTTTTTTTTTTTAATTAAAGTTAAGAGAAAAAATATTTTTTGTGGGCAAAAAAAGTATTTTTGGGCAAAAAGTCTTAAAAAAAGCAATTAAAAGCTCAAAAATCTTAAGAGAAAGCTATTTAAAGCTAAAAAACGGAAAATCCAAAAACAGCAAAAAGAAGCAAATGAGAGTAAACAAGCAAAAAAAAGCTAAAACAGCAATTTCGTCTTATCTGTTTATTACTATCCAATTCCAGTATAT
Source organism: Leucophora obtusa (assembly GCA_949987735.1). NCBI lineage: Eukaryota > Metazoa > Arthropoda > Insecta > Diptera > Anthomyiidae > Leucophora > Leucophora obtusa. The sequence goes on from OX465298.1 coordinate 124,168,226, forward strand.
TTTTCTATTGTTACAGAAATTGCTTTCATACCAGCTTACTTGATAAGTTTAGCCCTTTATATCGTACCATTCATTGTAATACAATCATTTATGGGACAATTTTCCAGTAGTGGTTTTATATCAGCATTTCGTTTATCACCATTATTTAAGGGTAAGTTAAACTTGAAAATGATTATCTGAATGTTGTAAAATTTCAAACCAATTTTGAAATTTCCCTAGGCATTGGTTATGTTACTTTAGCTTTAAATATCTGTGTACTCACGTATTACAGTATTTTTGCTATAATTCCATTAGTTTATATGTTTGCTTCAATGCAACCAACATTACCTTGGAGCTGCGAGGGTTTTAAAAGCTGGGCTTATAATTTAACTGAAGAAGAAGAGATAAATGTCAGTATCTTCAGATAGATTCTTTTCAAAAATAATTGTGTGTTTTATTCCCTATTTAAGCTTTGCAATATGAAATTTGATAATGATGAAACCGATGCAAATGAGACGATGAATAGATCTTATTACTATTTAAATCATCATATACCATCAGTTTTGTATTTTAAGTAAGTAATGAAATTAAATTTTTATTTTCACTGAATTATGTTTTTGTTTGTTCTGTCCTTGTAGAACTCTTTTCCACGATATCAACTTATTTACTTATGAGGATGTTGAATATTCAATGTCCTGGCAATTGATATTATGTGCCATATTAGTTTGGACTTTAGTTGCTGTGATTATTTGTAAATTTTTCAATACTGAAAAGGTAGAGTATACAATATTTTATTTTCTAATTAAGCCTTTAATATTTTTTTATCAAATCTTTTTAGTTTGGCCAATTAGTCCGCTATTCCGTATGGACTTTAGTTGCTCTATTGGTATTGTTTACAATACGTTTTAGTTTTTTACCAGGTTCTGGTTTGGTTTACCATCGTTTATTTTTACCTACCTGGAGAGAAGCAATCAATGGTTTTGTTATGATTCCCATTTATGGTTTACAAGCGTTTGGACCCGGCTGGGGTCTGTTTATAACCCTTTCAAGTTTCAATAAATTCCAAACAAATGTAATGAGATCCAGTTGGTTAATTGGTATTGGACAGTTGTTTATAATGTTAACATTGAGTTTATTGACCAATTTAACGGAACATTTCTTTCATGGTAAACATATCATGATAAATATGGGTTTATTTTGAAATCTAGATATATGTTTTACTTTTTTTTTACAGAAATTACCAATAAAAACTATTATGCAACAGTGGAACATATTTGGACTTTATATTTATCCAGTGGCAGTGTAATGGCCCATATGGAGTTGGCTAATTTTTGGACTATATTATTTAATTTTATGTTATTTTTGGGTTCTATGGTTTTAATGGTAAGTTATAGATATTCTTCTCTCAAAATATTTAATGAACATGAGTTAAAATTAATCTGTATCTTTATATATGTTGGTTACATTTTAAAACTTTGTCTTCTGTTAGGTTCAATAATTGCTTCCAAACTGTGAGTTACTATATTTTTACAGATTTCTTGGAATTAAATCGAAAAAACATAAAAAAATCTTTTAAAATATTTCTAATCTAAAAGCGATCCTTAGATATCAATTGGAAACACTTTATTTCCAAAGAGATGATATCGGGTTCGAATGCTGGCGGGACCAATATTTTGATATTTTTTTTCTTCTTCCTTTTTTTTTTGTTTTTTACTATAGACCAACACTCAGGGGATGCCCCCTACTAATGCAATGCATTGTGTTGATATCAGGAAAATATGTTATGGAAAGGAGGAAAGAGGGAGTAGTGTTTGTGAACGTTTGACTTGAATTTCTCTAAATTGTAAGTATCAGGAAAGACATCTGCGGGGAGTTTATTCCACATATTCGACTAATGAACGAATTCTCTCTATAATGCGTTGTGCGACTAACTGGACAATAGACCACAAACGGATGAGATCTACTGTACAAGCGCGTGTTACGGACACGGTCCAAAAGCTCCAAAACAGACTTTGAAGCCCCTGCCCATAAATGGGAGTTGTATTCCATCTTCGGCCGGATATAGGTGATATAAATAGTAAGGAGATCAGAAGAAGTGAAGTAGTTCTTACAACGGTTAAGAAAGCCAAGACACTTGAATGCCTCTTTCGACACTTGAATGACGTGATCTTTCCAACGGACATCACACTGGATTCTCATGCCCAGAACATCAAGAGCTTCTGATTCCTCAATATTGATACCACCCATGTATACAGATGACAATGATGGCTCCGCGGTCTTATGAGTCAGCAAACAACATAGGGTTTTACGTGGATTAAAATCGACCCTATTCACACGACCCCACTCAGAGATTGTAATAAGGTCTTGATTGAGTGTGTCATTCATAATCTGCCTCCTGCCTCTAATCTCTGCAAGGCTTGGCCTATGATCGCAGGAATATGAATGGCAAATGTTGCTGTCATCTGCAAAAGAGTAGATAGGATTGGAAGTCTGACAGAGAAAGTCATTTAGAAAGATAAGAAATAGAAAAGGAGAAAGAACAGGGCCTTGCGGAACCTCTGCATTCAACTGAAACTCATTAGATGAGACCCCATCTATAACAACTCTTATAGTGCGATCCCTGAGAAAACTCGATATAAATCGATAGAAGTCATCACCGATACCAAAAGCAGTGAGCTTTGACACGAGTGCTTTATGCCACACACGATCAAACGGCTTGGAAATATCCAGCGCAACCACTTTGCTCTCACCAAATCTGTGAATTGACTGACTCCAACGCTCTGAAAGAAACGCCATCGGGTCTCCCGTAGAACGACCTCTACGAAAGCCATACTGTCGATCATTAAGAAGCAAATTGGACTAAAGATAAGTAATTATCAAGATGGCAGTTAACCATACTCTCCATGACCTTCAAGAGCGCAGAGCAGATTGCGATTGGGCGGTAATTTTCAGGGTTGGTAGCCGCACCATTTTTGGGGATTGGCTGGACATTGGCAACCTTCCAGCACGATGAAAAAATACTTATGCGCGACGACGTGCTAAATAGGGTTGCCAATGGACGCGATAGCGTCGAAGAACACTGTTTCAGTACCAGTGCTGGTATACCATCCGGGCCCGCAGACTTATTTGCGTCGAGATTCGCAAGAACCATTTTAACGGCTCGTGGACGAAAAAATATCTTAGGCATAGTATATGATACTCTTTCGAGCATGGGCAGTGGTTGATCGCTTTCCGGCAGAAAAGAATTTTCCGCGAACAGTTCAGCCAGCAGGTTGGCTTTATCAACCGGGTCAGTGAATATTAGGTCATCCTTTATAAGAGTTGGGATAGATGAACTAGCATTGACTTAAACTCTTTTAACGAATGACCAAAAGGTCTTACTGCCCCGTGGAGCAGCAAGAACTTTAGCACGCAGAAGTTGTTCGTGCAGAAACTTTTCACGTCTTAGTAATTTGACACACTCAGTTCTCGCCTGTTTACGCAGCATGTCAGTATTGATGTTCTTATTCGCACGCCAATTACTGAAGGCTTCCTCTCTGGATCTGACTGCATTTCTGCACGTCTTTTTAAACCAACTCTTATGTTTGGACTTAACCGGAATGTACTTTGAAGGAATAAAAAATTTCATTCCAAGCAAAATCACGCGCTCTACCATTCTCGCAGCGGCATCAACATCGTCATCCAAGAAACATAGTTTCCAGTTGAATTGCCGATAAAAATCGTTAAGTTCGACCCAACGAGCCTTTTCATATATTAGAACAGAGCGTTTCGCGTTTCTTTCTCAGCTTTACAGTCCTTTGTGTACCAGGGCTTCCTCAACTAATGCTCTCCGCTTAACCCTTTGTTGGGTCCACAGCATGTCAGTGATGTCGATCAAAAGTTTGCTTTACTGCTCTGTCGTTTCCCATTGTCAAGTTCATGATTATATCTTATTCGATATATGTTGTCACCTACATTAACAGTTCCGTAAATTGTCCTTAGTGTTCGGCGTTCGTATTATATAAGCAGACTTATAGTCCAATCGTTCGACTTTATAATCCAAACTTCACATCCATATGTCAATACGGGTTCCAAAAGTACTGGATAATAGTTTTGTTTACAGCTTCCAATCTTTCCTGAATTGATATGGATGTATCATCTTCGTCACTTGTTATCATCCCTAAATATTTAAATTTTCTGACCGCTTCAAATTTTGTACTACCCAAAATAATGTCCGTTGGTTTGTTGTTGGATTTCGATCTAAAAATGTATTTTGTTTTCTCATTATTTATAGGTAACCCAAACTTGTTAGCTTCTCTTTACCGGTCTTTAAACATCTTTTCAAGTTCACTCGTTTTCCTTGTCACGATTATTCTACATTGGCATACGCACATAAATATTTGGGAACTTGTGTCAAATATGGATCTCTTCGAATCTATTTTACTAATGACCGAGTGTAGCATTAAATTAAATACAAGAGATGAAAGAGCGTCTCCTTGTTTTACTCCAGAGATTACTTCGTAAGATTCTGAAAGCTCTTCTTGCACGGACACTTTGCTGTTTGTGTTAAGTAGAGTCATTTTGATAAGGTTGGTCAGCTTTCTCGATATACCACTCCGTAGTAGAGTGTGTTAAATTTTTCCCCTGTTCAAACTGTCAAATGCTTGTTTGAAATCTATAAATAGACAGTGGATAATAATTTTAAATTCTGCAAATTTTTTAAAAATTTTACAGAAGACGAAGCATTGGTCAATTGTGGATCTGTTACGTCTAAATCCATATTGATAGTCACCTAATATTTCCTCAGCGATTACATTGACTCTCTGGTACAATATGTTTGTAAATATTTTATATCCGGCATTTAATAAAGAGATTCCTCTGTAATTATCACAATTGGTCTTGTCAGCTTTCTTATGAATAGGCATTATGATGCTAGATAGCCAATCTCTGAGTAGAATTTCGCTTTGCCATATTTTCCTTACCAGTTGTATAAGATTAATTTCTAATTTAATTCCGCCATATTTTATGAGTTCGGCCACAATTGAGTCCTCACCACTACTTTTGTTGTTCTTTAGTTTCTTTAAAACTGTCTGTATTTCCGTTATATCAGGTAAGGGCATGTAGTTTTCTGCCGTAAAGTATAAAGATTCTTCTTCACTCTCATCGGAAGGTTTATTAAGAAATTCATGAAAGTGCTCCTTCCAACTCTCAAGAATTTCTTGTCTGTTTTTTAGTTGATAATTCTGTATATTTCTCCTGACCTTCTGGTACATTCTTCTTAAATTGTTGTTTTTGTAATCCTCTTCGATAGATAACATTTTCATTTTCATAGCATTTCGTTTTTTAGATCTAAGTAGCTTTTTTACTTCCTTTCTCATTTCTGCGTATTCTTGTTTATTTTCCCCTGTAGGATTTGTTTTACAATTTCTCTTTAGTTTATTCTTTGCCTTAACACCTGTCTTGCAATCGTCATCATACCATTCCTTCATGCTGGATTTCGCCCTCTTGCCAATTATCTCGTCCGCAGCCTGTAACACAATTGTTTTTATTTAATTCCAATTTGAGCTTTCGGCGTTTGTGTCTATTGGGACACCTTCTCTTCAATAGCTGTTTGGTATTTTTTTTAGTAAATCCACGTTTATTCTTATTCATTCGGTATACCACTTTATCTTCCTGTACGTATTTTTGTTATTATTACTCTTGCTGTCGATGTCTCAACGTTGCAATCACCAGAAAGTTATCCGAATCATAATTTGCTCCTCTGTACGGTCTAAGATCCAGTATAGAAGTTGCATGACTTTTAGAAATCAGAATGTGGTCTATTTGGTTACATCCCCTGGTACTGGGTATTATCCATGTTTTCTTATTTCGTTTCTATGGGAAGGAAACACTGCTGACCCACATGTTGTAGCAAGATGCAAATCCAGATAGTCTTATCCAGTTATCGTCCGATATGTTATGTAGGGAGTGTTTGCCCATGTTATTTTGGGTAAAATCTTCTCTGCCTAGTTGATTGTGAAAGTCGCCTAGTATTATAAGTTCGTCGTCTATTACTAATCTTGTTACATATTGTACTTGTCACAGTTTATCGTAAAACTCATCTTATAATCACTTGTAATCAAATTCTAAAGACAGTTCGACGAAATTTGGCATAAAGTTAGTATTGCCTTAAAGACGAACTGTATCGGAGAAGGTTGAAATCGATTAATACTGTTTCGAATTTGGATTAGTCTAGTATAGAAAACTATAAAATTTTTTGTAAGAAAATATCCCGAGAAACGGGATTTACTAAAGCCGTCAGTCTGGCAACGTAACACTACATTTAAGTATACACCTCACCATATGCTATAAGGTTAAATGCCATAAAAAATGTTAAGCTCCTAGCGTGTTCTTCAACCAACGACTATTAAACTATAAAAGACCAAAAGTTACGAAGGAAGAGGAAGTTGCGCATTAATATTTGTGAAGTGAAGTTGATAATTAATAATTGTCTTTGTAGTAGTATATCTTTATTTTCAAATTTGAGCTCAAACTTATAAATTAGTTTTACATTTTGACATTGGAAATAAAAAAATAAAAATACGATTCTACGACATTGACCTGTCTTTGTATAGTCAGTTAATTATTAGAGTTTGTGTGTGTGTGTGTTATATTGTTGTATTTAAAGTAACAGAGCGTTTAATAAATATGTATTTAAGCTATTTAAAACTTAATAGTGTGTGTGTGTTATTTTAATTATATAAGAGCACCAGCCTGGTTTATCTAAAGGAAATAAACTAACGTTTTTATAATGTAAAACGTAACAATTGGTGTCAGAAGTGAAATTAGTTGTTTTGATTGCAATAGAAAAGAAACCGGTTTATTTAAAGGAAATAAACCAACGTTTTTAAAAGGTAAAAATGTTACAAGATATTGACCCAGTAACCATTGAAATGTTCTATTTATACAAGATTGAATGTATTGATTTTAAATACACTAATAGAAAAAGCCTGTAAAATTTTTACTTAAAACTACTACAAATTAGTTAAAAATTACCTTGCAGAAAAAACTGCTGAAATTATCAAACTATTTTTGCTATACATATATTAGTAAGATAGGAACAGCAAAAATAAAACTGTTTTATATAAAATGTTTTTTGCTAAAATGTTGCTTTTGAAAAAGTGTTGATTTATGACTGGTTTTACCAAATCAGACAGTTCATATACAAAAGTACAAAATTCTCGTCCTGTCGAATTTTTGTACGTTATGTAATGTCTCGGTTTGTGTATTCCAATCATAATTTTCTTATTGCAAACAACGGAAGATTCGGAACAGTTGTAATGTCTCTTATGAAAATAGTCAATCGTTTTGAAACATATTAGAATTTGGACAACAATATTCTAACTAAATAAATGAAAATATAGAAAGTCCAAAAAAAAACAGTTTTTATATTTTTTAATGCAAAAATTAAAATAATTGTTAATGCTGTTTAATATAATGTAGGAATAGGCACAGGTTCGATTCCTACAGTTGTTGAAAAATTATCATATAGAGACAATCTGAGAATAAAATATAAACAATAATACAATTTAAGGGAAAATCACTGACGAAGCCTGTCCATAGAAAAACGGCAGAAACTAGATCTAGTCTGATTTGCAAATTAATGTGTTTATAATTTTTAGAGAAAAAGGTTAATTCTTCTTCTTAACCTCAAACCTACTAAATTAAAATTGATAAAATGCATATTTATTACAATATTAATTGCATCTGGTCTATATGACGTTAAAACAACACTGCACTAAAATACAGAATTTTAGTTATATTTGAGTTAAATTTTAGTTAATAAAATATAAAAACTTATCCTGCTAAAATCAGCAAAAATGTTGCAAAATAATTAGTAGACTAAAAAGTTCCAAAAAAATCCCAGATGACATATATGATCACATATGGGTCCACAAATGATCATATATGCGTACATTTTATCACATATGCTCATATATAGTACAATATATGACCCTATATGTAACCATATATATTCATATATGCTCACATATGGTCGATATATGATCATATACTGCCATATACACTCAAATTTCGGATCCGAACATATATAGTCATATATTAGACCACACATTATATTACTCCATATCTGGACATATATGATCAGATATATATATTTTCATATTCCCACTTTCACCTGGGATGTTTCAAAGTTTTTTTTTTCAATTCTTTTTAATTCAAATAAAAAATCCAGGCTTCTGAAATCAGCAGTTTATTATTTTTAGTAATTACTGCTCTTGATTTTAGTAGTAGAGACTGCCAGTTGCATTCAATTAAATTTTACTTAAAAATAACCACCATTGTGTAGAAATAACAATTTGTCTTTGCTATATTTAGTCTACTGATATTGAACAAAATTTTCTGCAGATTTTACAATATAATTTGCCATTTCAAATTAATTAAAAGTTAACTCAAATATAACTAACATTCTGTAAATTTCAGTTTTATTTTTATTGTTCTTATTTCACTAGTATTTAGCAAAAAAAAATTACTAATTTCAGCAGTTTTTCCTGCAATGTCATTTTCTGCTATTTTTACATGTTAATTTACATGAGTGTAATTATCCAACAGTTTATGTATGTAAACTTTAATTAAATTGCATTTTATTTTATTTCTAGACATCTCTATATTTTACTATACCACAAAATGACCTCAAATAATGCTTATAATTTTAATTTTGAGATCTATTTCCAACTTTATAAAATAATCATATTTTTTTTAATATTTCAGATCACACAACTTTATTCGATTTTGGTAACAATTTTTGATGAGTTTCTTACTCTGAGAGAACGAAAGCTCCAAGTCTGTATGTGTCTAATCGGTATTATGGCTGTATTCTCCTTATACTTTACTTCAAATGTAAGTAACTTTTGGAAGACTTCCTATCGCAATAAATCGCTTTTACATAATCTTGGTAAGCTAAACACAAATCTGTGAAACAATTTTAAATTCTGCAGTTAGTTTTCAGGATATTTCTACTTTTATTCAATATCGTATTTTTAAGCACTGTAGGCTCAATACGGTTAAGTAAACTTTAAAATGATAAACATTTTTATGATTTTGAAAGCTGTGTATATGGCTTTCGTTTGCATTTAATAATAGCCGCATTTTCTAATCACTTGAATTTAATAAATCCAAAAAGTAGTTGAAAAAGTGATCAACAGTTGGGGTTCGATTCTCCCTATTTCAAAAAGAATTTTCTGTCCGACACTTCTTTCACCCTAATTTTTAATACCGAATTCGATGATGAAGGATTTTACTTTAACTTTTAATTATATTTTATATAAAACAGCGATAAACAGTCTGCCTTTTCAGTTTCATCACTTCAATTTATATTTTTACACAACTGAAATATTCCTATGCAATATTTAATATTCACTAAATGGATTTAAGTAAATTACTTACAGTAGAGTAAAGAATTGCTATTTCTATTTTAGCTATTTCTCCATGTCCAAGATGGAAAAATACGTACATATTTGGAGAGGTGTAGTTTTTTTTAAACATATTTCATACAAAAAAATTTAAGAAAAACCGCTTCTTTGTTAGTTTTGGAATTTTTTTGTTTCTCTTTTAATTTTCTTATGGGTTTTGTAATTTATTCTAATTTGTAACCGTCACAGAGATAATTCTAATTAATGTAAGAGTAAATCGTTGCAGCATTTTTCTAAGGGCTCATTTACAGAAGAAAAAAGAAATCATTTTTATTGAATAATTTAACGAACACAAGAAAATTACCAGACTACCGCAGTTTCGTCCCATATAAGCGCCTCTCAGTGGTTAGTTTATGGGTCAACTGATTACAGTATTTTGAATTGTCTCTATATTGAAAAATCTTCCGCAACAAAGTGTATACCGTAACCGGGAATCGAACCGGCAACCCTAGGGTTTAATTTTAAGTTCAATTCCACTCACTTTTAGGTAAAGCTGCTTAAAAATAGGGGTTTCAATGAAAATTTGAAAGTCGAAATATCTCGCAAACTAACCGTACACTCAAAGAAATAAACCTTAAAATATAACAGAAAAATCTACTAAAAATTACCTTGCGGAAAAAACTTTTGAAATTAGCACATTTTTTTGCTCTTTACTTGCAAGATAAGAACAGCAAAAATAAAACTGTTAAATTTACAAAATTGATTCAGATTTGCGTTTACTTTTTATTAATTAAAAATATCCTGTTATACTTGTCAAATTCTGCAAAACATTTTGCTGAATACTAGTAAGTACACAAAAAATAACAGAAAAAACTGTTATATCTACAAAAGTCTATAGTTATAAAGGGTTTTTCAATAAGAGCGCTACAAAAGTAAAAAAGTTTAAATAAAACAAAAACGGTTTTGGATATCAATGAAATTCTTTATTCCTGTGAAAGTACGTTCGATGCCATTATGTATGGAAATCGATCTCTTTTGCATGGCCACCACGGGCACGCTTGCAGAAGTCCAGACGCTGAACCCAATTTTCGACGGTTTTCAAGCATAAATCGGCCGATACTGCTGCAATTTCACGTTCGATATTCGTACGAAGTTCATCAATCATCGCTGGCTTGTTGGCATAGACCATAGATTTAACGTAGCCCCACGCTCAATTGTTGATCTGCTAGGATGATTATGACGACCATAAATTGGACGTAGCGCTCTTAACGCTGAGGCCACTGACTCCGAATTTCGGTAGTAAATTTTAATAATTTCGACTCGTTGTTGGCTCGTATATCTTTCCATCATGAAATGACAAACCTTACTGAAGAGAAATGTTAAAAGAGCGGCAAGAAATATGGCGTCGTTTGATGTCCCTGTCTTTCTACTTTTGTAGCGTTCCTGTTGAACAACCCTTTATTTATGTTAAATAAGTTGAATGCAAATATTATATTGCCAAAATCAACAGAAATATTTACTTAAATAACACTGTGAGACAAATGGTAGGTATAACGTTTTTCTATATACTCAACAGTTTTGCCGGTAAAAATAAATGTATGAAGAAAAAAATATTTTTTGCCTAAAATATTAAAAAAAAGTAATAAACAAAAGGTTATTGATTTTTATGGTAGCGGTAACAAACATTTATTTTTGCCGGCAAAACTGTTGAGTATATAGAAAAACGTTATATGAACAGATTAAAGGAATTGTAATTTTTAATTTTTTTAAAATTGTTTGAGCAAAATCGGACTAGTGGTTCTCGAGTTATGTCAAAGAAAAAATATATCTCGATTCCTAGGGGTGACCCAGCGAAACGCCGGGACACGTATAACTTGTTTTTGACCGATATAACATTTCCCGTTGGTTTCATCCCATCCCGATTTTGACTGTCGCATAGTGTAATACTGCTGATTTCAGAAAGCTAGATTTTTACTTGAATTAAAAAAATCGAAAATTTTACACTTTTTTTATATTTTAGTACACTAATAATTCAGCAAAACATTTTGCTGATTTTAGTAGGATAATTATTATTTTCTGTTAACTAAAATTAAGCTCAATTATAGTTTATTTTTACTCTTCTTTTCTTACTAAAATTTAACAAAAATAATCTGATAATTTCAACTGTTTTTTTCTGCAATTTAATTTTTAACTAATTTTTTTAACTAAAAATTTTTTTTCTACTAGTTTAAAATTTTTGATTGATTTGTGTTTAGCGTGTTAGAATTATAAAGGATGAATTTAATGTTAAGTCATTGAAACTAGTTCACAAGCTAATATAATTTTGAAACTATTTAGTTTGACTAATTCCTTTTTGGCAAGAATTCTAATTGAATACAAATATTATAATTTATCTTTTTAGCATGGTGTAACATATTTCACAGCCCTATCTGTAGATACAAATATAACACAGACCGCCATTAATTTACTATTAATCTTAATTGTTCTTTGGATATATGGTCGAATTCGATTCCAACGCGATATAGAATTTATGATTAATCAAAAATTTTCTACATTGAAAATTAATGTTTTACGTTTTGTGGCTCCTTTTGGTATGATATTAACTTTGGTAAGTATAAATATGATATTAAATTTATTTTAAACAAAATTTTCTTAATGTCACACCACGTTTAGTGCTTCTTTATTGTCTATTAAATTTGCTTTTTCTTTGTTTTGAACATTGTATAAACCTATTTCAATATTTTCCAATTTTAACATAATTATTAATAGTTTTGTAATACCTTTTACTTTTCAGTTTGCATTCTTAATTGCAGCATTTTATGAGCATATGATATCTAGTGGTGTAATAGCTTTATATGCTGTCATCTTTATCGTTTTACCATGGCTATTTATACCAGGTTATATCGCAAACTCAATGCTTCAAAGTATGGGTTCAATTAAAATGCGTTTTCAACGTTGTTGTCGACCCACCGATTGGTATCCCGTTGAAGCTGGTGATCGGCAGCGTTATGAAGAGGCTATGGGCAATTTGGATATAACCCATCAACTTAATGAGATTACAGAAAGTGATTTATAAGCATCTGAAAATAATTATATTATTATATTTTCATGTTATTTGTGTATATTTGTATGTATGAAAATTTTGAGATTACTTTGTATAGTTTTTTATATTTTTTTGTTTAAATAAACGTCTTTGTAAATTCAAATTATGTTATATATTAACTGTGTTTTCGACTTAACTATATCCGTTAACTCAAAAAAAAAAAAACCCAAAGTACACAAAATCGCGTTTGGAACGAAAACTAACACATTACTTTTCGCATGCACGTTAACTTGCAACGTGGATAATTATCAACGTTGAAAACTCAACGTAAATACATTTTCACAACCAACGTAGCTTTTTGGCGTTACTTGCTAAGTTTTGCTGGAGTAAGTTCGATTATACCGCAAGTATTATAAAAATTAGCTGCTTGTAATTTTTTATACTTTAAGGCACATCTACACGGCATAGAAAACTCGCTAGACTTTATGCAAATGCAGAACTGCATAAGTCTACGAAATGTAATCTCTAAGCCATTGACAATTGCTGTCAAAAATAATTTCTTTAATTAGTAAGAATTTTTAAAATCTTTTGCAACATTATTCACCATTTCAGTTTATTAAATGCACCTTTCGGTATTTGGAAAAGAAATTATTCTCTAAAATTCAACAATTTAATAAAAAAAAACAAATACTTGACAACTGGAGATGATATTTTTACGATAAAAATAAGTGCCAACTATATTAGAGATGACAAATTTAGCGCAAACTCTACGAGATTTCTATCCCGTGTAGATGTGCCTTTATACAGTTAAACGCAGATTTGTCTTAAATACTTAATGCTGATGGGTTTGAGCAAAAATACAGATATTGTAATTTTTGTAATCTAAGCACAGAACAGAGCTAAAATCAAAAAAGCTAAAAGACAGTTTTATAAAATTACGAAAAACAAATCTTATTTCAAAAATTAAATTTTTTTTAAGTTTTTAATAAAAATAAAAATACTTTTTAAATATTCAAATAAATAAGGTGTAGCGGATGTTCTGTAAAGTTTGTAGCTATTCAGGTTGTCAACTTCACGGATGACTGTGAACAGCTGGTTTGAATCGGTTAAGAAAGGGAGAATGAAAGAATTATAGTAAATATGGCTAAAATGACAGATGTGAGGATAAAATTTTTTTTTTTAAATAGCTGCTGATTTTATTTTTTTTCTGGCATCTAATACCTTGGCCAATATAATATTGTTAATTTGGCCTAAAATTGTGATTAAAATGGCGGGATAATTTCCAGACCAAGATGGTGGAATTAGTAGACCAGGAAGCCATTGTTCGTGGGAATTTCACAATTTTAGGCTGAAGTTAGTTAGCGAAAATGGCAAGGATATATTGAGATAAAATGGTATGTAAAGGATAGAGAAAGAAGGATAGGAAAATGTCGTTCAGTGGAAATAGTGGGCGGAGTTTGTGTTTGGGAAAGTTGAATTGGTTTGGCGGTTTTTGAAATAAGTTTGGCAGATTATTGCTGATTCACATCTTGCCAACGTCAGGTGCTGTAAGACGAGAACTGCGGCTGGGAAATTGAGTTTTTATACCATTGAGGAAGAGGGAAAAGCTAAGCCGCCAAACCAACAACTTTGCCAAGGATCGGAGGATCAGGGATAGAATATTTTAGTTCGGTGAGTAAAAGTAGAGAAAATTAAGTCTCAGTAAATAAGAGGGTTTTTTTTTTAGTTTTTCGTTAAGGACTCACCAGGTTTTACACAAACCATAGCGGCCATTTTGTGTTTAAGGAACATAGAGGACTACAGCCTTTTTGGAATTAACGAAAATACCAGGAGTGCTGCAAAGTCTCCTGTGATTCGTTTGGGCTGTAGTCCACAGAGTAATTTTTGGGAACTTTTGTAAATTTTGGAATAAAACCAGTATATTTTTGGGATAAATCCAGTGTTTTTTTTGGAATTTTTCTATTATATTTGGATAGAGCCAGCAGAATTCTATAATAAACCGTCAACCATTGTGTGAAATTACCAATGAAGACCAACTGGAGATTTCGTTTAAATTGATTTGGACAAGGTGAACAACATCATTTTTTTTTCTTACTGTACCTGTGGTGAGTCCAGTAAAATATTAAACAATAAGTGCTAGTGAAAAATAGTTTAAAGTGATCCGGGAAAAAAGAAAAAGAATAAATATAAACCGCCATTTTTAATAATTTTATTTGAAAAAAAAAATTAAGAAAAAATTAATAATTTTAAAATTTTAATTTGATAAATAAGAGTGATTTCCTAGTAATTTTATATTAAGTGTAGTGTAGTGTTTATTTTTATTTTTTTTGTGAGCCCGAAACTTTCAAATTTTAGTTCCCTTTAGACCCGCGTATACGGAAGTGTTTTTGTTACCCGTAATTATTACCCTAATTTAGAGAGCTCTCTCACTTAGGCCTGCGGAAATTTGATTAATTTGACCAACGATTTGGTCAGGGAATTTGGTTGTGTAATTTTGGGAGTTAGTTTCTGTTCGTATTATATGTAATATATAGGCGTGTAAGCTTAATTTTTAATTAATTTTTATAAAATTTATATATTTTTTTTAATAGTTTTTCTTTCGTTTTTTTTATTGTAAATTTTCATCATCATTAATTTGAGGACAATAGTCCAAAATAAAATTTTATAAAGTTTTAAATTTTCGATGAATTCTTTCGGCTGAACATTAAGTAAGATAATGTCAGGCTAATTCCTATGAGTGTGTGTTAATGTAAGTATATGTAGAGTGACCAGTGTTTGTTTGTGGGGTAATCCTTTATAGGTTTGGATGGATTAACAAGGTAGGGTGGGCAGCTAGGGGGATAATATGAGACCTTTTTATCCCAATAGAAATCTTTGTCATAGTTGTTAGGTTCTTTTGTTTTTTTGTCTGTCCGTGTGTATAATAAAAATGCCAAAATATTTAGTATTGTATTAAAAGTTTTTTTATTAGGAGTTTTTTTTTATAATTGTTAGTGTAGATTGTTAGGTTGATAGTTTCAAGTAATAGTATTTTTGTTAGTGATAGTGTGATTTTGATTTTGTAAATTTGTGTTTACAAAATTTATTGTTCGGCCCTCTGCCGGAAGTGACGGGTCTTACCCCCCTTGACATCGATGAGCTAGATGGGTTTCGGTGGTCACTTCCGGTATGCTACGCTTAGGGTTTTGCAACAAAGGTAAGTGTTATTTTAATTCGAAAGGAGAACAAGTGTATGGAGCTTTTGATCGCTTTAAGTCCAAATGGGCCTACGAAGTTCAAAAATATTACACTTAAAAAGTTTATCGGTAGAATCTACTAAAAATGACAGCTAATATAAAGATGTATGCATTTAAAAAGGCGACAAATAAATTTACTTTTACAATAACTGAGTTAATGTAGTTATTTTTAACTGTTGAAAAATAACCAGCAAATGCAATAAAAATAATCAACAATGTGCTCAAAATAACTGACAAATTTCGAAAACAAGTGATGTAATTGTTAAAAACTACTGTTTTTAACAGTCATTTAGTTTTTTTTTTTGTATATTATAAAAATAAATTTTAATAAAAAATACAACTTTTTTCAACTTTTTTTTTGCAAACTAAGAACAAATCAATAATAAAAAAATAATTAAAACAAAACAAGAATTTACAAAAAACTGTATTTTATGTATTTTTTTTTAACAAATAACCAAAATAATTGATTACTGTGAAAATACTGTTTGTTGTAATATTAAAAATAATTGCTTTAAACAATTGCTATGAAATGCAGTACTTTTCTTCAGTTGTATTTTTTTAAATAAAATTTATAACAGTTGTTTGGGATTTTCCCAAAAAAAAAAGAACGGTAATTACAGTTAAAAACAATAAATACTGATTACTAACTACACAAACTACTGTCATGTAGTAAGTGTCAAACTTCCCTGCAAACATTTGGAAGATATCTTCCAAGAAGATAATAAAGCGATATCTTCTATTTTTCATTTGAATGAAAATAATCAAGTAGTATTTTGAAATTGTCTTCCTTTTATTATTTAGAAGATATTTTGGAGATATTTGGAAAAACCAATTCAAAAATTGTGTTTTTGTCATGATTTTTTATGATAATATTGCGGCAATGTCGCCTTTATATCATCTGGAAGATAAACACAATTTGTTTAAAATTTTTGAAAATGTTGGAAAAAAATAATACAAAATTTGTACGAAAAACAATTATAAGAAATATGGGAAACAAATTCCTTGAAAAATGAGGATTAGTGCTCGGAAAAAAAGGGATATGGTGGCAACAAGATAATTAATGTTTTTTTCAATAGATTATGTATGCAGATATTCTTTTTCAGAGTTAAATTTAATAATGAAAAATATAAATCGTTTAGTTTGTTTCGAGGAGTTAATTTAGCGATATCACCTTTTTATCTTCCAGGTGATAAATTAGCGATATCGCCGATTTATCATTCAGAAGTATCGCTTTCGTATTGCTTGGGAGTATCGCCATAGAGAGGACATTTACTCCCGAAAGGGGGATCTTCCGCAATAAGAATATGATTATTGCCGCAATAAAGTTTTTCTTCCAGGCGATACGATTGCGAAACATTTTCGTATTTTAATGTTTGCAGGGTTTTCTTAATAATATAATATTACTTAAAAAACAGAAATGGTATAGTTTGTCAAAAAATTCTTTTCAAAATGAAAATATTCCTAATTATTTAAGTAAATTAATGGAAAATAGCAAGAAAATAGTTATATAGGAAATTATATAATTTAATATGGACTAATATGTTTATATATAGTCAAGTGTAACACTATATCTTTGCGGATATAATTATGTATAGCTTTGAGTTTTTCAAAAAGTTCTTATATGATGTCATATATAGATCAGTATAAATATACATGTCCCCATATATATTTGTATGTGCCATATGCTATGACAATTTTAATACATTGTCAGATATAATTAAAAATGGCTTTATCGGCATATATATAAAGTTTTATATAGCTCAATGTTAAATTTTTTTCTAGGTTGTTTTAGATATGTTTAAGTATAGCGCAATGTAAACGAGTAAAAAGGTTAAAGTCGGCCGACTATACAATACCCTACACCAGTTTGGTGTATTGTTTGGATCCGAAATTCGAATGGGTTAAAATGGGGCTTATGTCAAAATTTTCTATAATGTGAGTCAGCGCACCAAATTTCATTAAAATATCTTAATATTTGCGACCTGCAGTTTGTAACCAAGCCAATTTTGGGGGGACCCTTATATGGGCACTAGTTCTAAACATGGACCGATGTTCACCAAAATCAATAGGCTTCGTCCTTGGGCCAACATAGGTCTATGTACCAAATTTCATCAAAATATCATAATATTTGCGACCTGCAGCGTATAAACAGTATAATTTTGGTAGGACCCTTATATGGGCACTAGGTCTAAACATAGACCGATGTTCACCAAAATCAATAGGCTGCGTTATTGGGCCAATATAGGTCTGTCTATCAAATTTCATCAAAATATCTTAATATTTGCGACCTGCAGCGTATAAACATTATAATTTTGGTAGGACCCTTATATGGGCACTAGGTCTAAACATGGACCGATGTTTACCAAAATCAATAGGCTGCGTTATTGGCCCAATGTAGGTCTGTGTACCAAATTTCATCAAAATATCTTAATATTTACGACCTGCAGCGTATAAACAGTATAATTTTGATAGGACCCTTATATGGGCACTAGGGCTAAACATGGACCGATGTTCACCAAAATCAATAGGCTGCGTTATTGGGCCAATATAGGTCTGTGTACCAAATTTCATCAAAATATCTTAATATTTACGACCTGCAGCATATAAACAGTATAATTTTGGTAGGACCCTTATATGGGCACTAGGTCTAAACATGGACCGATGTTCACCAAAATCAATAGGCTGCATTATTGGGCCAATATAGGTATGTGTACCAAATTTCATCAAAATATCTTAATATTTACGACCTGCAGCATATAAACAGTATAATTTTGGTAGGAACCTTATATGGGCACTAGGTCTAAACATGGACCGATGTTCAAAAAAATCAAACTTGTTCGTTCTTGGGCCAACATAGGCCTGCGTACCAAATTTCATCAAAATATCTTAATAGGTGCGACCTGTAGAGTGCGCACAAGATTGCATGGACAGACAGACAGACGGACGGACGGACGGACAGACGGACATCGTTAAATCGAAATAAAAAAAAATTCTGAACCGATCGGTATACTATAAGGTGGGTCTACGACCAATATTTTTTGGTGTTACAAACATCAGCACAAACTTATAATACCCTGACCACATAGTGGTGTAGGGTATAAAAATGTTCTATGTTTTTTTGAGATATATTTATGTATGATTTCAAAATATAGAAGGCGTACTCATTATAACTCCTAAATTCCTTGTAAACCTTGTATACATACAAGCCATATTTTTATGTATGGAATTTGACATTAAACTCATAAACATACCAGGTTTACACAGTTTACGGGTAGAATTCAAGTTTATATGAGAAGGCTTGGTTACAATTATGTACAACTTCTTCTAAATTTTTATTTAAATTTATAATTCTTAACTTAAGGGTGTTATTTTTCAGTACTTTTTAATAGTTTTTGTTTTGATCTTGAAGTATGAAGCGTTATATAATTATGTCTTTCTACATCAAATTAGATATAATTATATCGGATCAAAATTCTATATGATTCAATATATTTAGATCTTATCCGATATAATTTTATCCACCATTTTTCGGATCATAGCATATCTCCAATTATATTAAATAAGATATCATTACATATGACATCATATTATTTTTTTTACCCGGGAAATTAATATTTTTTATGATTTTTTCTTAATGATGCTATATAAGAAAAACTTGACTTTATAAGAAACACCTTAATTTTAACTATAAATAATGAGAAAATGAACGATAAAATTTTGCCATTTGTCAAGAAATTGTTTTTAAAATTTAGTAAAAAATTTTCAAAGAGAGAAAATACCGTTATAGTGTATTTAGACTGAGAAAAAACTATTAGTTTTGGGCCATTTTATACAATTTCCATACAATCTAAAACCCAGACTCTACCTGGTTTTTGCCAAAAAAAAAAAATCAAAGTAAAATTTTTTGAAATGTGCATTTATGATACACCCCGTATCATTCATAATTAATTTTCGACACATCCTGTTATATGAATATAGAAGTAAAGTAAGTGTCAAAAAAATATTTTTTAGTACAGTGTTGTTTTTTTAAACGCTTCTTATAGACCAGTTGCAATTAATATTTTAATTAATAATTTTTATCAATTTTAATTTAGTAGGTTTGAGGTTAAGAAGAAGAATAAACCTTCTTTTCAAAAGTATAAACTGGTCTATATGACGCGTTTGAAAAAACAACACTGTACTAAAAAACTTTATAAAAATGCCTTGTTGGCAGTCCGTCTCCAATATACACAAATTGCCTTCTCTAGAACGTAAAAACCATACGTCACTGTGGCAACATTTGCGAAAAATGGGACACGGAGGAGATTAGAAAATAAACAAAAACTCTAAAAGTAGAATGTTTGTATGTGTCTGTTTGGTCACTTCTGAAAGTAAAAAAACAATAACAGAAAGCTGGATAGGAAAGAAATTATGCATTAGCTACATTATATGCAAGGCCTTACGTGGGTTAGATGGCTAAGCTGTCGAACTCTAGTATAGTTACGTTTGTAATGTAAGAGTGCATGGGTTCGATTCCTACAGCCGACAGGTTGTTGAAAAAAAACTTCTCATATAGAGACAATCTGACAATAAAATATAAACAACAATACAATTTAATGGAAAATCACTGATGAAGCCTGTCCATAGAAAAAGGCAGAAACTATATCTAGTCTGATTTGCAAATTAATGTATTTATAACTTTTGGAAAAACTGTTTATTCTTCTTCTTAACCTCAAACCTACTAAATATTTTTTAATTTGCCAAGAATATTTCTGTTTTAGTTTGAAATTTTGTGGTGTTCTTCATTTTTAAATGTATTAATATTTTTTTTTTATTAATTTAACAATAAAAACAGAAAGAAAAGCGTATAATAAAAGTGAATAAAAAATAGAAAGAAAAGTATATAATAAAAAAGTGATGTGACAAAGAAAAACTAAATAACCAAGGTAAATGACTTGGCTTTTGTAATTTAATTTTATACAAAAACCAACTGGTTTTTGCTCAGTCTAAACTCAGTATTAGATGTTTTTAAAAAATAAGTTTTTCTGGCGTCTTATTTAATATTTCTCGTAGTACTCGGGGTAATAAGGTTTTTTTTATACAAAAAATCATTTGCAAGATGCCTAGGAATCTAATTTCTGTAAATATTTTCCAATTTGTGGATAGTTCGACGCACAGTGGAGCCTTTTCAAAAAAAAGTGGTAATAAATATAGAACTTCTAAAATACTCATCAAATCAGTATGAAATAAACTAAAAATTCTAAACTCTGTTACATTACAGGGTGTCAAAATCCACTACCTCGGGGGTCAGAAACAAGGCAAATGCAACTTCATTGCTATAAGTTTTATTATCAATGTATTTAAACTCAGAATTTTTTCCACATATATTACAACTTTAATTAGACCTTGTATTAGTTATTTCGTTTGCCACTTCTCCATCTATCATAGTGCGATAAAGGTAAAAATTTTACTGTTACTACTCTTCTAAAAATAAGCATAACAGCAGGACTCATGTTTGGAATTTCACTTTTTATACTATCCACAAGAATTTGTCTTGATTGAAGATTATCGTAATCTTAACTCTGGTGGCCATAACATTTTTTTTCGATTTTTGTGATTAGCCCTTCATTTAACTAATCCTCCTTTTCCACATAACTTTTAAAAGTTTTCTATTTTGATGGGAAGATCAGCTTTCAGAGATAAACCGAATGTTTCCTCCAGGATATTCTAAAGAACAGTCACCTTTGCCGATTGGGTTTGAACATCCGTTAGATGTGTGCAAAGAGAATTGTATTTAAGTGTAACCTCCATGGAACGAAATAGGAATAAATTCATTTTTAAGATATGTGCCATTATATATTAGAAGTTTTTATGAAAAATTTTAAAATATTAGGTAAAATTTCTAATTTATTAACCCATTTCTACCTATTGGGTATTTAAATACCCAAAAAAAATAGTTATCTTAGTAAAAATCTAACTAGATGCAGGTAAGAGTTAATGAAAATTTGTTTTCATATACAAGTACACTCAAAAAAAAAAGTCAGTAAAGTCAGCAAAAAATGTTGTTGTGTCAGCAAATTTTTAGGCAGGAGCGTGCTTGCAAAAAAGTTGGTAATTTCAGCAAAAGGTTTGCTGAAAATCAGCGAGTTGATTTTTACCAAAAAAATAGTAATCTTCAGCAAAAGTTTTGCTAACACTTAGTCGACTGCAAATGAAAAAAATTCTTGCTAAAATCACCAAACTTTTTGCTGAATATTAGTAGACTGAAAAAAACTCAAAAAACTTGTAGCGAAATTTTGCTTTAGTTAATCTATTTGCTGAAAATTTAAATATAGAATATGTGTAGAGTTGTTTTTCTTCTTTTGACATTTCCGTTTCCAGACAAGCTGCGACATCTACATCTTGTCTATCTGGTTGTCTTTTACACTATGAATGCGGTTATCAGCACAATTTTTGTAGCAAAATAAATTACTAAAACATTAGCTCAAAATTAGTTTAGTGCTAAAAATATATAACAAAAATTTTTACTGAAAACGGAATTGCTGAAAACTAGTACACTTGATATACAAGACGTTTTACTAATTTTTCTACTAATTTATTTTTTTTAGTGTAGGGAAAGGATAGGAATACCTAAAAAAATGCTGCGTTAAATGTACCCCCTCCTAGGGGGTATTTGGAGGTTCTAAAGTCAACAAATTTTCAAATTTGCAAAAATTTACTGCAATGGGTGTGGAAAATTTGCGAACACTAATTCACTAATTGGATTCACTAATTGGATCCAATTAGTGAATATTAAATATTGCAATGGAATTTTTCAATTGTGTAAAGATATAAATTGAAGAGATAAAACTGAAAAGACACACTGTCTATCGCTGTTTTATATAAAATATAATTAAAAATTAAAAGTTAAAGTAAAATCCTTCATCATCGAATTCGGTATTAAAAATTAGGGTGAAAGAAGTGTCGGACAGAAAATTCTTTTTAAAATAGGGAGAATCTAACCCCATCTGTTGAGCACTTTTAGAACTACTTTTTGGATTTATTAAATCCAAGTGATTAGAAAAAGCGGCTATTGTTTATTTTCAAATAGAAATGAGAAGTTTTACATGGGAAATAAAATTAAAAATTTTTTATTTAAAAAATATGGAGGAATAGTTTCATATCAGCGATTAATTCATAAGTCGAAGTATGGTAGATTAAAAAAAAAATATGTACTATATCAATGCAAATACCTTAAATAATGTCAGCATGAAGTTTCATCAAAATCGGACAAAGGAATATGGGGTCAGGCGTTAATGGGTTAAAAAAAATAAAAATATTCTCAATTTTTATATATTTAGAAACATGTGCAATTGTAATTATCTGTCTATCTAACATCAGGAAGGTGAGGAATAACACATCGGCTGAATAATCCGTTGAATAACACATAGGTGGCGCCACTAATGAATAATCCATATGATTTTTTGGAACTATCAACCTTCAGATGATATCTGTCAAAATTTAATGACAATTCGTTCATTAGTGAACAAGTTAGAGTTGTTTCAGTAGTGTTAATTTTGCGCTTTTGAAAACAATGGATTCAAATCAATTTTGTGTGTTGATTTATTTATCATTGCTTTTTATTGGGAAAAAACACCGTTCATGGCAGAGCTGGGCTTGATAAGTATTATTCGGACTGTGAAAAATACGGAATTTTAGTTATATTTGAGCTAAATTTTTGTAAATGGAGAATAGCAAATTAACCTGCTAAAATCAGCAAAAAATATTTTTTTTAAATGCAAATAAAAAATTGGGCCTTTTGAAAACAGCAGTTTACAATTTTTTAACAAATATTTCCGCTGATTTTAGCAGAATAGACTGCTATTTGCATTCAACTAAATTTAGCTTAAAAATAGTAAAAGTTTTGTAGATTTAACAGTTTATTTTTGCTATTTTTAGCCTACAAATATTTAGCAAGTTTTTTTTGCAAATTTTACAGTTCAATTTGCTATTTTCAATTAACTAAAAGTTAGCCTAATATAACTAAAATTCTGTAAATTTAACAGTTTTAAATTTGCTGTTCTCATTTTACTAGTATTTAGTAAAAAAATCTGCTAATTTTAGCAGTTTTTTCTGCAGCATCATTTTTAACCAAATTTTAGTAACTTTTTCTGCTATTTTTACAGATTTATTTCTATGAGTGTATGTTTAACTGTTTTTTGCCTCTCACGGGCCTGCTGGGTCCGAGCCGCTCTCAAAATTAATTTCGGTTTTTTTCTTTTTTAATTGCAGAGGGAGTCATAATTTTTCTTATTTTTTATCTACGAAACCCCATAACCCAACAAACCGAACGATATCGTTTCGAATTCGTAACGATATCATTTCGATGATACTTTTGTCCGAGAATGATATCATTAACGATTCATAAGTAATAGGTACTGTGAAGAAAAATGCACATTCGTTAATGATATCGTTTTTCATGAAATAACGATATCGCTATGATATCGAAACTATCAGGCAATCCGATAATATTTTCGTCAATTGCTAATTTTTTGTCGTTATTTTACCACTATTCGATTAAAATATGATATCATTAACGACATCGAAAGAAAGAAGTATATATGATATCTTTAACGATTAAATTAGAAAAAGCAAATGTGACTTTTTCAGAAAATTTATCGTTATTTTTAAAAATTATTATATCATTACGAGTTCATATTTTTGTATCATAAACGATAGCAAATATGATACTTAATATGAATTCGTTAACGATACTGTATCGTTTTATGGTTTATTGGGAAGCTGCACTTTTGCTGGGAAAAATCCAATAATTCGTCATACGGAAAATTAAAAAAAATCCTTTTAAAACGTTAGTTTTCGTGCGGGATAAACCCAACAATAGTGATTATGTTGAAAATTCTTATCATTACTGTAAGAATAATATATTTATTTACTTGCGTATAATCCCGAAAAAAACAAATTTATTCTTACTGAGATGTTTAAGTTACTCAATTCGGGCTTTAGAACAAAAAACAAAAACCAATATAACCACACCAATTAAAATTAATAGTGTTATCAGGTTAGTAAAGTTCTTTTAAAAAGACTGATTCAAATGGGAATAAATTTATGATTTATAAAAAAATTTAAGGGAAACATTAAAATTATATATATTTTCGCTTTTATGTGATTTTTATGTGACCCATATCCAATATTTTTTTCAATTTAATTTCATGTAGTAAAAGCTAGGTAAAATTAATTGGCTTTTTTTCAATAAGAATTTAGAAAAGTTTAAAAAACACATTTCATGAATTTTTAATTCATGCCTTCAGGGAGTTATGCCGGTAAAATTAACTGCAATTGCGGTGAAAAAAGTGTACAATACAATTGAGTTTATAATTAACAGATATCGCAGTTATTAATATAGAGTGAGAATTTTGCTCGACGAGTTCTAATGGAATTTTTAAATGAAGTTTTCTTCACAAATTATATTAAAAATGTCTTTAATTTCATGGAATAGTTTCGTATATTTAATGAATCTAGTTTTAATGAAACTTTTTCATTCAGTGTGTGAAACTTTTAATAAATAACATTAAATTTTTAACAATATTTTATGAAAAATTCCATTTATTCAATGAAAATTTTCAATGGACGAGTACCAGTGAAATTTCATTTATTTTATGCAAAAATTCATTAATATCGTGGAGTTAATTCTACCAGTGTATAACTGCAATTCTAATTAATTCAAATGTTAATTTTACCGGCATAATTCTCTGGGTTTGTGAATTAAAATCATGAAATTTTGACTGAACTCTAGGGTTTATGTCCCGGGAATTCCCGGGACGGGATTCCCGGGAATCCCGCCCTTTTTTCAATCCCGAAATCCCGGGAATTTTGTGCGGGATTTCCCAGGATTTTTTTTGTTCTTTTACAGAAGTTTTAGCTATTAAATATTGCAATGTTGGAAACTAAATAAATTTAAATTTAAAGCATCGGTTTGGAATTAATTTAAATAAGAAATATTTGATATTAGAAAATGCGATTTTGAATTTAATAAACTGAATTAGTATAAAAAACATATTAGCCGTTTTTTCTAATCACTTGGATTTAATAAATCCAAAAAGTATTTCTAAAAGTGCTCAACAGATGGGGTTAGATTCTCTCTATTTTAAAAAGAATTTTCTGTCCGACACTTCTTTCACCCTAATTTTTAATACCGAATTCGATGATGAAAGATTTTACTTTAACTTTTAATTTTTAATTATATTTTATATAAAACAGCGATAAAAAGTCTGCCTTTTCAGTTTTATCACTTCAATTTATATTTTTACAAAATTGAAAAAATCCATTGCAATATTTAATATTCACTAATTGTATTAATTAAATTACTTACTGTAGAGTGAAAAATTGCCATTTCTATTTCAGGTATTTCTCCATGTCCAAGATTAAAAATATGTATTTGGTGAGGTGTAGTTTGCTTTTCTAAACATATTTCATAAAAAAAATTTAATAAAAACCTTTTATTTGTTAGTTTTTAAATTTTTTTGTTTCCCTTTTAATTTTTATTCGTATTTTTTTCTGACATTAAATTAATAGGCTGTTTCATATATTTGTGCTTTTATTATGGATTTATTAAATCCAGCTTTTTTTTGGATTTAATAAATCCACTTTTTGTATGAAAAATTCTAAATCCAGGTGATTAAAAAAAACGCTAATTATTTAGGCCAAATTGTTTTTGGATATAAGTTGAATTTGGTTAAGTTAAACCAAAAACAAATACTCGAACTTGAGAAGAAAATTTTTTATTTAAAATGGTGATCTTTGGTCAAATAAAGCAATACATACAACACTTCAAACAACAGGCATTAAAAAGTTAGTAATATTTTCGTATTTGCAATTGAGTATTTTAAGGTTTTTTCACTTCAAATATTTAAAAGATACCAATTAAAGTTAAGAAACATTTAATGAATGTTTTTCGTTCAATTTGAGATCAAATATTATCACATTTTCTTTTAAATTATTTTGAAATTAAAAGAGAGATGATACATTTTTCACAAGTAAATTACTTACATAGAATAAAAATTTTAAAAATTCGATAAGACCTGCAGGATAGAATACATATTTTCAGATCCTGCTACAAACCCATCCTCAATATTCTATGCCTTTATGGGTTAATAATTGATGATGAACTATTTATTGAATTGAAACAAATAAGCAAATTGAAACAACTCAATTAGACTAACATCAACAAAATTCTTACAATGTTATTTTTATCCGGCTGCTTGCTATGGAATTAAACTCTGATCGACAACTTATGAAGTACAGATTTATGAACGACAACGACCCGTTTATTTTAAATGCATATTCTACTTATTTTTTAGCCTACAACATAACTCCATTTTGATAGTAACCAATTAGGCATACATATTAAATTATATTTTTCACTATATCTAGTGTGTTAAGATGAATAAAATATTATTTAATAATATTCTATATAGTATCGATTTTTATCAAAATCTTTAAGAGAATTTGGGTAATAATTTGTGTGAAGAATACTCACTTTTAAACTTTTTTATAAAATTATTCTATACGAATACTTCTGAGAATCTGTACAGAAACAAAATCATTAGAAATTCAAATTTTTGGATTCCATATTTAAGAAATACTTAAGCAAAAAATCTATCTTAGTTCTGACTATAAAACTGATCCGATACAAGTTTGCACCCATTAATAATTCCAATAGATCCTGAAAGAAGGGAAGAAATTAAAATACCCGTGTCTTTCACTTTTTCTCTATCAATTCGTTTAACCGTTTCAACCGCGAATTAATATTTAGTTAATATATTTCATTTTAAAATTAAGACCGCCTTCCAAATAAATATATTACCTAAAGAGTAATTCGCGATTTAAACTATTAAACGAACTTATCTAGTCAAAGTGGAAGTCATGCATATTTTATATTTTAGCCCTCCTTTCAGAATATATAGATTTTATCATGGGAACAACCAAAAGATGAACTTTGTCGGACTATGTTTTAATAGAAATCGAGTTTTTCAAGTACAACAGATGTCGGATTTATTTATTTTGTAACGAGCGGGAATTCCCGGGATCCCGGGAAATGCAGAAAAAAATCCCGCTGTCCCGGGAAATGAAAAAGTCCGGGAAAAGAAAAACCCTACTGAACTCAGAACAGGGGTTGTAAGACATTTTTTAAAACAAATGGAACAAATCCCCTTTATCGGGTACTCATGAAAGTGAAAATCTCAAAATTTCCAAAAATTGTTTAAAATTTTTAATAAAAATTACATATTTAATTTTCTATTCACATTCTTTATAATATTATTTTGCAGCTACGAAGAGAATAAGTTTTACCCAATTTTGTTTTCAAAATTAGGGAGATTATGTGGTATTTGTACCTCTAAGTTATGGGCTAATAGTTAAATACTATATATTTTGGGAAATACTGTTCAAACGTAAACATGAAACTGCTGAGCATCTGTGAGCTAACTGAGTATAGTGGTTCAACTAATATTTAGGAGGATGGATGATAATAAAATGATGATGATGTTTGTGGTAGAATACATATAATATATAGAACACTGAACACAGCTGTGGTGATAATCGTAAGCTCTTGAAAACAATCTAAATGAAATATTGTACAGAGAAACTGTTAGTATTCAAATTGCTACAACAGTTGACGTTATTTATTAGTCGTGTGTCAAAGCTTAGACTAATTACAACGATTTTTATTATTTGTTTGTTTTAAATTTAACATTTATGGGGATATAGTTCTCAAGCAAGTGCAAACAAAATTAATTAAAATACAGTTATAATTAATTTTATAATGTAAAAAGAAAATTTAAAAATTAATCTTTTGCAAAAATACTTTTTCCAATACACAAAAAAGTAATTGATAAGCTTGTAATTAAAAAAAAAATATTAATTAAAACTAAAAACAACAAGCCTTTTTAAATATTTATCAAATAACACATTAAAAAATTTTTGAAAATTATATTTTCAATGTCATTGTTTATAGAAAATACTTTGTAAATAAATATTGTGTAGAAATAAAAAAGAAACTTTTATTGTGAGATTGTAGATTTCATCGTTTGATTATGGTTTATGAATCTTCCTATGAAAGTGGCCGTCAGCCCTTTCTTCCCGATACAAAACGTGGCTACTGGGCAAGTCCAAATGATTTTATATATGTTGGTCTTAGTTTGGCATTTCGTTTGGATGTTTTGACAATGTCATGGTATTTTTCAATGGAATTCAGTGGTAAGTATTAAACAAAAAATTCAAACTTTTAAGTCTCACAAATGGAGAAGTAACCAAAATATCGCTTAAGTATTGAAAAAAGTTAAAAAAAAACAGGGTTAGCTTGTAACACCACTAAGATGCTGTTTTAGATTCAGAATTATTTCAACGGACTACCGTAAAATACCGTTATCCTGAAAATATCGATACCGAAATAAATGAAATAGAGTTACCCTTAAAATGTCTTAACCGAAATAAATACGATACCGTTATCTTTAAAATACCGTTGCCCTTATTTTTTATTCTCTGCTCTTGCTAATTGCACATGTTAATTTTTGACTTATTTCATGTGCAATTTTTAAACACATTTTAAGTTTTGACTTATTTCAGGCACTGAACTTAAATTTTCAACTTTGATGTCTTTAGAGACTTATAGTAGAAATTCATGATAAATATTTTTGTGGAAAATTTTAACCCTCTAACTCCTTAATTAAAAGGACTTTTTGCCCAAAAAAGTTCACAAACGACCCGGAATTTGAAGAGTTAGAGGGTTAAAATATTCCGAAAAAAGTATTTGTCATAAACTTCTACTATAAGTCTCTAAAGACATCAAAGTTTAAAATTTAGGTTCAATGTCGGAAATAACTCAAAACTTAAAATATGTTTAAGAGTTAATTTTGTGTTTATTCAGATTGACGCTCAATAGAGCACCCATATGTGCAAAAGTGATATTTTCACCTCCCCATGCACTTTCTGGTAGATTGGGCGTAAAAAATAATATCACCGCGAAAATAGATCCTCTCTTGTTAAAACAGGCCCGCGGCTTTTAGCCCTAAAAATGGACTAAAATTAGTTCAAAGTTTATTTGCGCATAACTTTTAAAGTAAAGGTTTTACAGAAAAATACTATATAAGCATATCTACATGCAATAATGTGGCTAGCATTTTTCTCATACAGAATTTTTTTCACTTCCAATCTACTAAGTGTTAGCAAAACTTTTGCTAAGGTTACTATTTTTTTGTTAAAAATCAGCTCGCTGATTTTCAGCAAACAGCTTTTGCTGAAATTACCTACTTTTTTGCAAGCACGCTCCTGACTAAAAATTTGCTGACACAGCAACATTTTTTGCTGACCTTACTGACTTTTATTTTGGAGTGTTAGAGTACTATTATATCGTCATATGAAATCAAAAAAGCCGTAAGTTACATTTAAAAAATTTTGCAGGAGAAGCAAAAAACTTTACTAACATTTCTGCTGATTTCAGGAGAGTACATTGGTAGCATTCAGCAGAGAAACCTTAAACTGATACCGTTGACTTGTAACGCTTTATAATTACTTACTCTGCTGAACGATGTTTTCTTTGTTTTGTTTTTAAATACACTTTGTCTAGAGTTTCGTTTGATTTTTTTAAAAATTTGTTTTTGAATTATATTTGTATGATTTTAATTATCATTTTTACAAAAAGAAATTTCTTTTTAAATCAACAACCATAAATATATCACTATTTGATCAAAAGTAGCAAACATTTTTTACGCTTATATAACAGCGCTACCAGAGTGCTCAGACTGAGCGGTTAGTGAGCAGGTCGTTCAGCAGATAGTTGTACAACTGTTGTAGAACTGTTGACTATTAAATTGTATCTGCCGAATGCACCCATTGTCTTCCTATTACAAAAATATATAAATTGACTTTTGAAAATGTAATTGTTTTTCTGTGATGTTTTTAATTTACAATATTCAGCAATATTTTCTCAGATTTCAGCAGTGTAAATGTAATCTTCAATTAACTAAAATTTAGATTTTAATCTAATTTCAATTTCAAAAAATTATCCCGCTATCTTTTGCGCTTTTGTGCCACTCAAAATTTTAAAAAATGATGCCAGGTTGACGCTTTTATGTTTTTTACTTAGCGCTTTTAGCGCCTTTATAGAAAAACTTTTTTTTACAATTTCAACGTTTTAGTATTATTTTTAAAGCACCCAGCAAAACCTTCTATTACCAGGTAAAGGGAAATGTAATAAGAAACCAAAAATTGTAACTACTTACACTTTGGTAGCATAACACATTATTTTAACATGGGGGTATCATTGGGGGTAAATGGTTGCCTAAGTCGTACCGGTATAGCATAAAATAAGTGATTACGAAGGAAGTACTGAAATAAATTGTTACTTGTAATATTAAATTCACTGGTTAGCTAAAATAAGTACATACTTTTATAGAGTGAAATAAGTCATTACACATTAGTACATATTTCATTGGTTACATATAGGAAATAAAATAAGACGTTACCAGTAATGACTTTGTTTAAAAGTACACCGATCCGAGCAATGTAATTAGATTTTAAATTTTTATTAAATCATACTTTCGCATAATAAGTAGTTACATTATGCAATACCAATAACTTATTATTTTTACCCTTAATAATAAGTTATTATAAAACACAATATCGGTAATATATTATTTTAATGCCTCCAAATAAGTAGTGATATATCTCCAAATCGGTAACTCATTATTTCATACCTCCCACTTAAGTATTGATGTATCACAATATTAGTAACGTATTACTTTAGGTTTCTAAGTAAAACCAAGGGTAAAGGGGTACACATTGCCAGGCAATGCGTGAAAAAGGTCAAACCCATTACCAAAGTTTTGCTGGGCAATAATAAATAATATGAAATTACATTTATATTTTACCTAAATAGTAATTTTGAGCACTTTTTAAATGTTGGTTCGCATAAATTTGTTGAAAAAACGTATTTTTATCACATTTATCATTTAGCGCTTTTTTATTTATTTTATTTTTTAAACAAAAGCAACACTCGGGAAATGCTTCCTATAAATTAATGCCTATTGATATTGTTTAGAAACAGTCCCGTATAAAGGTCCCCAAAATTGGGAATTTTCGCACACTAGAACTCACAAATGTCAAGATATTTTAATGGTTCACGGACTTATATTGGCCCAAAGACGAAGCTTTTTAATTTTAGTAAAAATCCACCCAAATACGAAGATAGTTTATTAAAATTTTTTACGTTGACTTACATGGACCCAAGGGCAAATCCTACTGATGCTAGATAGGATCATCTATATGGACTATATTCCCGATTTTCTCTCAAATACACCTAAATACAGGTAAAATCAAAATTTCTTAACGTTTTTCTAATTTGTAACCTTTACAGAAAAATTTTGACCAAGCCCCCTTAAAGCCGTTCGAGTTTCGGGTCCAAATATTAGTTGCCTTTTAATCAGACTGGTGTAGGGTGTCATATAGTCGGCATGGCCGACTTTAACTTATTTGCTCATTTTGATTAATTTTTTTATATTCGATATTTTCATGTTTTTTATTACCTTTTTCTTAATGAATGAAGGGTATGTATAGTTGATATTTTATTTAGTAAATTAATGTTTTT
Source organism: Leucophora obtusa (assembly GCA_949987735.1). Taxonomy (NCBI): domain Eukaryota; kingdom Metazoa; phylum Arthropoda; class Insecta; order Diptera; family Anthomyiidae; genus Leucophora; species Leucophora obtusa. The sequence continues at coordinate 124,200,494 of OX465298.1, forward strand.
CGTTCGATTTGATATCATAATATATATGATCTCAAATCGAAATATCTCTTTCTTTTAAATTATTTTCAAATTAAAGAAAGATGATACAATTTATATAAGTAAATTACAAAGAATAAAAATTTTTTTAAAAAATTCGATAAGGCCAGCAGGTCGGATAACATATTTTCGTCTTCCGCTACAAATAAAGATCAACTATACCTACCCTTCATTCACATTAACACACTAGATACAGTGAAAATATAATTTAATGTTAAATTGTTTATTATCAACATGGATTTATGTTGTAGTTTAAAAAAATTATTATATCGTAAATTTAAATTTAACGATTCGTTGTGGTTCATAAATCTGTATTATTATACACAGAGTTGAATAGAACCAGTTGCGATACTTTAAGAATTAAAGTTCAAAGCAAAAATAGTAATAACAAAGGATAAAAATAGCATTGTTAGATTTCGTTGATGTTAGTCTAGTTAAGTTGTTAACATATTAGTATTTGTTTCCCACTTAACATAACTAGACCATTATTAATGATTATCCCATCGAGACAAATGCTACTGACGATGGCTTTGTAGCGAAAGCCGAAAATACGTATTCTATCCTGCTGGCCTTATTGATTTCTTAATTTTAATATATATTTTTTTAATTGTTATTGTAAGTTTAATTTCTGACAACTTACTTCCACTTTTTGCTCATTTTTCAATCGACTGTGTAAGAGAGGCATAATGTTCTGTCCGATGTCTGGCCCGATAGCAACTGGGTCTTCTAATGTTGTACCCTTCTTGATAGTAACAGTAATTCCCGAGTAAAAACAGTTACATATAGTCGTATAAAATGCGATTAAGTTATATCTGTATAAATATACTGTTTCATCCGAAAAATGGCCCGATGTAATTGTATCAGTTGTTTATCAGTTTTTATCTAATTGTATTAGTTTAGATCTCAACTAATAAATCTATACATTATTCACATGAAATTATATCCAATTTTTGACCTGATACAATTTTACCGGTTTATGTCTAATGGTATCTGTTTAGATCGTAGTTGGTACAATTTTATATAAATAAAATATATTTGTATACGACATTTGCCTTATATAATTGTATCAAAGTTTAAAAGTAGATATAATTGCATCAGGTAAAAATTCATATATAACTATATAAGATTGTATAGTAATGTATCTATTTGGATCTAAACTAATACCATGTGACATAAACCCATAAAATTGTATCAGGTCAAAAATCAGATAAAATTTCATCTGCTTAATATATAATCAAATCAGTTAAGATCTAAACTGATACAATTAGATAAAAAGTGATAACCAACTGACACAATTATATCGGGCCATTTTTCGGATGAAATGGTATATGGATCACATTAAGTTATATATTACCATATAAAGCTCCATATTAATTTTTTTTAATAGGGTTTCCTTTCAGATCAATGATATTTTCCACTAGTGCGTATGATAAATATTTATTATACCGAATTTAAGTACTCATACGTCCAGAGTAGGTACTAATTTTTAAACGTGGGGATAGCCAGAGAGACTTATTGAAAATTTTATTTTGAGCCCAATCTGATTTCTAGAAAGACTTAAATTGAAATCATGGACAATTGGAATGAAATCCAATAGAATGGGAAACAAAATAAAATGGAATTCGGAACGAGCATAATTGGAACAATAAATTTGAGAAACAGACTGAAATAGCGAGAGAGTAGAATTGAAATACTACACAAGTGGAATGAAATGAAATGTATTTATAGCATTAAACACAGGGGAAGGAATGAAATGGAGCGAGTTAGGATTTTAATTATATTAGTGCGAAATTGGATTAGTCTAGCATAGAAAATTCTGGAATTTTAGGGGAAAAATATACCGAGTTACGCGATATTCTAAACCTGCCAATCTGATGTTAAGTGGTTTTGTTACGACTGGATTTTTCTAGTAAGTTCTAAAGCTACGACCATTAAACTATACAAGGCTGCCACTTCTTGTTAAGTTATTTAGTTAATTACACTGTGAGACAAATGGTAGGGGTCAGTGATCGGGAAGGGTTCAAACTATCGGGGAAAGTTATATCGGTAAAAAAGAAGTTATACGTGTCCCGGCGTTTCGCTGGGTCACCCCTAGGAATCGAGATATATCGATTTGACCTTTGGTGGTCTTTTTTTGACATAACTCGAGAACCACTAGTCCGATTTTGCTCAAACAATTTTAAAAAAATTAAAAATTACAATTCCTTTAATCTGTTCATATAACGTTTTTCTATATACTCAACAGTTTTGCCGGTAAAAATAAATGTATGAAGAAAAACATATTTTTTGCCTAAAATATTAAAAAAAAGTAATTAACAAAAGGTTATTGATTTTTATGGTAGCGGTAACAAACATTTATTTTTACCGGCAAAACTGTCGAGTATATAGAAAAATGTTATATGAACAGATTAAAGGAATTGTAATTTTTAATTTTTTTAAAATTGTTTGAGCAAAATGGGACTAGTGGTTCTCGAGTTATGTCAAAAAAAGATATATGTCGATTCCTAGGGGTGACCCAGCGAAACGTCGAGACACGTATAACTTGTTTTTGACCGATATAACATTTCCCGTTGGTTTCATCCCATCCCGATTTTGACTGTCGCATAGTGTTATAAATGTTTGTAAAGTCAGTTTCGCAATAGCGTTTGTGTAGTCAATTGCGTATTAGCCTTGTATAGTGAGTTGCTCAATAGCGTTTGTATAGTTGTGTGTGTTGTATTGCATGGAAAGTAATAAAGTGTTAAATAAATAACCTCAATATTAAAGCAAGGAGTATGTGGTTATTTTGATTGTCATATAAAAGAACCCGGTTTATTTAAAAGATAAAAACGTAACAATATTTATTGATTTGGACATGTTTTTTTTTTTTTATTTACGCAATTTTTTTCTATTTTTACGTTTTTCCGAAAGGAACTTTAAAATCATTATCACTAAAATGGAATCCTTTAACCAACATCATTAAATTTAAATCAATTAATTAGTCAACTTAATTCATTAGTAGATGATTTAAATTTTCTTGTCAATTTTATATTTCAAAATTTAAAACTACCAGAAACAAATTTTTAAATTAAAAAAAATCCAAAAAAAATTTTTTTGCTTGAAATTGGATTTGAACTCGGAACCTCCTGACTACAAACCTTTTTTAACAAAGTTTCAGCATTTTTATAAAATCATCGCTCTACCAGTGAATTGGTTTTTGTACCACTGGTAGGTAGCATTGTCTAGGTAGCAGTGGTTGCAAACCTTGGCATATCACTCTTAGACCATTCTTTGTCAGTGATCTTTTTTTATAAACCACCGAAATTTTTGTAAAACAAATGCTGGAAAAACGCTTTTTGAAAGCGCTGGCAAAGCGTCCCAAATGAGTGTTCTCCCAATCATTTATTTTCAACACCATGGTTACCCAGTGGTATGCCAATGCTTGATTTTTCGTACCACTGGCGATTTCTGATTGCGATGAGATGTTTACTAAAGGTACAAATTCAAATATTGGATATTCCTTTCATCGTAGATTATTTGTTAACGAAACCGTGCAAAAAGAGATATTTCAATTTTAAATGCATATAGGGAATATTATCGCAGCTGTCAAATAGCACGTTATATCAAATAAAAAGGGCATAGTGCATAATTTTAAAATTATGCAAAAAGTAGCGTTATTACTTTCAATTTTGTACTTTTTTGCAAAACGTTTCTTAAAAAATTTAATTTTCCTACAAAATTATTTTTGCAAATATTTCTTAAACTATAGCTAACTTAAAAATTCTATATTCATATTCGTGATCTGCGTCCCAAAGTCTATTAGAAATCATGTGTCTCAACCGCGATGCATCAAATTTTTCTTATTTCGTTATACTTTGTAATAAAAGCACTGGCAAAAAACTAAAGTTTACATTATAGCCTAGAGAGAACCCCATAAAGACAATCTGATGATAGTGGATTTTGGAAACACTTGAAAATGCATTAATTGTCAACCATTGGTTCTATGAAAGTTTTTTTTCATAAGTTTTTTCTCTATTGGTTGTAAAATAAAATTATAAATTCTATTTCAAATTTGTAATATTTGATTTTAAACCGAACAAAAACAACACTCATTGTAACAATCTTCAGATCAACTAGAAATCTACAATAAAATAAAAAATTATTATTTATGGTAGTAAGAATACACTTAATTTCTACCGTATTTACATTTACTAAGTACCAGCAAAGCACTTAATTTTTTGTTTTGCCAATGCTTTGCCGACTTCTTAAAATACAGTCGGCCAAGCCCAGCCCGTTTATATCATTTTGGGTTGGCAAAGCACTTATTTTATCACTGAAAAAGTACTTTATTGATTCTTTTACCAATGTTTTGCCAGCGTTTTAAAAATATAATTTTGGTATTGGCGAAGCACTCATTTTATTATTTAAAAACCCCTTTATTGATTGTTTGGCCACTGCATTGCCAACGTTTTAAAAAACAAATGGCCAAGCCCTGCCCGGTGTTATCATTTTGGGGTTGCCAAAGCACTATATCTTTAAAAATCTTTCACTCTGCCAAACGCTGGTACCAACGTTAAAATTACTGGCCCAACGCTTTGCCGTTTGTATTTTTCTGGCTGTGCATATATATACATTAGACTGTCCCTTAAAATAGCGATTTGTCGATTTTCGTTCATTACCGCCCCAGTTTTATTGAAAATGATCCCGAATGGAAGAAATCGTTTTTTTGTTTTTTTGGAAAACTTTAACCCGTGCCGAAAGTTGGACGAAAATTGCCCATTTTGGAAAAAAATGTATTACTATTAAAAATTCCAAAAATTCTAAATTTCGAAAAAAAATTGTTTTTTATTTCATTTATTCATTTAATATAGTCAAAATGATTCAGACATGGAATTTTGACTTCATCGGATATTATTAACCCACTTTAGCCTGGAATCCAAAATGACCCACGAATTTGATAAAAATGCGAAAACGTGTTTTTGTTAAATTAATTTTAAAGATTTTTTAAAATGCCTAATTTGGAGATGTCGATTGCTATTTGTACCACATAATACTTAGTTGATATTAAGGAAAAAAATAAATTGGAAAAATGATAATTCGAGTTTGTGACATTTGTGACATTTTACAAAAATTGCTCATTTTGTCAAAAATTTAACAAAATTTTAATGTTTTCATCAACGTTTACATAGTTTTCGGAAAAGTATCACTTAAATTTGTTAAGACTAATTATCTTTACATTTGTTTAAAAAATCGTTAACCCTTATTTGCCTGGGGTCAGAAAAACCCCATGAAACTTAATATTATTTATGAGTACGAGATTGTAATCGAAAAAAATTATTCGGATTTTTTCTTAACCGGTTAACCGAATAAAATTTTTAAATTAATCGATTAATGGAACAAAATTTAATATATACAATTTTTTTCTCTTTTAATCCTTTTATTTAAAGAAGGGAAGAACAATAATTTCAGTAACTCTTTAAAAATTCAAAAGTATAAAAGATGTGTTAATTGAAATCACATTTAATTAATTGAAATCATCTTATTGTTTCTGTCGCCTCTGTCACATATTCTTTTAACATTTTATAAAGTTGAGCCTGGATTAGTAAACGTAGCTCTCTTTAATATATTTTTAAATAGTTAAATGAGAATAGAACATCTCGTATATTGTTTTTTGTATGCGTTGAATATATAAAAAAACCAAAACGTAAAGAGAATTTTTTTGATAATCGGGTTTCCCTCTGTGTCCCTCCCTCCCTTTATTTGACATAAGTGAAAATTGCACAGTAATTTTGAAAAAACTTTGTGATACATTTTGTCAACATCTTTTCAAAGAGCGTTAACTCAATAGGCTTCTGAAAAACTCATATATGTATACGAAAAGTTATTTAGTTATCTAATTTTTAAGTAGGACATACACGTTCAATATTATTGATCAATTTTTCAAAAATCAACCAATCAGAACATTTTATTTTTAAATACTTTGTTCTGATTGGTTGATTTTAAAAACATTGATCAATAATATTGGACGTGTATGTTTGCCTTTTCACAACAATAATTTTAACTACAAATAGTGGGTTTCTATCCATTCTGTCTCTGTCAACCCTCAGCGGAGATTTCCGCGAGTCAGCTAATTATCATGAGAACCGTGGGTAGCATAGTTTCGTTTTACTGTAAGTATTTTGTTTTACTGTAAGTATTTTGAAAACTTTAGAATATGAAGATAAAAAACTTATCTAGTTGTCCTTTTATTCGCCCTATATTAGATCGAATCTTATGGCTTTCGATAATATCCTTTGCAAAAAGGTATTGTGAATGCAGAGTATTCACTCAACAAGATTTATTACATGATGCATTAATTAAATATGATAAACTAATTTATTAAGCCCAGTGTTTTGTTGAAAAATGCTGTCAAATTTAATAAACATTTTTTTTTTACCAATTTCAATTAATAGTATTAAATTATTCGAATTATTCGTTGTTCGAAATTTAACATTTTAAATTATTAGAACAATTATTTGAACAAAATTTTTCGATTAATCGAATAAAGATTAGTTGAATTAATACCCTAGTATTTATTAACTAAAGTTTGAACTAATACGAAGACACTTTTTTGAATTTTTTAGCAACATGGTAATAAACAATGGGCATTCGCTAATACAATAAAGAAAATTTGTCTGGAATTTCTAATAAGATCGTGGTAAAATCGGGATTCAAAAGGGAATGCAATGGTCAGCACGTTGCCCTGTTATTAGGGTTTGGGATTTCCCGGACTTTTTTATTTCCCGGGAAACGGGAATGAAAAAATTTAATTCCCGGGATTCCCGGGAATCCCGGGAAATATTTTTGAACAAAAGTGTTAATGAAAACCACCTATATAAGTAATTTTTGTTAAAAAAAAAACACTATTTCAGTACAAATTCAGTCTGTGTAGTGAGAATTCAAAGTAAAAATATCAGAATGTTGAACATTTGATTTCACATAAATTACTCTAAGTACTGTCAAATGAATTGCATGATTCCTGCAGAAAGCACCTACTACTACTGGACTGTCGGAAACAAACCGTTTCATCACACTTGGTCCATTATATATGGTGGCCACAATGTTATTTTCCAAAGACAAATAAAACTCTTCTAGTCTAATTTCTACAATTCTTCTTATTTCATCAGCATTACATCTTCCTGATAATAGGTCCATTCGATTACTTTTCTCAGTCAAGTCCAGTAAGAATTACTCAGTACAAACTTTCAGAGAGTAAGACAAGATTTACTCTCAAAATAAAATTTTCCCAAACATGTACGCGAACAGAAAATTTGCAACAATTTGCAAGTTTGTATACACAGCTGATTACAACACCAAATATACAAATAAATTTTAACTGGTCGCTATGAAAGAAGACAATTTTTGATGTTAAACCTTAAGCAGAACATTTTTAGAAGGTTTTCTTATCTTTTCCATAATTTATTTTGAAAGTTTTACTGCTTTGCATTTCCATAAAATATTATAATTGGAAAGTAATTTTTTTTATTTACCATAAACAATCATATGTTTTCGAAACATATGTTTTTTCTGCTTGCAAATTCTTACTGGCAAAAATTTATCCAGTAAAAATTTGCAAGAAAAAGAAGAAGACTTAGAAACTCTCAACATAGAACTGTCACTTTATTCTCTCTTTTTTCTTTCTGTTTACTGAGTATTTATGTAAACGAACGCCATCAAGTAAAAATTTGTACAAATTTGTACAAATTATCCAGTAATCGAATGGACCTATATAAACCAACCCCAGGTTATAAAATGAATTATTTCCGTTTATACATATGTTCAAATATCTCTTTTGTGATATTCTTGTCCATTCATCTAAAAATATAGTAAATCTCCAATTGTTAGAAATATTGCTCGATATTTCTTTTATCATGATATCTTTTACATGATTGTAGTAATTTAATATAATGTTCTTTATGTCGGTTTTATTTTTTTTGCAATGCCAGGTTTTTATTATAAAAACTTTCTCGAATAAACGAAGATCTAGTTATGGTGCGGATTGACTGCGGCTAATTTGGAACCATTTCAGGAAATGTTTGCCGTACCATAAAACCTTTAATGCCTATTCAGTTTACACTTTTTTCTTCGGGTACTTTGCTAATTTTAGCTGAAACGTTGTTCTTGTTGTTGTTTTATTCAAGAGAAGTTGCATCATAGTATACTATAGTAGCCCCACTCATTAAAAAAATGAGAGCTTGTCCCTATCTCATGTAGTTGTAGTGGTATTAAGAACCATATGTATAAGTAAAATTACAAACACTACTTCATTTTTTCAAATGACAGAAAATTAGTAAAGCTACTATATTATACTATGAGTTGCATGACCATCAATTTTTTTTTTTTGTGAACCAAATTTAGATGTCGGATAACCAAATTTAGATACCACCGTTAACCATTAGTCTCTTCTTTTCATATTTATTAATGAAAACGTTACTTATAAAATTATTGACCCTTAATATAAAGGAGTATTTTAAATTTAAAGTCGACTTTATTTTTAATCAAACGGTTTTGTTCATTTTGTGTGTGAAAACCTTACAAAAATATTTATATTTTCAAATATTTTGATTGGTTGAAAATAAATAAACCAATCAGAATGCTCCAAAAATAAACCAAGTCAAGGTATACTGCCACCCAATATTTTAACTAAAGTCGACTTTACCTAAATTATACATTTGAAAAATTTAGATAGTAAGGGCGATTATTTGTAAGAAACAAAGCTATTTTTTCATATTTCTTTTAAACATTTTACCAAGTTTTTAGGTTTTACTACTTAAATTTTGAATAAGTTATGCGAAAAATCTTTATTAGTTGAAATGCTCCTAATTACTTGGCAAAGATTTTATTTCTGTGTCAAATAAATGTATTCCCTTTTAAAAGATTTTAACAATGACATTTTTGTTTTGGTATTTAAAATGTTTTTTATGACTAAAATTAAAAAATCCTATTCGAAACAAAAACAATTTAAAAAATTTAATATTTTTAAAATTTCCCGTTTTCCCGGGAAATATATATTATTTTCCCGGGAATTCCCGGCAAACCTTTCCCGGGATTTCCCGGGAATTCCCGCCCGGGAATTCCCGAACCCCAAACCCTACCTGTTATACATAAGGTTGTGGGTTCGATCCCCAGCGACCGTAACATCAATTTGTAAAAATTATGTGTATGATTTTTCTATCCCTCATACATATCTCAGCATACTCCTAAGTAAAATAATAAAACAGGGCTATAAACTAAACAGCTGGGTAACCACGGTGTTAAAAATAAATGACTGGCAGAACACTCATTTGGGACGCTCTGCCAGCGTTTTCAAAAAGCGTTTTGCCAAAATTTGTTTTACAAAAATTTTAGTGTTTATAAATAAACCACCGGCAAAGAATTGGCTTAGAGTGATATGCCAAGGTTTGCAACTAGTGGTTAGCCAGTGCTACCTAGTCAGAAAAATGCCAGCGGTACAAAAACCAATTCACTGGTAGACCAATGATTTTATAAAAATGCTGACGCTTCGTTAAAAAAGGTTTGTAGTCAGAAGGGTCCTAGTTCAAATCCGGAAAATAGTTTTTTTTAATTTAAAATTTTTTTTGTTTTATAAAATAAATTTTTTTGTTTGTGGGAAAGCTCTGTCAAGACCAACTTTTTTTTTTCCTCTCCCAACGCTGGCATATTAGCTACAAAAAATTGTTTGCCAGTACCAACATTTTAGCAAGGCCAGTAGTAGCCCAGCTGTTTTCACTCATTTATGTGTTTAGCCACCATGTATTATATGTGTCGTTAGCTCAGTGGGTAGTGCCAATTTGGAAAATATAACCTCCCCTTAACGGGCTTTGTCCGCTTTTCTACTTATAAAATAAATTTCAGATAATTGAAACCATAGTACACTGTAGTAGCCCCACTCTTAAAAAAATTGAGAGCTTGTCCCTATCTCATGTGGTTGTAGTGGTATTAAGAACCATATGTATAAGTAAAATCACAATCACTACTTAATTTTTTCAAATGGCAGAAAAAGAGTAAAACTAGTATATTATACTATGATTGAAACTCTCAAAAATATAATAAGTAGGGCAAGGAATTCCGTGCAAGTGCATGTTTTTCCTCGATAGTCCAAAACTAATATGGACTTAATATTTATCCGAATCATCAAATTTAGAACAAAATGGCATCGATTTGTGGTTGCATATTTTTGGATATTTTGTCATAAATGCATGTTTTTGCATATTTTGACTTTAAATGCATTTTTGGTACGTTTTTAATGCATATTTTTTGCTTTTTAATACATATTCGTGCATATTTTTAATTTTAAGGAGCATTTTTTATTTTGTAAAAAAATATTAAAAATTGATACGTTATCATATTTTGATTCAATAAAAATAAACATTCTTAAAACCTTATTGACCTATGGGAAATCTTCGAGTTCTGTGTCTGTTTGCAAAATCACTAACTTAAATATATTTTTAAGTTTTGAGGTGCATTATTTTTGCAAAAATAATGGTTTTTAGTACATATTTCTTATATTTTTAATGCATATTTTTCTTTTTTAACCGCATATTTTAGGCGCATATTTTCCATTTTTAAGTGCATGAAATTCCTTGCCCTAATAATAAGTATCAAAATGAAATATCTGCTCTTTTTATACAGTGTTTTTTAACAAAATCCTAAAGATTTTTTTAGAAAATATGTTAATTTTTTCAAATATTTACACATAATTCCTAAAGAAATAATGAAGGAATTCACAGTTAAAGTACTAAAGTAAAAATATGAGTAGTGGATACTGAGTATTTGTTTTTTTTTGTGTGTACTCGATATTTAAAATTACTACTCTTTATTTTCAGAGTTGCATTTTGGATAAGAAAAATGTAAAAAAACGTTATTCCGCTAAAATATTTATTTATCACAAAACTACAGCTCTGCTAAAAGAAAAAATCAAAAGTAAATTATTTAAAAGTATGTACATATATGTTAAAAAACTACGAAAAACATAATAAATAGTTAGTAAAAAGTCGAAAAATATGTTTAAAAATTTAAATATTGAATCAATGTAAACATTTTCAGAGAATATTGTTAAAAAATTTCAAATTTAAAAATCGTTAAAAATATCGAGTTAAAAAGTAACCGAATTTACCAGTGCTACTGTGAATTCCATCAATGTATTTATACCCTACACCACTATGTGGTCAGGGTATTATAAGTTTGTGCCGATGTTTGTAACACCAAAAAATATTGGTCCTAGACCCACCTTATAGTGTACCGATCGGCTCAGAATTTTTTTTTTATTTCGATTTATTTTTTATTTCGATTTAACGATGTCCTTCCGTCCGTCCGTCTGTCTGTCTGTCCATGCATTCTTGTGCGGGTCCTCCCAAAATTATATTGTTTATACGCTGCAGGTCGCAAATATTAAGATATTTTGATGAAATTTGGTACACCGACCTATGTCAGCCCAAGGATGAAGCCTCTTAATTTTGCTTAACACCGGTCCATGTTTAGACCTAGTGCCCATATAAGGGTCCCCCCAAAATTATATTGTTTATACGCTGCAGGTCGCAAATATTAAGATATTGATGAAATTTGGTACACAGACCTATGTTGGCCCAAGGACGAAGCCTATTGATTTTGGTGAACATCGGTCCATGTTTAGACCTAGTGCCCATATAAGGGTCCCCCCAAAATTGGCTTGGTTACAAACTGCAGGTCGCAAATATTAAGATATTTTAATGAAATTTGGTGCGCTGACTCACATTATAGAAAATTTTGACACAAGCCCCATTTTAACCCATTCGAATTTCGGATCCAAACATTAGTTGGCTTTCACCCAGACTGGTGTAGGGTATTGTATAGTCAGCATGCCCGACTTTAACCTTTTTACTCGTTTATAGATAAATTTGTTTTTATTGAATATTAAATAAAGCGAAAGCGACTTGAGTTAGCCATTGAAGTTCAAGACTATTAAAATAATTTTCAATAACTGCAATATATAATTTTATCACTATCATAGAAACGCCCTTATTTTTTGTTTTTATTTGTTAACAGTTTTATTTATTAGTATCCAAATAAATTTTCTATGTATAATTACAGATGTGTCTTTAATACCAGCATATTTGTTAAGCCTAGCAATATATACCGTACCCTTTATGGTCATACAATCGTTTATGGGACAATTTTCAAGCAGTGGATTTATATCAGCATTCCGTTTATCACCGTTATTTAAAGGTAAATGAAAGCATAATAATTAAATTCAGCATTATTTCAACAACATAAATATTTTTTATATTAACCTAGGTATTGGCTATGTTACACTAGCTTTAAATATCTTTGTACTGACCTATTACAGTATTTTTGCTATGGTCCCACTTCTATACATGTTTGTCTCAATGCAACCTACTTTGCCATGGAGCTGTGAAGGTTTCAAGAAGTGGGCACATAATTTAACAGATGATGAAAAGATTAATGTGAGTATGATTTTTTTTTTTTTTGTAATAAGACCGGTCCTAGTGTTGCCATTTTTTTATAATTTTCCGAAAAAAAACTCACAATTCTAAGATCTTTGGGATAATATTTGTATGTCCATATTTTTTTCTGAGCAAGCCCACTGCAAAATTAAATATTCAATATTCATGTTAACTCTACCAGACATATATGGATGAATCAAAAATGTGATAAATTTTTGGGCCAAATTTGTGAGAAGCAAAAAGTGTTAATATTTCGGTTTTTTCTTAATGGAATCAGTAAGTTTAGTCATTATAAACCTAATTGCAAAAAATCTCTTCTACAAGTTGTCGCAATAACTTTTTTTGCACAATTTTAATTTTTTTTGTTGTAACGGAGTTTACATTTCTGCAAGCAAAAGATATAACAAAAAAAATTGGGTACGAACTTTTTTCAATTTATTAGTTTTTCGTATTTGGGTTTTCAACTTTCTTTCCAATGATATATAATTTGTGTTTATCAAATTGGCGGCTTCGCGAATAAAAACACAATTCATTCCGCGAAAAAAATTTTAATTTTTTTTTAATTTTGTATTTTTCATCCTTTTAAATGCTTTCCAAAAATATAAAATTTTTTAAAATCCAAACAGCGGTTGCGCAGTTACAAAGTAATATATTAAAAACATAACATTTCACGATCAAAAAAATTCTTAAATTGTGTGAAACAAATTTAATTTGTCAAACTAATGTCAGTAATGACTCGAAATATCGATTCAAAACCAATGAAATGCAAAAGCAATCGTTTTTCGCTCCAGCAGCTTAGGGTAAAAAACTGATAACTTTTTTTTAATTTGACGCAAAATTATTAGTTGAATCGTCTTTTGACGCATAAATATTAGTTGAACACCTCTGTTTATGGTTATTTTAAAATATTTTAAACATTTATCTACATTTATTTGAATGAAACCTGATGCAAACAATTGTGGTTACGGAGTTTACAGTTACGGAGTTTACATTTGGTTACTTTTTTCGTTTTCTTTCAGAAACGCTTTGTCAGAATTTTTTTTCCGAAACAAAATCGCATGATGCCTACAAGGTGAATCCAAACATGACATTGTTTTTCTTACTCGTTAAATAGTTTGGTGTAAAAATTAGGAACGGAGTTTACAACATTTTTTCAAATCTTATTAAAGACATCTTTTTTCATCTCGACAATGTTACATGCTGCAGAAAAGCTTCAAGTCTGTTACACTGGATGATTACTTACAGTACAACGATCATTTGAGTATAAATAACATTATACTTTTCGCAATATAAATAATAGATAACTCCAAAATTCTGGTATATGCATTTTTATCAAAAATTATGACGAAAAATCGTTACTGAGTTGAAGTCGTGATAGCTAAGATATACGGAAAAGTTTGCAAAATGTATTAATTTTTATTAAAAACGGCACTTTTCCTCTTCATAAAAATTCTTACAGTTAGTGTTTAGCTTTATTGGTTATTAAAATATAATCTATTAAAGCTAAAAAACCTTATGAGTAACTGGTTACGGAGTTTACATTTGGCCTATAAAATTGGTCACAAATTTTATATATTAACCAAAAATTGGTCAGATTGTTATAAATTTTGTAAAACAGGTGACAATGCGCTGATATATATCGAAATATGTAACTCAAATGTAATCCATGCATTAGAAATTCGGTGGTTACACGGTTTTTATCACATTTTTTGATATCACCCATATATACTAATAAAAAAGTCTGCAAAAATCTAGTTAAAACAACTAAAAATTACAATACCCAGTGTAGAAAATCATTACCAGATATGTGGTTATGTAACTACATACTTGGTAATGGTAACTAGTTACTTTTGTTATTACATTTCTTATTACCTTTATATGGCGATGTCGCGAAAAATAATGAGTTGTCGTTACACACCAGCATACGAAAAATCAAAAAATATATCGTTACCTATGTGCTTACCAGTACTGACAAAAATAATGAGTCTAAAAATAGATTTATTTAAATGATTTAAAAAATTATATAAAAAAAATATTTTTTATTATATTTTTTTTTAAAATAAAATTTGCTGGTGCGGGAATCGAACCTGGGTCTACAGATTGCCAGTCAACAGCTCTACCATCTGAGCTATATCGACATGTAATATTTAATAGATAAAAACACAATTGACCTGCTGCACACAAGTAAGCTTACTCGCCAACATGCAAAAAATCAAAAAATATGTGGTTACATATATCCTTACCAGTGTTTAAAAAATATTGAGTCTAAAAATAGATTTCAAAAAATTTTCAAAAAAATCTAAAAAATTATTTTCTATTGGAAATAATGATAAAAATAAGTCATTATCAGTAACTCATTATTATATGTTTTAAAATAATACAGAAGGTAAGTGGGTGTCATTACTGGTAGTCCAAAAAATAATGATATGTCATTACCGTTTCTACACTGGGTAGTTAAGAATTACCTTGTAGAAAAAACTACTGAAATTAGCAGTTTAGTTTTGCTAAATTCTAGCAAGAGAGGAACACCAAAAATAAAACTGTTAAATATGCAGATTTTTAGTTATATTTTACTTAAATTTTAGTTAATAGAAAATAACAAATTAACCTGCTACAATCAGCAAAATTTTTATAAATTATTTGTAGGCCAAAAAATTAAAATTTTCAAATCTTTTTTTTTCGTTTCTTTTTTAATGCAAATAAAAATCGAGCCTTCTGAAATCAGCAGTTTACTTTTTTTTAGCAAATATTTTTTTAGCAGGGAAAATTGCGTTTTGCATTCAACTAAATTTAACTTGAAAATAACAAAAATTTTGTAGATTTAAGAGTTCTTTTTGCTATCTTTACTCTAGAATTTTGCAAAATTTTCAGCAGATTTTACAGTGTAATTTGTCACTTTCATTAACAAAAAGTTAACTCAAATATAACTAAAATTCTGTGAATTTATCAGTTCCTATATTACTAATATTTAGCTAAAATCTTCTAATTTCAGCATTTTTTCTGCAACGTCATTTTTAACTAATTTGCAGTAGTTTTTTCTTCTATTTTTACAGGTTTATTTCTATGAGTGTCATTACTTAGTCATTCAAAATTTAAAAAAAAACATTAGGCGCTATATGAATATTTTAAATTTACAAACGGCTTATAAAACAAATTTTTCGTACAAAATATTTTATATAAATGTGTTATAAAGCTTTGTTATAAGGTTTTCAAACTGTTATGCATAAGCTCTTATTTCTGTAACTTTTAGGATAATTTTTAAGCGGCTGCTGAAAAAAAGTTGTTTCTATGATGGCAAGACTAATATGGTCAAAAATTGTGAAAATTCAAAACCTTTGTTTCTTCTTCTTAATATATTCAGAAATGATAATTACTCCATAAAAATTTTAACCTATTTTAGCTTTGTAATATTAAACAAGGAAACGACACCGAGGACTTGGCTTCAAATGATACAAATTCTCATTTTATTAATCATCATGTGCCATCCGTAATGTATTTTAAGTGAGTGAATCATATTTATTTGAATTTATATTTGATTTTAACAATTATTTATTCCTCTAGAACCATCTTTAATGATCTTGAAATGTTTACTTATGAGGATGTTGAATATTCAATGTCTTGGCAATTGATTTTGTGCGCCATAATAGTTTGGGCCATAGTAGCAGTGATAATTTATAAATTTTTTAATACAGAAAAGGTAAGAAAAATATTATACTTACACTGACATACATAGTTGCCATTAATTTGATGTGGCATATTTAACTATTTTCACTTATTTTTCTTTCAGTTTGGTGAATTGATTCGTTATTCGGTATGGACTCTAAGCGGTTTGGTAATATTATTTATAATACGTTTTAGTTTCTTACCCGGGGCCGGTAATGTTTATCGTCATGTATTTACACCCAGTTGGAAGCAAGTTCTTGTTGGTTTCACTATGATACCTATTTATGGTTTATCGGCTTTTGGCCCTGGTTGGGGTCTGTTTATTACACTCTCGAGTTTTAATAAATTTAAAACAAATATTATACGATCTAGTTGGATTATTGGTGTTGGACAACTATTTATAATACTTACCTTAAATTTGTTGGTTCATTTTACGGAGAGATTTTTTAATGGTAAAATTTTTTCTTTTAATTCAAATCAATAATCTCTATACACAGAAAAATAATTTTTGAAATCAAGCAGAAACAAAGTTAAATTAACTAGAAAACAGCTTCGAAATCCCACTAAATTTGTTGTTTTTGTTTCTTATTTAAAATGGTTCTGTTTATTTCTAAAATTCAAAAAGAAAATCTATAATATTGAAATATTAAATTTAATATAAACATATTTATTTCAACTAGAATCATATTTGTTTTAATATGATTCATAATTAATTTAATATAATTTATAATAATCAATTTAACTGTCATTCTTTTCTCTGTGTAATGCTTAATTATCATCTTATTTGCAGAAGTAACAGATGGAAATTATTTTTCACAAGTGGAATATGTTTGGACATTATATTTATCCAGTGGCAGTGTTATGGCCCACATGGGATGGGCTAACTTATGGTCAATATTGTTTTATTTTATGTTGTTTTTGGCAGCAACGACTTTGATTGTAAGTTTAATGAAATCGATTATTTTCAAAACACAAAAATCAGTACCTAATCCAATCAAGAAATATTTCTATAAAGTTTTTTATAAATGTTTTTTTTTTACAGATTATTCAATTATATTCCATTTTAACTACAATATTTGATGAGTTTGCTAATTTGAGAGAACGTAAGGAAGAAGTCTGTATGGGTCTTGTCGGCATTATGGCTGCATCTTCTTTATATTTTACCTCAAATGTAAGTCTTATTTTAATTATTTATAGCAATTAACCCTTTAAAGCAACGGTTTCACATCGAGGGGTTGGGGACCCCTTAGAGGTAAATATGAACCGCTAATAATTGAATATATAAGGTATAAATATGCGCTGTGCATGCTACGGGGACAGTTTTTCGATCTACAGTTTAGTATGGAGATATTTGGTTAGTTTAGGGCCTACCCTCAAACTTTTCCTAGGTCTAGCCCATAGTATGAAGACATTTTTGACTAATACACCGCATAGTTTGGGCACTTTTTCGCTATGTCCCCGAACTATGCGCAATACATACATATATATTTTAGTCATGACTTTTCCTAGTTTTATTTTGGTATATTTCATTCAGAAAAATATAGATATATACACTGAGAGAATTATCTGCATGATATTAATGAATTTTTGCATAAAACAATAAAGTTTTATTGGAACTCGTCGAATTAATGGAATTTTTCATAAAATGTTGTTATAAATTTCATTTTGTTTATTAAAAATTTCATACACTAAATGAAAAAATTTCATTAAAACTAGATTCGTAAAATATATGAACCTTTTTCATCAAATTTACGAAATTTTTCATTTACTTTTTGCAGAAAACTTTATTTTTTCCCTGAAAGATTTTATTAAAACTCGTCCAGCAAAATTCCCTCAGTGTAGTTACATTGAGTCCGTAAACCAAAAGTGGAGCCGCGCATGGCCGCTATATCTGCAGAGTTTGTTTAAAAAATGACTAGCGGACCTATGAGGCATCAATAATGAATTAAAATAAATGAACTCATAGTTTCAATATTTGTAAAAACAAATTTTATTAATTACCCAGGGTCTGTAAGGTTCAACCTCTCAACCTCATGACATTAGAAGGACATACAAAGGAAAATAACCTATTCTACAACCGATTACGCTGTACAACAAAATCAAATTTTTTTCAAAAATAAGGTTCTGACAACTGAAGTTTACGGCTGGCCCTATGTTTCTTGGGGGGTCAAAGTTTCCCCCAGTTTGCAAATGTTTATTGTGATTCGGATGTTTTCAGCGAACTTATATAAAACACTACGAGACCCATTATTGTGGAATATTTTAACACTCTAATTCTTCAATTAAAGGGACTTTTTAGCCACTTTTTAAAAAGGGATAAAATAGACCCGTAAGTTGAAGATCAAGAGGGTAAATATGTTCCGCAAAAATATTTGTCATGACCTTCTACTATAAGTCTCTGAAGACACCAAAGTTTAAAATTTAAGGGATGCCTACTTAGTGCTTTTCGCTCTAAAATTTGTGCTTTTTCATAATTTCGTGTTTATAGAACTATCGAGATATCTGGTAAATCCATAAAGCGTAAAATAATTATTTTATGTAACCTGATCTAAATGGGGTTAATTTTTGTACTCTTAGTTAAAAACGCCCCACTAGGAAATTTACAGAATAACACCTTTCATAATTTTCGGAAAAATATCACTTTGAATGAATACAAAAAAATGTTTATACTTGATAAAAATTATTATTTTGAGTAACTTGATCCATATAGAGTTAATGTTCTCACTTTTCACAAAAAAAAAACACCCACTAGGAGATGTACAGAATAACATTTATCAGATTTTTATTAAATTGGGATATGCGATAGGGGGTACAAAACTAACGAACAAGCGAAATTCTCTATATCTTGGGAGTCAAAAGTGTCCGTATGCTAATAGCAATTCTAGTTTTGTAATCGTATTAGATTCTAATTAAAAGCTTCTGTTTATTATGCATTTATTGCTTTCTATTTAGAATGACCTTATTCTGAAAATTTCCAAGAGGGTCTTTTTTGCCGAAAAGTGAAAACTTAACCCTATATGGATCAAGTTACATAATCAATTAAGTGGCTTAACAATCTCGTAGTCATAATAAGTATTAAGTTTTATGGGACTATTCTGACCCCAGGCCACTAAGGGTTAAAGATTTTTTAAACAAATGTAAAGATAATTATAGTCCAACCAAATTTAAGTGATATTTTTCCAAAAACTGTGTAAACGTTGATGAAAACATTAAAATTTTTTTAAATTTTTTACAAAATAAGAAATTTTTGTAAAATGTCCTGGAAAGCGGTCGCTCCAAATACAAACTCGAATTATCATTTTTTCAATTTATTTACTTTTCTTTAATATCAACTACACACAAAAAAATATTGTTCAACTTTTTTCAATTAAAACGATTTGTTAAATTATTTCAAGAGGTGTCAATTAAAAATTAATCCAATGGATTAAATAATTGCTCAAAACTGCAATTTGCTTGACATTTTTTTTATTCTACCACTCAAAAGCATTTCATAAAACAAGAGAAAAACATCAGCATATTGTTGTTGTTTTTCGTTTGCTTTATTTATGTAGTTGTTTTTATAATGTTAAGCTGCCTACACACTAGGGAACATACTTAAAAAAAGAGAGCATTTTTTGTGAATGTGTGAGTGCATTTGTGTGTGTGTGCGTGTTGAGAGCGTGCATTTCGTGTTTACAAAATTTTTTGATATTTTTTGTTCCCTCAACCATGTTCCCTAGTGTGTAGGCAGCTTTAATGGATTAGTAACAGGGATGATAAAGTTGGTACTATATTACTTCTTTTGGTACTATTAGAACCTCAAAAGTACTATGTTACTCCTTAGCATTATTTGATACCATTTTAAATTATTCAAAATAAATGGTAAAAAATCGTAAGAAACGTAATTCAAAGAAAAGGTTTCTAAAATTTTGCAAAAAATATTAAACATTTATTTGAATTTAAGAGAAAATCATTAAATTGTTGTGTTTTTTGTTTAGTTTTATTTGATTTAGTTTTCTTAATTGATATTAGTTAATTTAAATTGTGCGGTAACTTAATTTTTAGTAAATTGGTCATGTTCGGGCATGTTGTTTGTTTTAATACCCAATCCATATATAGTTTTTTTTTAATTATAAGAAATAAATTTAAAAAAAAGATTAAAATTTTATAATTTTTGACCCCGCTTTTTAAATATTAAAGATGTGATTGGATGCAAGAACAAAAGCGATAGAATAATATAAAAAAGGTAATTGGGAAGAAGAAAGAACGAAATACACTATACAATACAGAGTGAAGTGGATCTATAATATATTTTGAACCTTGTTTTAATGTACAAAAGCACTTTCATATATGTACGTTTTTTTTGTTAATTTATAATAAAAAAAGTACTTTGCGGGTCGAAAAAGTACTATTTTTAAGCAGGTTGGTACTATTTTGAAAATCCAATTTATCATCCCTGATTAGTAACTAGTATTTTAAATTATTTTTTATAAAATTTTATAAATTCTCGTTGAGTTTATTATTTTATTTAGTTAAATATTTCAATTTTGCCATATTAAATCTGAATATTCATTTATTCTAAAACATTACTATAATATAGTAATGTAATTTTTAAAATTTTTTGTTTAAAAAATTTAAGGGCGGATTATGGGACCGTAAACGTATATGTGATGTAACTGTACCGTGCCGTAGCTAAAAAGTACACTTATAGATTATCGTAAACGACATTACTCTTTAGCATCTATTTCATGTGGTTTTATATTTTATTCTAAATTTTTCAATTTATTTGTTAATTTTTATTCCTTATTTGTTGTTTGAATCATTTTTCTTTATTGATTTCATATTTTTTCCGACTAAAATCAGTCAGCTGTTTCGATGCCGGATAGAAAATTCTGATTTCAACAGAATGATCCGGCAAGTTCGTTTACATTTACGTGTTAGTAACCATTCGTATACATTTCTTCTTGTGGTATCGAAACAGCTGATTCGTTACAGATACGTTTACGGTTGGGTAACTCAGCCTTTAGAATTTTTTTAAACAAAAAATCTAATTTTTGAAATTTTTTGTTTAAAAATTTTTTTAAACAAAAAATCTAAAAAATTATTTGAAAACAAATATATTTTAATTTAGTTTTAAAAAAAATTTTTATAACAAATTCAAACAGTGTTGCCAACTCTTGAAGACAGGAAGCACCGTGAGCATTGTGGAAACGGGTAAAAAGGGTAAAAATTTACCAAAAATGGGATAAAAGAGCACAATGTTAATTTTTTGAAAAATTAAGTCAAGAATTTAAAAACAAATTTTGGCTTTGTAAAATCGTGTAAAAAAGGTCCAAAAAATAACCAAAAAAGGGTAAAAAAGCACCAAACTAATATTTAAAAATTTTTAAAGTTTAAATATAACGAAGTTGCTATATAAAATTGTACAATAAACATTGTGAAGAAATGTATTTTTTGTATAGTTCGTATTATTTTTTCAACCTTGACAGAAAATTCAAGAAAAATTTAAAAAAGTGGATCAAATACCAAAAATATAAATTGTACAAAAAGCACTAAAAGCACTGTCAGAAATCTAAAAAAGCACTGTAAATACCCGCTTTTTTTAAACGGGTATTTGTAAAAAATCACCGGGTACGGGAAGGAAAAAAGCACCAAAAAATACCCGAAAAGCACTGAAATGGCAATACTGAATTCAAAAAAATTTGAAATTTTGTTTAAAAAATAAATAAATTAAAAATTATTTTAAATCAAATTTATTTATTTTAGTTTTCAAAAACTTTTAACCAGTGTTGCCAACTTTTGAAGGCAGGAAAGCACCGTGAGCATTGTGAAAACGGGTAAAAAGGGTAAAAATTTACCAAAAATGGGGTAAAAAAGCACGATATTAATTTTTTGAAAAATTCAAGTCAAGAATTTAAAAACGCATTTTAGCTTTGTAAAATTGTGTAAAAAGCGTTCAAAAAATAACCAAAAAGGGGTAAAAAGCACCAAATTAATATTTCAAAATTTTCAAGTTTAAATATAACGAAGTTGCTATTTAAAATTGTACTACAAACATTGTGAAAAAATGTATTTTTTCTATAGTTCGTATAATTTTTTCAACTTTGACAGAAAAACCCGTTTAAAAAAAGCGGGTATTTACAGTGCTTTTTCCGATTTCTGGCAGTGCTTTTTGTACAGTTTATATTTTCGGTATTTGTTCTCGTTTTTTTTAAATTTTTCTTCAATTTTCTGTCAAAGTTGAAAAAATTTAACGAACTATACAAAAAATACATTTTTTCACAATGTTTGTATTGTAGTACAATTTTTAATAGCAACTTCGTTATATTTAAACTTGAAAATTTTGAAATATTAATTTGGTGCTTTTTTACCCCTTTTTGGTTATTTTTTTGAACCTTTTTACACAATTTTACAAAGCTAAAAAATGTTTTTTAAATTCTTGACTTAAAATTTTCAAAAAATTAATATCGTGCTTTTTTACCCCATTTTTGGTAAATTTTTACCCGTTTTCACAATGCTCACGGTGCTTTCCTGCCTTCAAGAGTTGGCAACACTGGTAAATACCCGCTTTTCTAAAACGGGTATTTGTAAAAAATCACCGGGTATGGGAAGGAAAAAAGCACCAAAAAATACCCGAAAAGCACTGAAATGGCAACACTGCTTTTAACAGAGGCCTTATGCTTCAGAAAAAAGAAGAAAACTAATCTCTACGAGAGAACTTTTCACATAAGTATAAATAAATCTATCAACTGAATGAAAATTGAATGCAGCTTTTATTTTAATGACATTCAAGCTAAAAATAAAGAAGTATATTTTTTATAGTTGGCATTGCAACTGCCACTTTATCCAGCTGATAGTTTATTTGGAAGTTCTACAATATTGATCAATTTTTAATCCAATGAATTAATTTTTAATCAAACTCATATAAAAAACCAATAAAAATCCTAATCAAGTGTATCACTATTTAATTGAAAATTTATTCAATTAAAGTGCTACAAATTTTTAATTGAATGAACAATTTTCGTGATTGGAGGAATTTCAACGACAAAATTTATTGAATAGGCGGTTTTCATGATTGAAATTAGTTTTTATTTTTTTGTGTGTAGTATGTGGTACAAATAACAATCGACATCTCCAAATTAGGCATTTTAAAAATTCTTTAAAATTAATTTAAAACAAATAAACGAAATCGACATATCGTTCTTTTAAGGGACATCCTAATGTATACAATATATTATTTTTTATTTCAGCATGGCGTAACATATTTCGGCGCTCTGTCAATGGATACGAATATAACACATACTGCCATTAATTTATTATTAATCTTAGTCGTTTTATGGATATATGGTCGTATTCGATTTCAACGAGATATTGAGTTTATGATAAATGAAAGATTTTCAACATGGAAAATTAATATACTAAGATTTGTGGCACCGTTGGGTATGCTATTGATCCTGGTAAGTAAAAATAGTTGTATTTAGTTAATATGTGTTTATTATTTACCAACTCAGTTCTTAATATCCTTGGTCATTGTTTCAGTCCTATATAAAGTAACTGCTTAAACTCCTCTCTATTCTCTTCTCTTCTTTAATAATTTTTTTCATCCCTTTTACTATTAAATTTAAATAGTTTCACTGCATCGTTCCTTTTCTTTCTCTATATTTTATTTTTTTAATAGATCTTTCTTATTGAAATATCTGGATATGAGCATTATGTGACTTCTTTATTCATCGATTTGTATGCCATACTGGCGATTTTAGTGCCATGGCTATGTATACCAGGCTATGCTATATATTGCATGTTACAAACTATGGGCCCTTTAAAAAGTCGTTTTTCAAGATGTTGTCGTCCCACAGATTGGTATCCGGTAGAAGCTGCAGAAAGACAAAAATACGAAGAAGCTATGGGAAACGTAGATGTAAACCATACGCTAAGTGAAGTTAAAGAAGACGAAAATTTATGATTTAAATATATTTTTTGTTAATGTTAATACTTATCCCCTCAGTAGTACTTAATTTATTCTCTAATAAAATTTATACTAACTAAAGTGAGAAGCAGAATATAATTAAGGAATAACTCCCTAATTCAACAAACTTTTTAATGCGGTTTCTACTTTGCACTCTGTTTTCCAAATTTCGACAACGCTTTACAATTTTGGATTGTGCTAAATTGCTTAATCAGGTCTTCAAATTCTATTTAAATTATTAATTAGAATTCAGATCGAATAACCGTTGTTGAGTTGTGTGTTCGATTATTTTTTTTTTCGTATTTCCTCCTTGAAATGATATTTTAATTATCCTGTGTATCTTTTCTTTTAATTTTTTTTTAGTTTGGAACAATTTATGTGGCATGCTATGAACACTCGTTCTCTGGTGCTATAATAGCACTATATGCCTGCGTTTTCATCCTTTTACCTTGGTTATTCATACCGGGTTATGCAATACGTTATATGCTTCAAGGCATGGGTTCTATTAAAATGCGTTTTCAACGTTGTTGTCGACCCACCGATTGGTATCCCGTTGAAACTGAAGACCGGCAACGCTATGAAGAGGCAATGGGTACAGTTGATACAACACATCAACTTCATGAGATTTCAGAAGAAGTTTTATAAGAATTAGTAAAAAATGTAGTTAATATTTATAGGCTAACTATTTTTAGACTAATGATTTAAGTTTTTCGTAGTGTATTTAAAAAATTTTGTAAATATGAACTTTTCTGTGTATTTTTAATAAAAAAATAATTCCCAGCACCAGGCTTGCCAGATACTTTTTTTCGTTATCCCCAAATAAATCTTAAAATATCCCCAAAAAATCCCCAAATAGAAAAAATGATAAAAAAGATTTTGAACTAATTTTTTAAAGAATTCGTAAATTTGAATTTTTCAAGGTTGTTTCCACAATAAGGCCTTTAAAAATATAATTCTTTAATTTGACTTTTAAATCTGAATCAATTTTTAAAATATCTTATTGAAAGAATCAGTTTGATTTTTGTTGATTCTTTTCATAGAATCAAGCTAAGTGATTCAATTTTAACAAATCAATTTAACCAAAAATGTTTGCCTTTATTTATAGTTCGCGAATCATATCATAAAACGAAAAACTTAATCAAATGAAAATCGATTTAATTCAAATTTGAATAAACCTCGTCCTAACTTTATTCAATTTAAATCACTGACTTAAAGTGATAATCAATTATTAACTGATTCATAAAATTAATAAAATTTAAAGCCACCCAGCAAAAAAAATCGGAAGTAATGCTTTACAAACTACTTCTTTCACTGCTTCACAAGTATCCGTTAATGTATTTTTACTCCTTTTTTATAAGTTATTCTGAACTTCTTCAAAAAATAACTTCTTTCATTGCTTCCAAAGTATTCTTTAGAATTACTTCTGAACAACATCCAAAAAATCACTTAAGTATTGCTTCTAAAGAGTAATTGCTCTAAAAGTGATCGTAAAAAGTGATTTTGGTACCATTTGTCATTTCCAAATAGAGGGTTCGATTCCCGGCGGGACCAATATTTTTTTTTATGTTATTAATTTTTTTTAATATTTATAACTAATTTGTTTAAAATCAATATTTTTAATTTTTAAAAATATATATACAACATATAAAAAAATTATGGGAAATTCCTCTTTATGCACCTGTGAAAGTAGTGCTGAAAACAATATTGAATTATAGTGCACCTTTTACACTTTTTAAGTACTTTTATTGAAGAGAATAAAGCACAATATATCGCATTGACAAAGTGGTGTTTTTATGCCAGTCAACTTTCATATCAAAGAATACCCAGTGTAGAAACGGTAATGACATATCATTATTTTTTAAACTACCAGTAATGACACCCACTTACCTTCTGTATTATTTTAAAACATATAATAATGAGTTACTGATAATGACTTATTTTTATCATTATTTCAAATAGAAAATAATTTTTTAGATTTTTTTAAAAATTTTTTTAAATCTATTTTTAGACTCAATTTTTTTTAAACACTGGTAAGGATATATGTAACCACATATTTTTTGATTTTTTGTATGTTGGCGAGTAAGCTACTTGTGTGCAGCAGGTCAATTGTGTTTTTATCTATGATTTTATATGGATTTTTATGGTTTTTTAAAGATTTAGCCAATTGAATCGCTAAAAGCAAAATCGGCCTTAATAAATGCTATGGCTTAGTAAAGAAGCAATTTAAAGGAAAATATTTCAACAAAAAAAATGTATTCATCTATAGCGGCCTATACGTCAAAATCACGACTTTTCAAAAATTTTATATGGCAGCATAGCTTTCCAAGTTGTCCCCAAAATCCACCTTTTAGTATAATATGGGGTCACCTCTAAAAACTTTTCCTGCAAAATTTCAAGCAAACCAGTTTTCATTTGCAAAAGTTATCGCAATAAATACATTAAAAAATGTAAAAACTAAAAAAAAGTAAAAACTAAGGTTAGTATCGTACTAAAGACACTTTAGTATATTAAAATAAAAAATAATGTTTTTGTCAATATGTACTGTTAAGCATACATATAGTATATGACCACATATGATTTTTCGTATGCTGACGTGTAAGCAACACCGCCATTTAAAATTAATAAGAAATATAATAAGAAAAGTAACTATCGGGTAATGATTTTTTACACTAGGATGTGTAAAATATTTCGTAGAAATAAAAGACGTGTTTGCCACCATTGCAATCAGGAGTACGGCATCACCAAAAAAATAAGTTGTAACCAAGGTTGGTTACCGTTATCGTTATAATACCGTTATCGCTAAAATACCGTTTCAAATTGAATACATTTACCGATACCTCTAAAAAAATTTAGAAATACCGTTATCGTTACCGATATCGTTATTTTTATGGGTAGTTACCGGTATTTTACCGGTATTTATTATTTTATATAAAAATTACAATTTTTTTATTTTTTATTTTATAATCTTGAGTGTTTTTTTTTTTACAAAAAATTTATAGATAATTAGGGTTTTCACAAGGGGTGTGCTATCTGTTGTATCGTTGTATCGTCCTAACAAAAAACAGAGTTGTTAAAATTTTTATTTGACTTTAACAACGATTTTCTATTGGGTTTTCTATATGTTAGCACACTCAAACATAGGACACTAAACATATGTAAAAATGTTGTATCGTGCTATTATTAAATGTTGTATTTTTCCAATTTAAATTTTAACAACTCTGTTTATTGTTAGGATGATACAACGATACAACAAATAGCACACCCCTTGTTAACAACCTTAATAATTTTACTTATTAAAACTACCAGTATTGAATTTATAGCTTAAAATCTGTATTTTCAGTACTTAAAATTAAAAATACGCCATGTTTTTACTTGTTTTTATATGTTTTTAACATAATTTTTAATACCCGTACGTACCGGTATTGCTGTTCCGATAACGGTATACCGTTATCGAAACAGTCTTAAATACCGTTACCTAAACAAACGAAATCTGATACCGTTACCGTTACCCTTACCGTTATTCGTTTCGGTAACCAACCTTGGTTATAACGAAATCGTTATTTTTGTTTTTTTTTTTTTATTTTGTGCAGTTTTTCACAAGTAGAGATGGAAAATGAGATTTTTTTGTCGGTATCAAAAAATTGTTTTAAGAGTACTTTTTTTTTTTTTTTTTTGGATCGTTTATTTGTCTTAAATTCATATTATTAAACTATAAATAAACAAATAGTAGTTAGTATAACTTATAATACACAGTCCCTTATACGGGCTCTCAAGTATAATATCTATTAGCATTATATAATTTTTTGTAGCTTATTTATTATTATTATTATTTTACAAAGTAAAAATGTAATTTAATATAATTAATTGTAAAGAAAAATTTGAAAAAACCTTACTTTTATATTACAAAAAATAAAAGATTAAGGTCAAGGAATAAAAAAAAAAGAGAGGTAGAACTATTTAGTGAGCCACCAATACTTCTTAATGTTTAAGTTTGGAAACATATTTTTATCTGCCGAGTATATACTAGTGTCGAACCTTTGATTTTCAATAGTGAGCACATTGCTGCTAACAGCTTTTACATTGGCCCGTCTATAAATGTGGTAAAATATAGGAATGCCGATTTCATTCTGAATAAATCCATTTCTATCGAGGTATAAAAAGGCCTCAGGTGGGATATATCCACTTTGAAGTGTTTTATATATGTATTCATCACTTGCATAATAAGGAGCCATAATTAGATTATTCTCGTGGCATTCCAAGCATTTATTTATATGGTTTCTTATTAAATGGATAATAAAATTATCGATTCTACTGATTTTAGCCCCATTATATAATTTTTTGTTAGATATATATTTTTCATAATTGCTATTTGGAGATCTGTATAGAGAAGTACAGCTTCTAAGACATTTCCTTTCAAATATCCTTATTTTCTCCATGTACGAGGGAGCAATATTGAACCATATCTGACAACCATATGTCAAAATAGGTGGTATTAATAATTGATACATTAAGGTCTTTACCTCCGTTGTGAGGTGTTTTGAAAAAATAATTTACTATACATAAAAAACGCTTTTCTTGCTTTTATGAGTTGTGAACTGATGTGATTGTTAAAGTATAAAAATTTATCCAGGTGAACACCCAGATATTTAACCATTTGTTTATTCGGTATATTTATATTGTCTTTGATGAATTGTCTCTGTCAATGAATTTTTTGATATTTTCCTGCTTGATAAGTAGCTTTTTCGAAATTTCTTCGCCTTCTTCATTATTTTCTTCTTCAACATGACTCAAGCACATCTTTTCAGATAAGTTGGTTTTAGTTTCGTCGTCAATTCTATCATCGAATAAAGTGAACCCCACACATTCATCATTTAAATAGTAAAGGTGATTGATAAATTTAGATACCCAGCCAGCAATTTCATAAATAAGATTCTTAAATAGATCATAGAAATGATTATTGTTTTTTTGAAAACACTCTTTTTTTGGTAGAAAATATGAACCCTCATAAAACAATCCAAAAAGTTGTCTTTACAATCTGAAAAGCTGTCTCATAATGAGGGTTCATTTTTCGGACTCAAAGAAGATTCCAAAATTATTTAGATTTATGAGGAATATTTCAATTTTATATGTTCTTCTTTCTGAGTCATTTCTGAGTACACGGGGGGCTTTTTGGACGGACCACTTTCATAGGAAAAAGTTGAAAAATGTTTATGTTTTTGGAGCTCATTTCTGAGTCATTAATGATCATCTTTGTTTGCCCTATGTTCCACTGGGAATTAAAGGATTAAATATATTTGTTTGCTGGGTATAGCTTTTTCTGCTATTTTTATATTTGTTTTGTAGCTTTCTAATTTTATTATAAATTCTAAATCATTTACAGGAGCTTGTTCTGCTTTGTCTGCATTGAACCAGAAGCTCGAGTAACACTTAATAATGAAGATAACAACTTCAATTAAACCATTTACTTCAGATTCGGTTATTTCAGGGAACTGGTCCCGAAACATTAAAATTTTTAAGGAATAAATGGCTTTCGCCATCCACCTAGCAAAGTGCATAGCTCCTGGTTTAGTACACTTCAATCCTCGGGGAGGAATTCCACCCAAGGAAATTATAATTAACTCAAGAAACTCTTGGTAATCATTCCGTGGAAAGTCCTCCTTAATTTTATGGTTTGCGAAGCTTAAAATCTCACCACTTTCATCACCTAAAATAGTTTTAAGTCGTGGATATCTTAATCCCGTCAAAAATATATTTTGTTTTATGTTGGGCCAATGCTTTTTAAATTTTTTAAATAAAATGATTTCAGGGCCAGCAGAAAATCCCATCTCTTCCGTAAATACATTGCTAACACTATTTCCAAAATGTGATGTCTGCAGCCAAGAAATAAAATATCTCATCCGATTCTTTTTTCCAAAATATTGCAAGCTCCTCTAAATTTGCCTGTGTTTGACGCGGTTGTATCAAACACAAAGGCCTCTGTTATGTCTAAAATATTGTGTTCCTTAAGAGTATCATAGACTGCATATGCAATTTGCAAGCCAGTTCCCGATGGTATATCAGGTATATTAAACACTTGTTCTATCTTTGGAGCAGTTGCTATTATTGAGAGACGGTCTTCGGTTTTCCCTGTTGCGCTAGACAAAAGTTTTGTATCCCAGTGCATTGTTAATGGTTGAGAGTTTTTTTTAAACGTTGATGCAATGTTTGCGCTTTTTTACTTTTCGTAACGCATCCCTTTGCTGGCGAATTGAATTACGGTTTATCATAAATTCGGATGAGCTTAGCCCACCTGCATCCAGAATAGCTATTAGTATATGAACTGTATCTCTCGAACTTAACTTTAATTTATCCAAAACAGCTGCTAGTCTTGGTGTCAAAATTTCCTTGCAAGCTCTTTTTCTTTTCGGGTTTCTGACATTATCCTCTATTTGTGCATTCAAAAAAATATCGTCATCCTCGCTTTGAGTGGATTCATCGTCGTCTGACTCATCCAAACATAAAGAATCGTAGGTAATACAATCTGTTATAACTAGTTTTTATTAGTTTTTGTAAAAAAATTAAAACACTTTGTTATCTGAAGCTATGGACCTATTTTTAAGCAATAACAATTTATTAACAGTTTGGTTAAAATGGGTAAAATTTTATGTATAGATTTTCCTTTTGAGGTTGATGGAGCTTCCAAAAACTGTTGCATTCTAATATCAGCCTCACGTTAACGTTTTTCCCGTTTCTCTTTCCTTTTTTTTTAAGTTTACATCAATACCTGCCATGCACCCTTTACGGCCTTTTAATCTCTGTTGTATCAAAAACTGCTTGTCTTCCTCGATTTGTATTAGATTGTGTGCATCCACATAAGCCATATCAAATTAATCGTCCAGTGAAATTTTCCAAGATTCTCTCCTTTGTTTTAATATATCAGAATCTCTAAATTTACGTTTCGATAACTGCCTCCACTCGTTATACAAGACCACTAATTTATTTTCTGCGTTTGTGCTTGTCATGAGAGGAATGTGGGCACTCCTTTATAACTAGACGAGCACTTTTTACAACATTTAACTTCGTAGTTGTTAAATTATAAAAACAAAAACTCTAAGACAATCTAATTTTGATGGAAGCTTACTACCAGATAGTTCTTTTTTTTTTGGTGACCAATTAAATAAATTTCACTTCTTAGTAGTGGCACATTTAAATTTATAGAATTTACAAAAAAAAATCACTTAAAACACACAATTTACTCGAATCACTTTCAACTGATTTAAAAAAAGGAGTTTGACTTGTTCTTTGGTTTGTATTTATTTCTACTACAAACTAATTTTTTGTAATGATTTTAAACTAAATAGGGGAAAACCCGAAATATATGTATTAAACGCTCTAGATCCTGTGTTTCTAATTTCTGTACGATTTTTTTTTTTGTGTTCTTATTTTCACTACAAATTTTGTTTTGCTCATTGAAGTAAAAATAAAACGGGGAATCAGTGTTGCCAACTCTTGAAGGCAGGAAAGCACCGTGAGTATTGTGAAAACGGGTAAAAAGGGTAAAAATTTACCAAAAATGGGGTAAAAAAGCACGATATTAATTTTTTGAAAAATTGAAGTCATGAATTTAAAAAAACATTTTAGCTTTGTATAATTGTGTAAAAAGGGTTCAAAAAAATAACCAAAAAGGGGTAAAAAAGCACCAAATTAATATTTCAAAATTTTCAAGTTTAAATATAACGAAGTTGCTATTTAAAATTGTACTACAAACATTGTGAAAAAATGTATTTTTTGTATAGTTCGTTAAATTTTTTCAACTTTGACAGAAAATTGAAAAAAAAACGAGAACAAATACCGAAAATATAAACTGTGCAAAAAGCACTAAAAGCACTGCCAGAAATCGGAAAAAGCACTGTAAATACCCGCTTTTTTTAAACGGGTATTTGTAAAAAATCACCGGGTACGGGAAAGAAAAAAGCACCAAAAAATACCCGAAAAGCACTGAAATGGCAACACTGCGGGGAATCGCCGAGTTATTCGTGGTGTGTGCAATTCGATCATATACATGTGAAATTTGATACGCTTGTACAAATTTGAGTCAGTTGATTACTGAAGGTCAAAGTGGTAGTTGTTCATTTTTAAATCCGTTAAATTTAAACTAACAATTGTTTTATGTCCTTACTAATAGGGTTTTGTCCATACTTATCAGTAGATGGTAACACTATTACTGATTTTGACGATGATAACAAAATTAAAATCTGATCCCAATGGGTAATGGTAATTAATTTTGTGTATGTCGTTCACACATAAATTTATAGACTCTGAGTGTAGTGCTGGTAAATTCGGTTACTTTTCAATACTCGATACTACCCGATATTTTTGATTTGGATACTCGATACTACTCGATACTTTTAACGGTTTTTAATTTTGAATTTTTTTAGCAAAAATCTTTGAAAATGTTTACATTAATTCAATATTTCAATTTATAAACATATTTTTAAACTTTTTCATCAACTATTTATTGCGGTTTTCATAGTTTTTTAACATATACTCTTAAGCTGCCTACACACGAGGGAACATACTTAAAAAAAGAGAGCATTTTTTGTGAATGTGTGAGTGCGTTTGTGTGTGTGTGAGTGTTGAGAGCGTGCATTTCGTGTTTACAAAATTTTTTGATATTTTTGTTCACTCAACCATGTTCCCTAGTGTGTAGGCAGCTTTAAATACTTTACTTCTGTTTTTTTTTTCCTTTTAGCAGAGTTGTAGTTTTGTAATAAATATTTTAGCGTAGTCACATTTTTGTGGTAAATATTTTAGCGGAGTCACATTTTTATATATTTTGTCTGTCCAAAATGCAACTCTGAAAATATCGAGTAGTAGTTTTGAGTATCGAGTACCCAAAAAAAAGACAAATACTCGATACCCACTATTCATATTTTTACCAGCACTATCTGAGTGTGTTAAACGAAGTAAATTAGCTCTTTTATGTGATAACTTCGGTAAAGTTCATCCTAGGAACCAATCTTGTAATATAAGATTAAAAAATGGTTTGACCTCCAACACTAAAAGGGTTAATTTTTTCCAAACTAATTTTCAGTTTATAATTTAAAATAGTTGCTTATTAATCATGATTTGGACGATAATGGTTTTTAATTGTGTTGTAAAAAAATGGGTCATTTTGACCCCCATGTTTGTCATGGTTAATTAAAAAAAAATATTTCAGATTATTATTTAAAGTATTCACTACAACAATTTTACCAATTTTTGCCAGAATCCTGGAAAAAATAACGATTTCTTCAAACAATTACAGTTAAAAATACAGTAGTTCGTAAAATCTGAACTTTGACCCCTAGAGGGCACGGCTTAGAGTTATCCGAATTAGCTCAAATTTTCACCATATTAGTTTTAGACCAAGTGTCACAATAATCCAGGGCTAAGCGATAATCCCAGCGGTATGGCATCACCAAAAAAATTAGTTATAACAAAATCGTTACCACTAGATGGCACTTTGTTAAAAAAATTGAAAGTTTTCAATTTTTATTTAAATCTAAATAATAACAAACAACAAAGCAAAGAAACCATACATGGGACTAATGAATTAGGTGGACTAATTAATTGACGATTTCATTAACATTGATTGATATAAATGGTAATGAAATTATTTTCGTTACCATTGTTTCAAACTAATGTTAATGATTTTGAAATTTGATTTCATTGAATAATGATAATGGTTTTTAATTTCATTACCGTTGATAATGTGTCAATTAAAAAAAATAATTACCATTGACAGATAAGCTTTCCGAGGAACGTAAAAATGCAGAAAATTCACTGAAATCAGGGTTGGAAATTGTCAAAATTTGAAAAAGTTTCCAAAATTGAAAAAAATTACAAAAATTGGAAAATATTGGAAAAAATCGTCAAAATTTGAAAAATCGTCAAAAATTTGAAAAAATCGCTAAAATTGAAAAAAATGGTCAAAATTTTAAAAATCGTCAAAAATTTCAAAAAATCGTTAAAAATTTTAAAAATCGCCAAAATTGAAAAAATTGTCAAATTTTGAAAAAATTTCCAAAATTGAAAAAAATTATAAAAATTGGAAAAAATCGTCAAAATTTGAAAAATCGTCAAAGTTTGAAAAATCGTCAAAAATTAGAAAAAATCCCCAAAATTTCGGTTTTACAAAATTGAAGAAATCGCCAAAATTCATTTCTCGCAAAAATTGAAAATCGCTTAAATAAAATTTTAATTTTCCATATCTCGAAAACTATAAGAGCTAGAAAAAAAATTACTTCACCAAAGATCAAAACTCACTACCAATACCCCGATAGCGAAATTAGATTTTAACTTGCATTGCTAGATTTTAAAATCGCGTTTTTCTCGCAAACTAAGCCTCGTAGAGAGAAAAGGGCTTTTATTTGGAATATCTATTTATTTATTTATTTAATTTCAGTCTATGGATACAATTTATCCTTACAGACTAGCATCTTAAAAACTAATTTAAAATATATTATTTAATAAGGTTTTAAAATCAGATTGAGAAACACTTATATCTAAATGATTACAACACATATTAAATAACCTCATAGATTTATTAAGTGGTTCATTCAGAGCATATTGAGTAGCGTGTATATCAATGTGGAAAAACTTACTTACATTTCTAAATGATCTTGGAGGAACATAAATTGAAATTAAATCTAACAATTCAGGGGAATCAATAATACCACAAATAATACCATGCAAAAATGTTAAGGCCGCAATTTTCCGACGAGATTCAAGAGTTCGCAAAGAAATAAATTCACATTTATCCTCGTAAGAGGGAATTAAAAAAGACGGAATATCAAAAGAATTATGATTATTTAAAAATGGGAGCGCAAATTTAATAAACTTCCTTTGAATTTTCTCAATACGGGCTATATGAAAAGCAGCATTGGGACTCCATATAAAAGAAGCATATTCTAATCTAGATCTATGTAACAAAAGATGTATAAACAACCTTTTTTGCAAAATGATCAAAACATTTATCCAAATTGCGTCGAATAAATGCAAGAAGAGAATATGCTTTGGGAATAATGAAGTTTAAATGACTAGTGAATGATAATTTAACATCAAAAACTACACCCAGGTCCACGATTTCATCCACAGATGTTAATACATGACCATTCATTTTATATTCAGAAATGAGAATATTTCGACGTCTATGCAAAGACATACTATAACATTTTGCAATATTAAAGGGTAGACCATTGCGATCTGACCAGGAAATTGCATTATTTAAGTCTTCCTGAAGGTCAAAAATGTCACCGACGGAATAAATTGGCTTGAAAATTTTAAGATCATCAGCATACATTAAAAACTGAGAATTTTTAAAGCAATTGCTAATGTCATTAATAAAAATGTTAAATAACAACGGTCCAAGAATGCTGCCTTGAGGAATACCAGAAGTTGGTATAAAATAATCCGAGCAAACTCCATCTACAGAGACTGTAGCACATCTGCCAATTAAATAATGACGGAACCAACTAAGCATATTAGAATGAATACCAATCTTGGAAAGCTTCAATAACAAAAGTTCATGTGGTACACGGTCAAACGCCTTAGCGAAATCAGTGTAAACTGTATCAATTTGAACACCTTTTTCAAAAGAAGAAATACAAAAATTTACGAAAACGAACAAATTTGTTGTCGTTGATCTCCCAGCCATGAAACCATGCTGTGACACTGAGATGTGTCGTTTTAATTGAAAAAAAAGTTTATCGTACACGATGTGTTCGAAAATTTTAGCAATATTAGTTAATTTAGATATAGGTCGATAATTGGTAATATTATTTCTACTGCCACCTTTAAGAATTGGAAAAATAGTGGTATATTTCCATTTTTGAATAAAATAACCAGCCCGCAAAGATTTATTGAATATTATTTTGAGGGGTAAAATCAAAGAAGAAAAGCAATTCTTTAAAAGGAAGGATGAAAGGCCGTCATTATCACATTTGAAAGAATTCGAAAGTTTGCCAATTCCCGCAGCAACATCTGCATCCGAGATTTGTAAAGATCCAAAATCGAAAACTGAAGCAATATCGTCAAAATCACGTTCATTAATAGAAAAGGAATCATCATTAAAATTAGATTGAAAATACATTGCAAAAAGGTTAAGAGAGTCTTTCAAGTTGTCCGAAGAAATATCATTATATGACATAAGTGAAGGTATAAGAGAAGTATTTCTTTTGGAATTAATAAAACTCCAGAAATTTTTTGGGTTGAATTTAATTGATTCATTGAAACTCATCAAATATTGATTGTACAAAAATTTGTTTAGAAAATTAAATTCTCTTTCATAACGAAGAAAATTTTGCTTATTGCTATTACTATTTGAGGCTTTAAATTTTTTGTGAAATTTGTTTCTAAGATTCTTTACTTTTTTCAAACCTTTAGTGTACCAAGGAAGTTTGTACACTTTAGGATTAGAAAGGGGCACATTAATATTAATAATTTTTAGAACATTAGATAAAAATATTTCATTGCAAACAGATACAATTTCATTATTCAATATATTATACCAATTTAAATTATATATCAATATCCCCCATATCTCGAGAACTAAATGAGTTAAATGAAAACGGAACACGCTTTTGAAACAGGGAAGACATAGTGAGTCATCTGCGGAAAAATAAATGCAAAAATCGCTTAAATAAAATTTTAAACGTCCATATCTCGAAAACTAGAAGAGCTAGAGGAAAAATGACTGCACCAAAGGTCAAAACTCATTACCAATACCCCGACTTGCATTGCTAGATTTTAAAATCGCGTTTTTCTCGAAAACTAAGCCTCGTAGAGAGAAAAGGGCTTTTATTTGGAATATCCCCCATATCTCGAAAACCAAATGAGTTAAATGAAAACGGACAACGGTATTGGAACAAGGAAGTCATAGTGAGTCATCTGCGGAAAAATGAATGCGAAAATCGCTTAAATAAAATTTTAATCGTCCATATCTCGAAAACTAGAAGAGCTGGAGGAAAAATGACTGCACCAAAGGTCAAAACCCACCACCAGTACCCCGATACCGAACCTAAATTTTGACTTGCATTGCTAGATTTTAAAATCGCGTTTTTCTCGAAAACTAAGCCTCTTAGAGAGAAAAGGGCTTTTATTTGGAATGTCCCCCGTATTTCGAAAAATAAATGAGTTAAATGAAAACGGACAACGGTTTTGGAACAAGGAAGTCATAGTGAGTCATCTACCGAAAAATAAATGCGAAAATCGCTTAAATAAAATTTTAATCGTCCATATCTCGAAAACTAGAAAGTAGAGGAAAAATGACTGCACCAAAGGTCAAAACCCACCACCAATACGCCGATACCGAAACTAAATTTTGACTTGCATTGCTAGATTTTAAAATCGCGTTTTTCTCGAAAACTAAGCCTCTTAGAGAGAAAAGGGCTTTTATTTGGAATGTCCCCCATATCTCGAAAACTAAATGAGTTAAATGAAAACGGACAACGGTTTTGGAACCAGGAATAGTGAGTCATCTGCGGAAAAGTAAATGCGAAAATCGCTCAAATAAAATTTTAATCGTCCATATCTCGAAAACTAGAAGAGCTAGAGGAAAAATGACTGCACCAAAGGTCAAAACCCACCACCAATACCCCGATACCGAAACTAAATTTTGACTTGCATTGCTAGATTTTAAAATCGCGTTTTTCTCGAAAACTAAGCCTCTTAGAGAGAAAAGGGCTTTTATTTGGAATGTCCCCCATATCTCGAAAACTAAATGAGTTAAATGAAAGCGGACAACGGTTTGGTACAGGGAAGTCATAGTAATTCATTTGTGAAAAAATAAGTTCGAAAATCGCTTAAATAAAATTTTAATCGTCCATATCTCGAAAACTAGATGAGCTAGAGGAAAACTGACTGCACGAAAGGTCAAAAGTCACTACCAGTACCCCGATAGTGAAACTAGATTTTGACTTGCATTGCTAGATTTTAAAATCGCGTTTTTCTCGAAAACTAAGCCTCGTAGAGAGAAAACGGCTTTTATTTGGAATATTCCCCGTATCTTGAAAACTAAATGAGTTAGATGAAAATGGAACAAGGAAAAATAAATGCGAGAAATAAATTTTGGAAATTCCGTTTTTTAAAACTGGACTATTTTTTAAATTTTGGCGATTTTTTCTAATTTTTGTCGATTTTCACAAATTTTTACAAGTTTCTCAATTGTGGCAATTTTTTCCAATTTTTGACGACTTTTTTAAATTTTGACGATTTTGGTAATTTTTTTCAAATATTGACAATTTTTTCAAAATTTTTACGATATTTCGCAAGTTTGGCAATTGAGTCTAATTTTTGACGATTTTTTTTTTTTAATTTTGACTATTTGGGCAATTTTTTCAAATATTGACGATTTTTTCAAGTTATGACAATTTTTTTCAAAATTTTTTCAAAATTTTTCAATTTTGTCATTTTCAAAATTTTTTCCAATTTTTGAAATTTTGACGATTTTGGTAATTTTTTCAAATATTGAAAATTTTTTCAAGACGATTTTTTCAAAATTTTTACGATATTTTTCAATTTTTGCGATTTTGTCTAATTTTTGACGATTTTTTTTTAAATTTTGACTATTTGGGCAATTTTTTCAAATATTGACGATTTTTTCAAGTTATGACGATTTTTTCAAAATTTTTACAAAATTTTTCAATTTTGGCATTTATTCAAATTTTGGCGATTTTTTCTAATTTTTGCATTTTTTTTTGCGATTTTTTCTGGTATTTGAAACTTTTTTTAATTTCAGCGATTTTTTGCATCCATGTGCGCGCACATGTGCATGTGCGTTCCGCTTTTTATAAAAATGTTTATATTTTTGGCTCGCTTGAGGGCTTTTCCATCCCTGATTGTAGCTTATGTTATATATTAAGATATTTGTAAACAAATGGTTTTTTAATCAATTGTAATTAGTTTTTTTTTACATTAGTGTGATTTCATTACCATTAGTAATGATTTTTCTAATGAAAAATATTTCATTACCATTAAATGGTAATGAAATTTTTTTCATTGTCATTAGTATGAACTAATGGTAATGAAATTTCAATGGTAATGAAAAATTCCCATGTATGAAAAAAACAAACGGATTTCTCAAATATTATTTTTTGAATATTTTCTGCGCTTGTTTTTTCCTTATTTCGAGCAGTTTTCAGCAGTTTTTGAGTTTTTAAATATAGGCTCAGCTGATACTAAACTGATACTAAATAGTTGCTTAGGTACTAAATTTTAGCGCCCTCTATCGGTGAGTAGTGTAAGCTTTGATTTCCTATCTCTATAATTAATAGTCTCTGGATAATCCAATGTTCAAATTTCTCCATACAACGTAATGCCACCCTAGTGTATATGTGACAGCGCACAGAGAAAGGGACCTAAGGGTAAAAAAATCAATTTTTTTTTTTTAGATGTGGACAACATCTGAGCATCGAATGAGACCGATCCCATGCCCCAAAAGTGTTCCCTCCCAGAGATATGCGCGTTTTATGAAAGTGAAGTCGACGATTCTAAACAAAATTTCGTACTAACAGAGTGATATTCACGATTTAAAAGAATTATAAATCAGTATTTATTATAATTCACAATTAATAATTTCAGAAAATAAAGCTGGATTCGAAAAACCGCGAGCAAAATTGATATCAAACTCATGGAAACAGCGCGCTAGGTAGAAAACAGTAAAAACCAACTACACAAAACAAGAGGTAGGGACGACCTACGCACGTTTTCAAGGTTGACCAACACGTTCCTGACGTCATGAGATGTGTCGCTTTCAAATGAGACCAATACCAACACGCTCAGTGATGGTACACCAAAGATACACGTATTTAAATCTTTAAAATGGCTCTCCTGAACAAAACCGGTTTTTACCCTTAGGTCCCTTTCTATTTTGCGCGTCACATATGCAATATTGTTTACCCAAACTGCTACTATTTAATAGCCTCGTGGCTGTGATGCTTGCCTTTCACGAGGGCTGCCCAGGTTCAATTTCCAGCCAAAGTAAAGTAATAGTAAAGTTTTACATAATAAATATTTTTTTAATAAGAAATTTATTAATTCTAGTTCTAGGCAAATGTCCTTATTATGAATTAACATAATAAGTACTTTTTTTCCAAAACCGGCTTCTTTTTTTTTAATTTAGAAGTTTTTCTTCCATATTAAAAAAAATTGTATCATTTTTTTATTTACTTAAAAACAAGGACCGGAAACTTTTTATTTTTTTGTTTTTATCAAATATAAGTATCGTAAAAGTATTAAAATAAAAATTCAAACGTACAAAAAAATAAAAAGAAAAAAATATTTATTTAAAAATACCCCTCATGATGAAAATAAAAAACTTTTTCTGTTTTAATTTTCTTTCAAGAAAAAAAAAATAAATAGATGGAAAAAAAGAAACTTTTTTTGTGTTGTTATAAAAAAAAAGAAAAATGGTTTCAACAATTTCAAAAAATATATATATATATATATATATATGAATATATTTTTTTTTAATTTTCTTTTGCTGAAAATATTTGGGCTAAAATGCGTTTTTGCAAATCTTTTTTCCGCGACTTTTTTTCGCTATTTGTTTTTTGCAACTAGCCACAGAACTTTGTTCTATGAATTGGGTATTACAGTCTCTTGAATACATATTTAACAAAACCGCACCTAAAATATTGCAAAATATTGGCGGAACGCAAAAAAGACTTTATGGTACAAAAATTGTATTAAAAAACATTATCAGCGATTTTTATTCTGCAAACAAATATACTGATGTAAGAATTTTCCTTTTTGCAAATTTTTTTCCCGCGACTTATTTTCGCGATTTTTTTTCAATTATCCACCAAACTTTGTTATATGAAATGGGTATTATAGTCTCTAGATTACATATTTAACAAAACCGCATCTAAAAAAATTGCGAAAAAAGTCGCGAGAAACAAATTTGCAAAAAGGAAAATTATTACATCAGTACATTTGTTTACAGAAAGAATATCGCCGATGAGGTTTTTCAATACAATTTTTTTACCATAAAGTCTCTTTTCGCGTTCCGCCAAAATTTATCGTTTTTTTAGGTTTGGTTTAGCTAAATATGAAATCTAAAGACTATAATACCAAATTAATAAAACAAAGTTTGTTGGATAAATAAAAAAAATCGCGGAAAAAAGTCGCGGGAAAAAAATTTGCAAAAAGGAAATTTCTTACATCAGTATATTTGTTTACAGAATGAAAATCGCTGATAAGGTTTTTTAATACAATTTTTTTACGATAAAGTGTTTTTTCGCGTTCCGCCAAAATTTCGCGTTTTTTTAGGTTTGGTTTTGCTAAATATGAAATCTAGAGACTATAATACCCATTTAATACAACAAAGTGTGTTGGATAAATAAACAAAATCGCGAAAAAAAAAAGTCGAGGGAAAAAAATTTGCAAAAAGGAAAATTCTTACATCAGCTGATAAGGGTTTTTAATACAATTTTTTTTACCATAAAGTCTTTTTTCGCCTTCCGCCAAAATTTCGAGTTTTTTAGGTGTTTGAAATTTGAAACAAAATTTTGCAAAATGTAAATTTTCTTTTTTTTGTACAAAAACTTTTTTTTTATTTTTTCTTTTTTTGTTTGGAGTTGAAAATAAAAAAATATCATTTGTATAAAAATATCATTTGTAATTTTTCTTTCTTTTTTTTTATAAAGATAAATATATTTTCAATTTTGGATGAATATAAAAAAAAAATAATTTAGAAATTTACTTTATTTACAACAGAATGTTTTTTTTATTTCTTGATGAAAACTTAAAAATAAAGTTTTTTGTATGTAAAATCCGGTGCCTGCTTAAAAATACTAAATACCAGATCAAAATCTTATAAAACTAAGTAAAATTTTATAAAAAAAAACCAAAAAAAAAATATTCTACTCCAACCGGGGTTTGAACCTGGGACTTTCTCCATCAAAACCCAGGATAGTACCCCCTATGCCACCAAGTTGCGAGTTTGCCGGCAAACAACATGGCAATATATACACATAACTTTGGAAAAAAGAAAAAAATACTCTATCCCGTAAATTTTTTGTGGTGAACAAAAGGAAACATTTTTGTCAGAAAAGAAAACACCACAATGTATTACAGGGATGGTAAAGTTGGTACTAAGTACTCTATGTGGTACTATTGGAACTTGAAAATTACTATAGTACTTCAATAATTTAATTTAATTTGTAAGTTCTGATTTTAAAATTCAATGAATTAATTCATAAAGCCAAAAAAAACATATGACACTTGCCTAATTTTGTATTGACTTGATATTAGATTGATGAAATGAAGCAGAAAATATTAGAGAGTTTACAAAATACAATTTGTAAACAAATAAACAGTGATGCACACTAGGGATGCCAATCGGGATTGATATTTGAAAATCCCGAAAATCGGGACTACGGGATTTCGGGATTCCAGGATTTGAATTTTCCTTTATTTATAAAAATGTTTATGTTATGTAACTAATTTTTTTTATAGAATAAAGCGTTTGATAATTAGTAAATAGTTGTTAATTAATAATTTGGTACATTTTATGAATATTGAAACATCTCAATCAGAAATTGCAAGTGGTACAAAAAATCAAGTACCTGCATACCACTGGGTAACCGTGGTGTTAAAAGTAAATGACTGGCAGAAAACTTATTTGGGACGCTTTGCCAGCATTTGCAAAAAGCGTTTAGCCAGTATTTGTTTTACAAAAATGTCGGTGGTTTATAAAAAAACGGACATATGAACTTTTTTTATATTTTAGTTTGGAAAATATAATTCCAGACCACCTATTTATTGGTTTTGCCAGCGTTTTGTCAAAGTTAAAAATTTTTTTCTCCAGTACTTTTCCGGCGCTTTTTGAACAGCCGGTCCTTTTGTCTAATAACGTTATCATTTTGGGAATGGAAAAGAAATTTTTGCCGGTACTTGTACCACCTGTTAAAGTACCTTACCATCGTTTTCCCCTTTGTATTTTTCTGACTGGGATAATATATGAAGGCCTGCACTTAAGTACACTTGCGCCCAGTATTTTGTAATCAGATTTTAAAACAGATTCGTTGCGACAACCTTGCCCACTGAATCGTGTAATTACAGCAACAAAGTTATTTGGTTATCGTTATCAAATATTTTCATGGAAGAACTCAAACTTACAGTCCCAGCCAAAATTAGGTTTCAGAAATCGAATTTGGCCTGGAAGAATAAACTGGTTAAAGGTTCAATTAGACGTGCCATAACGCCATAGCCGTAACCATAACGCCATAGCAGACAACCAAAATTCAATTGGTATCTACGGTTACGGTTATGGCGTTATGGCATGTCACCTATAATCGAATACATTGTAGCCCATAAGATTGGTTTGAACAGCTGTTTTATATGGTTATGGTTATGGCACGTCTAATTGAGCCTTAAATAACAAACAAACCTGATTTTTCGCATGAAAACTTAATAATGTTTTGCATATTTTACTCGAATAATCTACTTAATTTCTAATTTTACCAATATATTGGCATCAATTTCTTGTAAATATGAGAAAATTCAAGGAAGAACGTCGGTAAACTAAAATTGTTTACTTTGTTTATTTGCGTTCATATTAATAAATAAGAAAATCCAGGGATTTTTGAGAAATAATCCCTGGATTCTGTATTTTGCCAATCCCGAAAATCCTAAGATTTCGGGATTTCTCGTTTGGTATTCCTAATACACACTTTGTTCCAAAGGAAAATCGCTAAAATTTGTTAAAAATCGTTATAAACACAGAAAAAACGCTAATAGGAAATTGACAACATTCTGTAAAATCAATCACTAAATGTCATTTTAAAATTGAAAATTTTTATAAATTTTTTGTCAGTTATGAAAGTATGTCTCTGATATGAAAGTATGGTTGTACTTTTTGCACTTATGTAATTTTCCTATGACTATAGATTTATCAATACAAGCTAGTGTCATACGTGCTGAAACGAAAGTTAATACACGCTTTTGTGTGTTAATTTATAAGAAAACATTTTCTTGATACTATGGTGGGGGACAAAGTACTATTTTTTAGTCTGTTGG
Source organism: Leucophora obtusa (assembly GCA_949987735.1). Classification (NCBI taxonomy): domain Eukaryota; kingdom Metazoa; phylum Arthropoda; class Insecta; order Diptera; family Anthomyiidae; genus Leucophora; species Leucophora obtusa. Next base: position 124,244,639 of record OX465298.1, read on the forward strand.
TACTACCATTTATCATCCCTGATGTCTCATACTGAGCTTTGGTTCTATTTATAGAACCGAATTTACACTTTGACACTAACATACTAATGCACACACATTTATGCGTTCATTTATGCCTTATCATTTATAAACGTAATTTGACGGGAGTTTTCTATGGCCTTCGATAGCTCAGTTGGTAGAGCGGTGGACTGTAGTACCCATAAGCATTCTTGAGTTGTTATTACTTGGAAAGTGTTGGTTCGAAGCAATTGCTGTGTCTAGTGTCCCTCCTTGGGAAGTAGTTGTTATTTGGGCCCTCGCCTCTGATAGTACACATCTTATAATCCGTTGATATCCATAGGTCGCTGGTTCAAATCCGGCTCGAAGGACGTTGATTTTTTTTTAATTATTTTTTGGGTCTATAGTGATGCTTGGGATGCCGACGGCACTGGTTTTTAAAAATCCCGGGATTAAGGGATTTTTCAGGGTTGATTTTCATTGTTCATTATATTTTTAATTTTAAAAGAAAATAGCTCAAATAAACCCTGCAAATTAAAATAGGAACATTCGTGAAAAAATGCCAATTTTTTTGTGAATGTGTGTGTGTGGGTGTTGACATCATGCAATTCTTGTTTACAAAATTTTTTGATATTTTTTGTTCCCTACGCAATGTTCCTTCGTGTATGCTCCGCTTAAGGTGCAGATTTTCCGCGAAATGGGTTTAAAGATTATTGATTCTCTATTTAGTTTTTTATATACAAAAATGTTCAAATACAGTCAATATCAATTTTTTGTAGTGAAATGTAGACACATGACCTGTAGTCATATTTAGGGTTAAGATTTGTTGCACAAAACTGGCTATTGAAACCACTGTTCGCGCTTGATATGGATTTTTACAGTTTTTTTCTGGGTTTTAACCAATTGATGTCAAATCGACCTTGAGAAATGTTATGCCGTAGTAAAGAAATCAGCATGTCTGAAATATATAGAACTGATGGTCAGATCTCCATTATTTTTTTCTGTGTCGTGCAGTACTCTTGAATAGGAAGTTGTTATATACAGTTGTGGACACGAATTTAAATCAATTCAAGTTTTTTTCTAATTTTATTGTTTTTGTCTTTATTTTTAAAGATCAAAATAGTGGCTAAATTCGCTACAAAAGGCAAGGAGATGGTTCAGAAAAATGTACAGAATTTTAACGTAATGTTTGTTTTTTCATTTTGTCTCTGGTTTTAAGTGGGCGTGGCTTTTAACGAAAAATTAGCGATATCAACCTTTTATCAAATTACATAGTAAAATTTAGGCAGTACTGATCGGTTATGTACAAACTGTATATTTTTGGAAATCCTATAAAATTTCCTTAAGTCTTGCATTATTTTTATCTACAAATAGTCGCCAGACTTAAAAGTGCAGCACTTTAAACATGACCAAATTTCTCTTTGTTTTTAGGGATTTTTAATAAAGTTAACAGCAAAATATAATTTAACCCTTTCGACCCCAAAGTTGCCTACGTTATGTGCCTATAACTCTCATTATATTTATTTTTTTTATAACGATTTTTTTTACTCAGTAGCAGTGCAGTTCCATAATGCCTGTGTATAAATTTCATATAGCAGGCTTTGATATTGTTCATTTGAGAGCTGTTTTTCATAGTGTTCATACACATTTTTTCTCACAGCAAATTTTACGGAAAAATAAATTTTTTGTTTAAATTAGTCTCAAAAATTTTGTGATGAATTAAATTCAAAAAATCAAAAACTTTTATGTAGAGTTTAGTAATAGAAAAAATATAAAATTAAAATTTAAAAAAAATCTTAACCCGTTCGGGTCCGGTAGCATGTTAATGTTTGAACTTTAATTCCAAATATCTCCGTTACGGGGTGCTGCAAAGCCATAAAAGTAATAAAAAATATTTATTTATTTATTTCGACCCCAACTTTAAATTCCCAGCCATTTAAAGTTGGGGTCGAAAGGGTTAAATAACGTACATTTAAATTTAAATTTAACGGTTGGTTGTAATTCAAAAAAAATATCTGTACTTATCATACACAGAGTTGAATAGAACCAGCTGCGACACTTTAAGAATTAAAAAACAGTAATAACAAAAGGATAAAAATAGCATTGTTAGATTTCGTGGATGTCAATCTAGTTGAATTGTTGACATCACAAATTATACCAGATATGAATCAGCTGATTTGGGCAATATGGCCGACAGAAAATGAGCAAAACAAAACGCAAAAATTTAAGAAAAACACAAAAGATAAACCACAATAATCTAAAAAGATACAGATATATACAAAAAATTGCGCAATACAAAATGTATGGAGATTTTATATTGTTATCTCCCTCTTGACTTCCATATAAACAAAACCATATGGTTCCAGAATACTTTTTTGACATCTGTCGTTAGTTTCACATCTGGTATTAATCTGTGGTCAACATATTGTTTTCAACTTTAGCATAAAGCAAATGACAGTGATGATGGCTTTGTATCGAAAGCCGAAAATACGTATTCTTCCTTGCTGGCCTTATCGAATTCTTTAAAATTTTTTATTCTTTGTAACCCAGCAAAAAAATCCATTACAAAAAAGTTATTTTAAAAGCACTCCGAATATCATCAACTGATTGTGAAGTAGTTACAATTTAGCTTTAACACTGATTTATTTTACACGTGATGTCCCATGTTGTCAGTAGTTCAATTTAAGCATTTTGTTAGTAATTTAAAAGTGATTACATGATTTTAATAAAAGTATGGTTTTTAGATACACATTTTCATCACATCAATACGAGTACATTTTGTTTGCATTTTTAGAGTGATTTAGAAGTACTCTTTATAATATATAATATAATACATTTTTAAATTGATTTAAATGTGCTTTTTATAATGTATGAAATAGCATATTTTAGAGGCAATTTTAATGTTTAGCCTTTACAGAGCCCATTTCTGAACCTATTGTGTAACAAAAGATTCAATTTATTATTATTTGTAGGGCAATATTAAGGAAACACTTCTTTTGCATCTGAATCAATTCGATTAAGTCAAAATCAGACAAAACCAAAATTTTTTTAATTTTTGTTCAACAGTTTTTTAAATAATTTTGTAACATTTTTGTTATATATAGATCTTTTGTGAACAGCACAAAAGATTTTTATTGGTCGCGGTGCGTAGTGCCTTCGTATCTAATCTAAACATGTTTACTTCAGTCGTTAGATTCGAAAAAGCTACGATATTGAATTAAATAAGATTAATACATTAAGACCGAGTTTTTGGGATGTCAGTTAAACTTGGTTTAGTTCAACCGAAAACGAAAAATAAAATAGATTTTAGAAGCAGTATTCCAGTTATAAACTGCGTTAAACTAAGTTTAAAGATAATCTACATCCTAAAAGCTGGGGCTAAAAATTATATGTAACCCTCTGATTGATTATTTTTTTTAAAAACATACTCAAGGAATTTTCAGAATATTAAAGCGTACTAGGAAACAATTTTTTCATATATTTTTTTTTTTTTTATTTTAACAAATAACCCAGTGTAGAAACGGTAATGACATATCATTATTTTTTGGACTACCAGTAATGACACCCACTTACCTTCTGCATTATTTGAAAACATATAATAATAAGTTACTGATAATCACTTATTTTTATCATTATTTCAAATAGAAAAAAATTTTCTGGATTTTTTTGAAAATTTTTTGAAATCTATCAAATCAAATCGCACCAGCAAATTTTATTTAAAAAAAAAATACAATAAAAAATATTTTTTTTATATAATTTATTTTTTTGAAAATCTGTTTTTAGACTCATTATTTTTGTCAGTACTGGTAAGCATATAGGTAATGACATATTTTTAGATTTTTCGTATGTTGGTGTGTAAGCATAACTCATTATTTTTCGCGACATCGCCATATAAAGGTAATAAGAAATGTAATAACAAAAGTAACTAGTTACCATTACCAAGTATGTAGTTACATAACCACATATCTGGTAATGATTTTCTACACTGGGAAAGGAAAGAAAAGCATCGAAATTTTACAACTCTACAGTAATAAGGCCATCATTATAAATTTGCTGAAGCCGCAGATCTATGATTGAAATTTTAGCTTTAAACTCATAATAGAATCCGAGAACCGTTGGTGGACAGTTTTTCCCCAGACATATTTCGAAGCCGAATACCATGTCGTCATTTTGATTTTGCAAGTCAACTATCTAGCTTAAAATCAACGTTTTCATTAAACGATGCATTAAGTTCCAATGCTATAATTTGCAATCGTGATGTTGAAGAAGTTCATTTAGCAAAATTTTAACTTTAATTAAAATTTGGAACTTTAATGGACATTTTAAAGTTGACGGCAGTTATTTTTTTAAATCTATTTTTGAGTTAAAGAAATAATATATTTTTTGTCACTATAGAATTATTAATTTAGTTTGATTTTACGACTTTTAAGTTGTAATAGCAATTAAAGCATATCGACATTTAAAACAGGTGACATTTATAGAACTTTTTATGTATAAGCAACGGTAAGGGACCAACCTCTGTTAACGAACCTCTTGATTGGTCTGTTTTAAACGATAAATTGTGTTAACATTGCAACAAATTGTATTAACATATTTCATTGGTGTACGAGAGCGACTTACATAGAGCCTTAACAATACATTTTAATTGTTAAGTTTTATATATTTGCATTTAGGTAAAAAAAGAATTCATATTTGGGTCATAGTCCAGGAGATTCAATGGGATCCAATTCTTTATTTCCTTCCCTTTTTCAATGGGAACTGTAATTGAAGTATTTTTTAAAATATGTACGAATAATTAAAAAATATGTAAATAATCGTAAATTAATAAAGTACGTTAATAAAATTAACTATTTTGTTTTTTAGAGATAAAATATGGAATCTCTAACAAATTCGTAATTTACAAACAAATGCATTTACAAAGAAAAAAACAACATTATATATACATTTTTGAAAGTTGTTTTAAAGCACATACATTCGAAACAGAAAAAGAGCACTTATCGCTCCATTGTAACCAATTTAAAAGTTGTTTGTTTTGAATGACTTACACATATTTTTGCTGGGAATTTACTTGTGAAAATTGCATCATCTTTCTTCAATTTGAAAAATAATTTAAACAGAAAGTGATATTAATTTATGATCTAAAATCGAACTAAAAACATTCATTTAAAAATATATATTTTTTATTAAAGTAAATATGCTAAAATCCCAGAACTTATTTAACAAATTGTGAAAAATTATTTTCTATAGGCTTATACCCATCCGGTTTTAATTCTGGCCTAAGAAATTCATTAGGGGGAAAATAAATGTTATTATAAGCATAGATTCCAAATATCCAAAATAAGCGTGCAAACGAAAAATTATCTCAAAAGTTGGCCATTTTTTACCAACGCTTGAGGCGGGGTGCATTTACAAAAATTGCTAATATAGTATTCAACAGTTTTTTTTTGAAAGGTTTATCTTCCAAAAAAGGTTATAAGTTATATACATTTTTTAACAAAGTTCCAAGGTAATTGTAGATAAAAAAGATACTTTTTAGGCCAAAAAATAAAATTTTGATTCTTTTTCCAAATTTTAACTTTAAGGAATTTTCCCAAAATGTTTGCTAACACTTATTAACAAAGATATTGGCATTACTCAAAAAACTATTTTATTTATCCATTATATAATACAAAAATTTTTCAAGATAAACCAAAAAAATGTCATGCCAGAAAATATAAAATTTTCATATTTAAAGTTAGATAACATTTTAACTTAAAAAGATAACAAATCGCTGTAAGCATATTTTATCTTTGTCTAACCAGACAAAAAATTATTCAAATCGGTTCATAATTACAAAAGTTATACGCCGTTAAAAGTTTGCGGGATAGTAAATTTTTACACCCAGTAAAAACACCCTGCATTAAAACGGAAAGCTTAATTAACACCTTTAGAATTTCCAGTTTGTTTTATTGTTTCATTTATTACCATATTTTTTAAACTCTCCACTGTGCATTCGTACATGTTTTTATGTATTTTGATCGTAAAAAAGCAAGGGAAATTCCAATAATGCATCTTACGAAAAATAAAAAAATGCATATTAAAACTTTAGTTTTCGGGCGGGATAAACCCCACAAGAGTGATTATTTTGAAAATTCTTATCATGACTGTAAAAATAATAAATATATGGGTCATTCCATCTCAAATCGATCAATGGTTGGACTCGACCCGAATTGGATGAATTTTGGTCAGAACTTTTCTTTCATCATATAACGAAGTTTTGCCAAAGGAAAAACATTATAAATTTTTTTTTTCAAAAGTTATGCAATATTTGAAATTTCAAAAAATGTCATGATTTTTCTAATTTTTTGCTTTGTTACGAGGTTATTTTTTGAATATCTCGAAAACTATAATGCCAGAAAAATGGTTCTTAGCTCGTTTTAAAGAGAATATTTAGCCATATTAAAAACAAATATTAAAAAAAAATATTGAAAAATAAAAAAAAAAAAATTTTCAATTTTAAAATTTTAAAAATCCAAAAACCTATTTTTTTGTTCATTTTTTTTTTAACCTCTAACTGATCTCAAAAGATCCTGAAATTTTCAAGAGGGCGTTTTTTTTTTTAAAGATATGAATTTTTTTATTCTCTTTTTTTAAGTTGAATCTTAATACAATAAAATTAAAAAAATATCCAATTTTAAAACTTTGAGCAATAAACAACATATTGAAGGCTTTAGAAGCACAGAAAAATTTTTAAATCGAAATTACGCTTTTATTTTTTTGGTAATAGTTGAAAAACAAATAAGCTAAGAAATGGCAAACTCTTCCATTTATTAATACTAGTGATGCCAAACGGGAAATCCCGAATCCCGAAATCCCGGGATTTTCGGGATTGGCCAAATCCCGAATCCCGGGATTATTTCTCAAAAATCCCGAATCCCGGGATTATTTCTCAAAAATCCCGGGATTTTCTTATTTTTTAATATGAATATAAACGCAAATAAACAAAGTGAGCAATTTTAGATTACCTATGTTTTTTCTTGAATTTTCTCATATTGACAAGAAATTGATGCCAAGATATTGGTAAAATTATAAATTAAGTAGATTATTCGACTATTTGAAATTTTGGTAAACAATATTAAGTTTTTGAGTAATACATGCGAAAAATCAAGTTTGTTTGTTTGTTATTTTACCGATTTATTCTTCAAAGCGAAATTCGATTTCTGAAACTGGGACTGTTAGTTTTGGCTGGACTGTAAGTTTGAATTCTTCCATGAAAACATTTGATAACGATAACCAAATAACTTTGTTGCTGTAATTACACGATTTAGTGGGCAAGGTTATCGCAACGAATCTGTTTTAAAATCTGCTTACAAAATACTGGGCGCAAGTGTACTTATAAACAAGCCTTCATATATTATCCCAGCCAGAAAAATACAAACGGGAAAGCGATGGCAAGGTATTTTAACAGGTGGTACAAGTACTGACAAAAATTGCTTTCCCATTTCCAATATGATAACGTCAATAGACAAAAGGACCGACAGTCCAAAAAGTGCCGGAAAATTACTGGAGAAATTACTGGTTTGGAATTATATTTTCCAAAATAAAATTAAATTTATTTAAAAAAAGTTCATATGTATCTTTTTTTTGCCCTGCCGTGATGTTTTGTAAAACAAATACTGGGAAAACGATTTTTGCAAACGCTGGCAAAGCGTCCCAAATGAGTGTTCTGCCAGTCATTTATTTTTAACATCGCGGTTACCCAGTGGTATGCAAGCATTTGATTTTTTGTACAACTGTCAATTTCTGACTGAGATGTTTCAGTATTCATAAAATGTACCACATTATTAATTAACAACTATTAAATAATTATAAAACGCTTTATTCTATAAAAAAATTAGTTACATAACATAAAAATTTTTACAAATAAAGGAAAATTTAAATCCCGAAAAACCCCGAAATCCCGTAAAATCCCGGGATCACGAAAAATCCCGTAGTCCCGAAAATCCCGAATCCCGGGATTTTCAAATATCAATCCCGATTGGCATCCCTAATGTATACATGTGTGTATGTGCCATTTCTTGGCTATTTGTTTTTCAATTATTACCAAAAAAATAAAAGCGTAATTTCGATTTAAAAATTTTTCTGTGCTTCTAAAGCCTTCAATTTGTTGTTTATTGCTGAAAATTTCAGAATTGGATATTTGTTTAATTTTATTATATTAAGATTCAACTCAAAAAAAGAGAATAAAAAAATTTTAAATTTCATATATTTAAAAATAAAAACGCCCTCTTGAAAATTTCAGGACCTTTTGAGATCAGTTAGAGGTTTTATTTAAAAAAAAAAATTGAGGAAAAAAATAAGTTTTTGAGTTTTAGGATTTTAAAAATTTTTAAATTTTTTTATATTTCAATATTTTTTTATATTTTTTTTAATACGTCTAAATATCCTCTTTAAAACGAGCTAAGAACCATTGTTGTAGCTATTATAGTTTTCGAGATATTCAAAAAATAAGCTCGTAACTAGGGTCTATGTCCCGGAAATTCCCGGGACGGGATTCCCGGGAATCCCGCCCTTTTTCGGATCCCGCAATCCCGGGAATTTTGTGCGGGATTTCCCGGGATTTTTTTTCTTCCTTTACAGAAGTTTTAGCTAGTATTATTGCAATTTTGGAAGCTTTATTTAAATTTAAAGCATTGTTTTTTGAAATTAAATTGATTAAAAAATATTTAAAATTAAAAAAAAACAAGATTTAAAATTTAATAAACTGAATAAGGCCAAATTGTTTTTAGATGCCAGTTGAATTTGGTTTAGTTAAACCGAAAAAATGTTATCAGCCATTACCAAGTTTACCAACAAAAATTCTTGTATGTACTTTGGAAAAATTTTTTTCTTTAAAATGATCTCTGTTCAAATAAAGCAATATTTGTATAGGCTGGTTTACACTATATTTTCGGAAAAATTCTGCAACCTTGCCTATATGCTTTGCATGTGTCTAAAGTAAAATCGTACCGAAAATCTCAGTTCAGTTCCAAATACCTCCAAAAAACTAGACATTAAAATTGAAAAATTTTTAATGTTTTCATATTTTCAATTGACAAGTATTTTGAGTTTCTTTTATTTAAAATAATTTAATTTTAAGTTCAATTGTTATTCCTTTATTTCAATTGTATTTTGTAAATATTATTTGTTTTCAAAATAATCCATCAGATGCTTTTTAAAATTATTTTGTATTTTTTTGTATGTTAATTTAAAATGCCACTAAATACGAAAATTAAATAATTTATTTTTAAGTAGCTGTGGCCTAAAAAATGTCTATTCAAAAAACCCAATTAAAGTTAAGAAACTATTTAATAAAAATTTGTCTAAAAATTTGTGTGAAAAATACTCACTTTTAAACTTTTTTATAAAAATAATTCTAGACGGATACTTTTGAAAATCTGCATAGAAAAATACAAGATATCTATAAATAGAAATTTTTGGATTTCATATTTAAGAAACATTTTAGCAACAAATCGATCTTATTTCTGACTATAAATCTGGTCCGACACAATTTTGCACGCATTAACAATTCCAATATATTCTGAAAAAGGGGATGAAGATAAAACACCCATGTCTTTCACTTCTTCAATATCAATTGGTTTAACCGTTTAAACCGCGAATTAATATTTAATTAATATATTTCTAAGAGTTTTTTAAAATTAAGAGGGCCTTCCATATAAATATATTACCTAAATATTAATTCACGATTTAAATTGTTAAACGAATTGATCCAGAAAAAGTGGAAGACATGGATATTTTATATTTAGCCATCCTTTCAGAATATATTCAGTGCATTTTCTCATGGGTACAACCAAAAGATGAACTTTGTCGGACGGTGTTTTAACAGTAATCGAGTTTTTCAAGTGCAACATATGTCAAATTTATATATTTTCTAACGACCGGGAATTCCCGGGATCCCGGGAAATTATGACAAAATCCCGCTGTCCCGGGAAATGAAAAAGTCCGGGAAAAGAAAACCCCTACTCGTAACAAAGCAAAAAATTAGAAAAATTATGACATTTTTTGAAATTTTAAATATTGCATAATTTTCGAAAAAAAAAAATTTGTAATTTTTTATATGATGAAAGAAAAGTTTTGACCAAAATTCATCCAAATCGAAGGGGTCGAGTCCAACCATTGGTCGATTTGAGATGGAATGACCCATATTCATTTGCTTGCGTATAATCCCGAAAAAACAATTTTATTTTTACTGAGAATCAAATGTTCTTAAATTAGTCAATTCGGGCTTTAGAACAAAAAAAAAACAATATACTCACATCAATTAAAATAAATAGTGTTATCATATTAGTAGACTTCATTTAAGAACAGTGACTCAACTGGGAATAAATTTAAGATTTATAAAAGAAAAATTAAAGAGAAAAATTCAAAAATCAAAATCCGATAATTTTTGGTGTTTTATTTCATGTAGCAGAAGCTAGCTGATAATAATACGAATGCACTTTTTTACAATAAAAACCGAGTATAGAGGTTCAACTAATATTTAGGAGGATGGATTATGATAAGTTGATGATGTTTGTGGTAGTATCCATATAATATATAGAACACTGAACACAGCTGTGGTGATAATCGTAAGCTCTTGAACACAATCTAAACGAAATATTGTACAGAGAATCTGTTAGTATTCAAATTGCTACAACAGTTGACGTTATTTATTAGTCGTGTGTCAAAGCTTAGACTAATTACAACGATTTTTATTATTTGTTTGTTTTAAATTTAACATTTATGGGGATATAGTTCTCAAGCAAGTGCAAACAAAATTAATTAAAATACAATTATAATTAATTTTATAATATAAAAAGAAAATTAAAAAATAAATATTTTAGAAAAATTCTTTCTTCAATATAAAAAAAGTACTTGATTAGTATAGAATTAAAAAGCAAAAATTAATTAAAAATTAAAACAACAAGTTTTTTCAAGTCTTTATCAAATCACACATCAAAAAATCTACAAAAATTGTATTTCGAATGTCATTGTATATAAAAAATACTTTATAAATAAACATCGTCTAAAATAAAAAATAAACTTTTATTGTGAGATTATAGATTTCATCATTTGATTATGGTTTATGAATCTTCCTATGAAAGTGGCCGTCAGCCTTTTCTTCCCGATACAAGACGTGGTTATTGGGCAAGTCCAAATGATTTCATATATGCTGGTCTTAGTTTGGCTTTTCGTTTGGATGCTGTGACAATGTCATGGTTTTTTTAATACGTCTAAATATCCTCTTTAAAACGAGCTAAGAACCATTGTTGTAGCTATTATAGTTTTCGAGATATTCAAAAAATAAGCTCGTAACTAGGGTCTATGTCCCGGAAATTCCCGGGACGGGATTCCCGGGAATCCCGCCCTTTTTCGGATCCCGCAATCCCGGGAATTTTGTGCGGGATTTCCCGGGATTTTTTTTCTTCCTTTACAGAAGTTTTAGCTAGTATTATTGCAATTTTGGAAGCTTTATTTAAATTTAAAGCATTGTTTTTTGAAATTAAATTGATTAAAAAATATTTAAAATTAAAAAAAAACAAGATTTAAAATTTAATAAACTGAATAAGGCCAAATTGTTTTTAGATGCCAGTTGAATTTGGTTTAGTTAAACCGAAAAAATGTTATCAGCCATTACCAAGTTTACCAACAAAAATTCTTGTATGTACTTTGGAAAAATTTTTTTCTTTAAAATGATCTCTGTTCAAATAAAGCAATATTTGTATAGGCTGGTTTACACTATATTTTCGGAAAAATTCTGCAACCTTGCCTATATGCTTTGCATGTGTCTAAAGTAAAATCGTACCGAAAATCTCAGTTCAGTTCCAAATACCTCCAAAAAACTAGACATTAAAATTGAAAAATTTTTAATGTTTTCATATTTTCAATTGACAAGTATTTTGAGTTTCTTTTATTTAAAATAATTTAATTTTAAGTTCAATTGTTATTCCTTTATTTCAATTGTATTTTGTAAATATTATTTGTTTTCAAAATAATCCATCAGATGCTTTTTAAAATTATTTTGTATTTTTTTGTATGTTAATTTAAAATGCCACTAAATACGAAAATTAAATAATTTATTTTTAAGTAGCTGTGGCCTAAAAAATGTCTATTCAAAAAACCCAATTAAAGTTAAGAAACTATTTAATAAAAATTTGTCTAAAAATTTGTGTGAAAAATACTCACTTTTAAACTTTTTTATAAAAATAATTCTAGACGGATACTTTTGAAAATCTGCATAGAAAAATACAAGATATCTATAAATAGAAATTTTTGGATTTCATATTTAAGAAACATTTTAGCAACAAATCGATCTTATTTCTGACTATAAATCTGGTCCGACACAATTTTGCACGCATTAACAATTCCAATATATTCTGAAAAAGGGGATGAAGATAAAACACCCATGTCTTTCACTTCTTCAATATCAATTGGTTTAACCGTTTAAACCGCGAATTAATATTTAATTAATATATTTCTAAGAGTTTTTTAAAATTAAGAGGGCCTTCCATATAAATATATTACCTAAATATTAATTCACGATTTAAATTGTTAAACGAATTGATCCAGAAAAAGTGGAAGACATGGATATTTTATATTTAGCCATCCTTTCAGAATATATTCAGTGCATTTTCTCATGGGTACAACCAAAAGATGAACTTTGTCGGACGGTGTTTTAACAGTAATCGAGTTTTTCAAGTGCAACATATGTCAAATTTATATATTTTCTAACGACCGGGAATTCCCGGGATCCCGGGAAATTATGACAAAATCCCGCTGTCCCGGGAAATGAAAAAGTCCGGGAAAAGAAAACCCCTACTCGTAACAAAACAAAAAATTAGAAAAATTATGACATTTTTTGAAATTTTAAATATTGCATAATTTTCGAAAAAAAAAAAATTTGTAATTTTTTATATGATGAAAGAAAAGTTTTGACCAAAATTCATCCAAATCGAAGGGGTCGAGTCCAACCATTGGTCGATTTGAGATGGAATGACCCATATTCATTTGCTTGCGTATAATCCCGAAAAAACAATTTTATTTTTACTGAGAATCAAATGTTCTTAAATTAGTCAATTCGGGCTTTAGAACAAAAAAAAAACAATATACTCACATCAATTAAAATAAATAGTGTTATCATATTAGTAGACTTCATTTAAGAACAGTGACTCAACTGGGAATAAATTTAAGATTTATAAAAGAAAAATTAAAGAGAAAAATTCAAAAATCAAAATCCGATAATTTTTGGTGTTTTATTTCATGTAGCAGAAGCTAGCTGATAATAATGCGAATGCACTTTTTTACAATAAAAACCGAGTATAGAGGTTCAACTAATATTTAGGAGGATGGATTATGATAAGTTGATGATGTTTGTGGTAGTATCCATATAATATATAGAACACTGAACACAGCTGTGGTGATAATCGTAAGCTCTTGAACACAATCTAAACGAAATATTGTACAGAGAATCTGTTAGTATTCAAATTGCTACAACAGTTGACGTTATTTATTAGTCGTGTGTCAAAGCTTAGACTAATTACAACGATTTTTATTATTTGTTTGTTTTAAATTTAACATTTATGGGGATATAGTTCTCAAGCAAGTGCAAACAAAATTAATTAAAATACAATTATAATTAATTTTATAATATAAAAAGAAAATTAAAAAATAAATATTTTAGAAAAATTCTTTCTTCAATATAAAAAAAGTACTTGATTAGTATAGAATTAAAAAGCAAAAATTAATTAAAAATTAAAACAACAAGTTTTTTCAAGTCTTTATCAAATCACACATCAAAAAATCTACAAAAATTGTATTTCGAATGTCATTGTATATAAAAAATACTTTATAAATAAACATCGTCTAAAATAAAAAATAAACTTTTATTGTGAGATTATAGATTTCATCATTTGATTATGGTTTATGAATCTTCCTATGAAAGTGGCCGTCAGCCTTTTCTTCCCGATACAAGACGTGGTTATTGGGCAAGTCCAAATGATTTCATATATGCTGGTCTTAGTTTGGCTTTTCGTTTGGATGCTGTGACAATGTCATGGTTTTTTTCAATGGAATTCAATGGTAAGTTCTAAACACCAAATTTAAACTTTTAAGCCTCGCAATTGGAGAATTAACCAAAATATCGCATAAGTATTATAAAAGAAGTAAACAAAAACAGGGTTGGCAGGCAATACCGCTAAAATACCATTATATATTTTAAACCATTTCAACTCACTAGAGTCAACCTTAAAATACCGTTACCGACATAATCAAAATACAGTTATCATTAAACTACCGTTACCGAATTAACTGAAATGTTGTTATTCTTTAAATGCCGATTCGGAAATAAATGAAATATCGATACCCTGAAAATTCCGTTAACGAAATAAACTAAATAAATGGTTATCATACACAGAGTTGAATAGAATCAGCTGAGATATCTTAAGTATTAAGGTTCAAGCATTAAACACATAGACGACTGCAGCTACACGACTACACGACTACAAATGCTGCTGGCTGCAATTGTAGTCGTGTAGTCAGCTACTTAATTTTTTTGAAAACGACAGCAATATGTAAACAGATAATCCTAAATATTTGACATTTTGATAAATGTTAATCTTTTTTGGTTTGTGCTTCTAAAATAATGGCTGAGGAATATTTTGTTAATTTTGTAAGATCCATTTTTTTTTACAAAACATCACAATAAAGTTATTTCCAAATATAAATTAATGAAACCTTCAAACAATTGTAAAATATAAACAGCTGTTTCTTCAGTGTTCCCAAAACGGTGATTTTTTAGTCAGAACTAGCGATTTTATTTCGCCTCTAGCGGGAAAAATTGTCCTGTTTTACATATTTTGTTATATTGTCAACACTATTTTTGTTTTGTAGCCAACAAAAATAGAAATTATCCTAAGTTGACTACAGCGGCAAAAGTAGTCGTGTAGCCGTGTAGCTGTGTTGGTGTCAAAATAATCGTTTTCATATAAACGTGTGTATTTTATTTTTGACAGGCTGTAGTCGTGTAGCTGCAGTCGTCTATGTGTTTAATGCTTCAAAGCAAAATAGAGTAATAATAACAAAGGATAAAAATAGCATTGTTAAATTTCGTTGATGTTAGTCTAAGTTGAGTTGTTGATACGAAATTAGATTTTCTTTCAGCGGTCACATAAGTAGAAAACATTAAAATATTAGCCCACACAAGACGAAATACACTGGTGATGGCTTTGTAGCGAAAGCCGAAAATACGTATTCTGTATTGCTGGTCTTATCGAATTCTTTCAAATATATTTTTATTCTTTGTAATTTACTTTTAAAAATTGTATCATCTTTCTTTGATTTGAAAATAATTTAAACAGAAAGTGATATTAATAATGATCTAGAGTCAAACTAAAAAGAACATTCATTTACTTGAAATACCGTTATCCTTAAAAAACGTTTCCCGTTATTTTTTATTCTCTGCTCTTGCACATGTTTATTGAGTATTTAACATAAAGTTGATAAATTTCTTTAGTTTTTATTTCAGTTTGTTTTTAGCAAAACAATTTCACCAAAAAAACAAAACATGTTACCGTTACCCTTTAAATACCGTTACCGTAATAATTGAAATACCGATAACCTTAAAATATCGTTACAGAAATAATCGAAATACCATTATCCTTAAAATACTGTTAGTGAAATAACTAAAATACCGTTAGCTTTAAAATACCGTTACCCAAATTAACCAAATTAGCGTTAACCTTACCGATAACCGCATCGTTTCGGTTACCATCAACCATGAGAAAAAAATTAAAATCGGTCTAGCCCGACCATGAGATACTCTTTTCCATAGTACAATTTGGATAATATTGCGTGAAGCGGATCGAATTCCGGGAAGGGCATTTTAACTGAGGGTGAATGGTCAAGTATTTTTAGTACACTTAAAATAATACGTAAGTAGAAAAATTTGTCAAACGGGTGTCAAATCGATTTGACTAATTTTTAAAAAATGTTTAGTTGAAACACCCCAGCAAGCATGGAAATACGAAGAAGATTCCCCGATCATATTGCCAGGAACAAAACATTTGTTGCTGGCAATATCAATTTCGTATTTTGGAAGTTTCCTTTGTCGGGAACAACTGTTACCCGAAAACAATACTTCCAGGCAATACGAAAACAATACCCCAGGAAGATAAATCGGCGATATCGCTAATTTATCACCTGGAAGATAAAAAGGTGATATCACCAAATAAACTCTCCGGTACAAAATAAGCGATCTATTTTTTCATTATTAAATTTAAGCCTGCATACCTAACCCATTGACCAACACATTAATTATCTTGATTTCATCGCAGCCGAATTTTTTCGCACATTAAATCTTGATTTTTCGAAGAATTTGTTTCCTATGTATCTGTTGGTTATTTTTGTATAATTTTTTTTTTCCAAAATGACAAAAAATTTCAAACAAATTTTCTTTATCTTCCGGATGATAAAATGATAATATTGCCGCAATATTATCATAAAAAATTATGACAAAAAATTCAATTTTTAATTATTTTTTCCAAATATAAGTTAATCCAAAGTTATCTTCCAAATGATTAAAGGAAGACAATTTCAAAATACTACTTGATTATTTTCATTCAAATCAAAAATAGAAGGTATCGCTTTAATATCTTCTTGGAAGATATCTTCCAAATGCTTACAGGGACTGATTTAAACAAAGATTTTAGTTATCTTCATTTAACACAATACTAAAAATCCTCAGTACTTTCACTAATTTTGAGTGTTAATTTTCAAAACTATTTATAACAAACTTTTGAGAAGCTTTTAAGATGGCGCTATTTCTTTCTCTTCCTATTTTTAAAATGGCCCATATCTCGTAAAATAAGAGAGATAGAGCGCAATTGACGAAAATGTCGACTACCCGCAACCATATGATACCCCTGTGAAAAGGTTATCTCTATCCAAAAATAGACCTTGGAGGGGCTTTTGACTCTCGGAAATTTTTGATAAAAATTTCCCACTTCATAAAATGGCCTACATCTCACAAACTAAGCGAGATTGAGCAAAACGGACAAAGTGTTGGTCGTTTGGAGTGTCCTTAAATGCCTTTAGATGAGATGGACTAGGTGCGCGGAGGCTCCCTAGACCCCAAATTTTACGACTCTCTATAGGTACTTATAAATAAAACTATAGTTTTACCAATTTTTTACTTAAATTTAGATTTGTTAAATTTAACAAAAAAATATGTTAAAATCAACAAATTTTATTTTAAGCCAAAAAACAGGAATAAATTTCGTTAAAGTAACAAATTTTTCTGTTCAGCCAACAGACTTATTATTTTGAGTGTAGTAACAACAGCACAATATCATTACATTCTATAGAATATAGTGGTATAGAAAAACTCGTCTAGAATGTTAAAATCCCAATTTCTACGATATAGAATCGGAGTTTCGGACAATATGATGTCTGTTATGGCAGATATTCTATGTTCCGAATTGTTATATTATATAAATATTGTCTCAACAGTTTTCAAAAATCTAATATATATATATAATTTAGTTTTGTAATTAGTTTTGTTTGAGTTCATATTATTTTATATCGCCGCTGCGCCTAAGAAAATAGCTGTTTGTTTTTTTCCAACTTTACAGGAGAACAAAAAAAAACTGTTTAATTTTGTAATTTCGCAATATTTTTTTATCTTATATTTTTTCTTTATTCCTTTGTCACTTTACCACAAAAAAAAATCCAGCCTTTTAAGGCGCATAGTCGCTATTAAAGAGTTTTCCTAAAAACTACACATAGCTATTTATACCTTACACCACTACGTGGAGAGGGTATTATAAGTTTGTGCTGATATTTGTAACACCAAAAAATATTGATACTAGACCCACCTTATAGTAAACCGATCGGCTCAGAATCACTTTTTATTTCGATTTAACGATGTCCGTTTGTCCGTCCGTCCGTCTGTCTGTCCATGTATTCTTGTGAACACTCTGCAGGTCGCAAATATTAAGATATTTTAATGGAATTTTGTACACCGACTTACGTCGGCCCAAGGACGACGCCTATTGATTTAGGTTGAAATCGGTCAATGTTTAGACCTAGTGCCCATATAAGGGTCCCCACCAAAATTGGATTGATTACACGCTGCAGGTCGCAAATACGAAGATATTTCAATAAAATTGGGTTCACTGACTCACATGGTCCCAAGGAGAAATCCTATTGATTCTAGATAGAATCGGTCCATATTTGGACCTATCGCCCATATGGGCTATATTTTCGATTTTCTTTTTTATCGTTTTATAGAAAATTTTGACACAAGTCCATTTTAACCCATTCGAATTTCGGAACCAAACATTAGTTGGCTTTTAACAAGACTGGTGTAGGGTATTATATAGTCGGCATGCCCGACTTTAACTTTTTTACTCGTTTTTAGTAGTTTTAACCAACATTTTTACAGACTTTTTTCTAGTTATATATCTGTATTTATTCCTTACATTATAACAGGGTTTTGTCGTCGGCTGAGGTAGTCCAGTCGCGTCCAGGGTCTACTTGAGGACCCGTAAACGTTAAGCAAAAACACAATCGATTTTTCCTTTTCAATGTTTATAATTAGGGCAAGGAATTTCATGCACTTAAAAATGGAAAATATGCGCCTAAAATATGCGGCTAAAAAAGAAAAATATGCATTAAAAATATAAGAAATATGCACTAAAAACTATTATTTTTGCAAAAATAATGCAATTTAAAACTTAAAAATATATTTAAGTTAGTTATTTTGCAAACAGACACAGAACTCGAAGATTTTCCATAGGTCAATAAGGTTTTTAAGATTGTTTATTTTGATTAAATCAAAATATAAAAATTAGAATTTTTTATATTTTTTTACAAAATAAAAAATGCTCCTAAAAATTAAAAATATGCACAAATATGTATTAAAAAGCACACAATATGCATTAAAAAGGCACCAAATATGCATTTAAGGTCAAAATATGCAAAAACATGCATTTATGACAAAATATGCAACTACAAATCGATGCCATTTTGTTCTAAATTTGATGATTCGGATAAATATTTAGTCCATATTAGTTTTGGACTATCGATAAAAAACATGCATTTGCATGAAATTCCTTGCCCTATTTATAATATTATCTTTATTAATTAATTAAATTCAAATACAATACATTTCACAAATGGCAACACCTTGTTGATTCACTCGGGTTTATTCGGTTCGGAGAATTATCCGTCGGCAATACGAACTTCGGCTTCAGGTAGTCGTAATCCGACTCGGTTATGCTCGGCAGGTAGTCGTCGTTCGACTCGGTTGGGTGTCGGCAGGTAGTCGTCTTCCGACTCGGTTATGTGCTCGGCAGGTAGTCGTCTTCAGACTCGGGTATAGGTATCCTCGGGTTGGCGACCTCCTCTGCGGTGGAGTCGCATATAATCCCGATCACCTAGGCAGTGGTGATCAATAGAACAGACCGCGAAGGCTGTGATATTAGAACAGACCGCGAAGGCTGTGATATTAGAACAGACCGCGAAGGCTGTGAAATTATTTATGAGACAACCAACCGAAGTCTATGGTCTTTCCAAAAATTAGCTCGTTACTGGCAAAGTATCGGGCTATGGCAGTTAGCTTTTGACCACCCCTTGTGTGTAGCAACTTAAACTACTTATTCGAATTAAAAAACCAACCAACTGAGAATTGTATGAGGCTAAAAAGCAATGCAAAAAAAATATATTAAATAATAAACAATAGTGTGTACTTTGATATACACACGAACTAACATGTATGCAGTATGTAAACAACATACATACTAACCCGTATAGGCAAATATAGGCAGTACCCATATTGCATTCACACTGCGTACAAATAGATATTATTGATATAGTGTGTTCTCACTGCATTAAAATGTACGTATGTAAGTAGCCAAATTAGAGTGGTAATTTGCGACGTCACAACATGCTTACATGCTTTATAAATATGTACAGTAAAACTCGCTTAAGACTAACTCCGGGCAACTAGATTAATTAGTTCGTTGTAAGCGAGGTTCGTATTAGCCGGGGTTAAAATTTAAATTTTGAAATTTCCTTGAAACAACTTTAAAAATTTTATAATTTTTTTATTTGGTTTCCTAAATATATTGTTTGCAACAGAGACATACTTATAATATAGAGATGCAACATCGATAATTTTTTAAACAAACTGTAGATGTCGCTAGTATGTGGGAAATTTTGTCAAAGGATGATTTTATTTTGTAAAATTTTGTCAAGGGAGGATTTTTTTATGTCAAATGAGGTTTTACAGAGTTGTTAGGTAAGGGGATTTGGGCCCAAATTAGAGATTTCGACTTCGTTTTGGGGACAAATTAAAAAATTTATAAATTTTAAAAGATTGAGTTTTAGGCCCAAAATAGGAAGAATTTTGTTATAAATTATATGCGTATTATTTCAAATTAAAGTCGATCAAATTAGGTCTGTTAAAGAATTTCAAAATTTCTACAAAATGTTTGAATTATTGAAAAAATGTTCTCGAAATATTTATAAATCTTGAAATAACGAGAAGCAACCAACCCATTAATTAATCAAAATATTTTCTATTTTCCAAATACTGAAATTGTTACTTGCAAAGGACTCTGAAAAAATAAATTTTGTGTAGGCTCAAAAAGCACCAGGGATTTTAATATAACCTCTTATGTATCTTCTGAATCGTGTAAAATCGACTTATGCAAACTTAATGTTCAAAAGAGTTTACGAGCTCTATTACTTACACCTACTAGATTTACACTTAACCCAAAACTATTAGTTTTTGAAATCTACTCGTATTTACTTGTCAAATTCCATACAAATTTTAGGAAAAAAAAAATTTTTTTTCCATAATGAACTTGGTGTGAAAATTGTGTAGAATTTTTTCTCTCGAAAATTTAATAATTAATTGTGATTTGTCTTTCGTATAATAAATTTTCTTTAGTTTCACAATTTTAGCAAAGATTTGAGGCCTTTAGAGTTCGAGTGAAAACGTAGATATTTCTTCGTAAAATATTCAATTTAATTTAATTTCCTCACTCATTTCTTAATAATTTTCTGAACTTAAGAGCGATGCTAACTTAGCTCCTATTTTTTTTTTCTTTTGAGTTTTTGTTCAAATTAAAATGAATTGGGTATAACATTGGGGATTTAAATATTTAAAATGGGAATAAGCTTAAACTTTTCGGGCAACACTGCTCCCCAATAAAATGAAACAGTATTGCCAGAAAAGACAAAACAGCAGTCAGCGCCATCTGTTGCATTAAAAACCGGTATTGCCATTCATCAGGACCATGGGAGACCCCTGGTTTGCAATATATTTAATAAAAAATGTCTGTGGGTTCAGTTTAAAAATTTTCAGAAAACAAAAAAAAAATATAGAAAAAATTGTCGAGTTTTGTAAAGTTCGTATTAAAAATGGAAAATTATATAGAAATTTGTTTGTGGGACCATCACAAACAGTTCTTTTTAACCGAGTGTTGGTCTTAAGCGAGTTCGTATTAACCGATGTTTTTTATATTGAAATTGTTGCCAAAACTTCGGGACTTCTAAATTAATTCGTATTAACCGAGAATTCATATTACCCGAGTTCGTATTAAGCGAGTTATACTGAAATTAAAACTCTCGAAAATATAATATAGCCACTCATTAAAAAACAAGCCCGTACACTGATAATATTTTTTCCTCAAATTCAACCGAATATATACATTAAAACAATTGAAAAAAATTTAAAAAAAGGACTACCCACTTTTCGTTTAAAACAATTGAATTTTGTCGTTTATTTTTAATTGTTAATTAATTAACTCATGAAGTCGGTAAAAATAATAGATTTTTCGTTTATTTGGAAATTGATTATATTATAACTGATTATTTTTAACAGAAAATTTTGACTGAATATTTTAACTTATACCGAAAGTCCGTATTTTGAGTATTTTGTTTATTGAATGACTGATAGAAAAAGTTAAAAAATATATTTCTTTGAAATTTAACAGCTTATTGAAAAAACTTTACCGATCTACTTTTTAAATCAACTATTGAACTTTTATGGTAAAGTTATTTTGAGTGTACTAATAGTTCAAAATTCTGCTAAGATAGCAAGAAATAGTACCTGTATTTGCGCCTGTGGAAGATTCAATGAAGTTGGGAATCATGGTCTGCTAAATTTAGCTAAACTAAATTTTACACACTGCTAAATGCACAGAATATTTTAGTTAAATTAGCTAAGTAATTTGAGCTAAATTTAACAAAAACTTTACCTGATTTAACTGAAAATTTCTGCTAAAATGTCGCTTACAATTTGGGTTTTTGGACTCTCCGGATCCGTCCTGAGACAGGCCCATATTTATTTTTGGGAGTATAGGTGGCTCATAAAGATTGATAAGTTCATAGTATCCCATTTTTGTCCATTTTGATCTATCTCGCTTAGTTTCCGAGATATAACCAATTTTATGATAACACAATAAAAATAAGAAAACATGTCTATGTGATATTGATGGCAGGGATACAATAATGTAATCATTTGGAAATAATTGTGGTTTAAGTTAGCTGAAAAATTTGTAAAATTAACAAATATATGTAACAAAAAATTAAAATGCAAAGTTAGTTTAAATACGGATGAAAGTAATTGTGATGCTATATTGAATTTATAAAAAATATTAGTTCAATCCTAGATTTTGAGAAAAAAAAATAATAGAGAAATTAGTTCAGTTGAATCAGAACGCGTTTAACAGACTTTTGTAATAACTTTTTTTATGAGTGTAAATAATAGATCTGTGATTTTTGTAGAGTGTTTTTTTAGCAAAATTCTCAAGTTGTTTTTAGAAAGTATATTAATTTTTTCAAGTATTTACAGACTATTCCTAAAGAAATAATGAAGGCAATTTTGGCAATTTTCCATAGAAAATTGTCAAATTTACGACAAATGCTAATTTGGTACTTAAAATATTACGAACTGTGAATGCCATCAATAGAAAAAGTTGCTTTCATTGAATATCAAATAACGTGAAAGAGGCTAGCCATTCAAGTTCAAGGCTACTGAAATCATTTTCAATAACTACAATACAATAAATAATTTTATCACTATTTTCATAAAAACGCCCTTATTTTTGGTTTTTATTTGTTAACAGTTTTATTTATTTGTACACTCAAAAGAATACGTCTGTTGGGTGGACAGAAATTTGATTTTAACACTATTTTTGTTAAATTTAACAAATCTGAATTTAAGTAAAAAATTTGTAAAACTACAGTGTTATCTGTAATTATACTGAGTCGTATTATTTATCCAAATTTAGGGTCTCGGGACCCTCCCCGGGCCTAGACCATATCATGTGAGGGCACTCCAACGGAGCAAAAATTTGCTATATCTCGCTTAGTTTTCGAGATATGGGCCATTTAATGAAGTGGAAATTTTTATTAAAAATTTCCGAGGGTCCAAGGCCCCGGCAAGGTCTATTTTTGGGGTGGTTTCCGAAATATGGGCCATTTTAAAAAATCGGGAGGAACGAAATAGCGCCATTTTTAGAATTTCGGATATATTTTCGGATTTTTTTTTTTGGGTTCTACAAATTATGGAATGTAGACAGACATGACAACCTTTTCTCTGGAGAGGGACGCACCGCCAATTGGTAGCGCATCTACTGGGTAATAACAGTAACATGAAAATATTATATTTTAACAATAAATTTTGTAAAATTTAACGAATGGGTTCTTAAAAATTAGTTTTAAATAATTTTGAAAATTAACACTCAAAATTATTTAAAGTACTGAGGAGTTTTAGTATTGTGTTAAATGAAGATAACTAAAATCTTTGCTTAAATCAGTGTTTCATATATATTCATATATTCATAGACATATTATTTTAAGTGTATCTATATAAATTTTCTATGTATAATTACAGATGTATCTTTAATACCAGCATATTTGTTAAGCCTAGCAATTTATACCGTACCCTTTATGGTCATACAATCGTTTATGGGACAATTTTCAAGCAGTGGATTTATATCAGCATTTCGTTTATCACCATTATTTAAGGGTAAATGATAGCATAACAATTAAATCCATCATTGTTTCAACAACATAAATATTTTTTATATTAACCTAGGTATTGGCTATGTTACATTAGCTTTAAATATCTGTGTACTGACCTATTACAGTATTTTTGCTATGGTCCCACTTTTATACATGTTTGTCTCAATGCAACCAACTTTGCCATGGAGTTGTGAAGGTTTCAAGAAATGGGCACATAATTTAACAGATGACGAAGAGATTAATGTGAGTATAATTTTTTTAGGGCCTAATGTTGCCATTTTTTTATAATTTAAAAAACAACAGCCGCACAGTTCCAAAATCTTTGGAACAATTTTTGGATTCAGTTCATTTATGTTTTGAGCCATCAAGTATTGCATGTCTCGTTAACTCAGTGAGTTCATCTGCCAATCTAACGGCCAAGTTTCAAATCTCGGTGGGACCAAAAAAAATATATATATGAATTCTTTAAATTTTACTTTATTGGTTTTGCCAGCCAACGTTGAAAATTATGTTGTCTAATGATTTTATCATTTTGAGAATGGAAAAGCAAGAAGAAATTTGTAACCTATTATGGCCTATAGGCTAGGTTATTGTAATAAATAAAGAAATTAAATTAAAAAAAGCACTTTTTGTCAGCACTTGTACCAATTTTTTCTTTGCACTTGTACCAACTTTGATTACATTTGACGATGTTTTCACTACAAGCATGATATAAAATGACTTACAAGAACAATAACACTTACTGCATTTGCTCTTGTTTTGGTAAATATCTTCATGCCCACTTGCTAAAAAAAAATACGATAAAATTAAAAAACGTCGAAATTTGAAAAACATTAAAATTATAAAAAAAAATCCATTTTAATTTAGAAAACACCAAAATTAAAATATCACTAAATTAAAAAAAAAAATCATTAAATTGATGAAATTTAGAAAAATTACTAAAATCACTCACAATGGTATTTTGCACACAATGCAAAAAAGTACAGTTTACATCGTCATAACTACTCAAGGCTGAGAAAATGCAAATAAAAGTCTGAGCTTTTTTCGACCGTGTGCAAATGGCTATCCTGAATAATAAAAAAACGCTGAAATTAGAAAAAAAAAAAATAAAAAAATCACTTCCATTAAAAAAAAATTATGAAAGAAACGTTAAAATTTAAAAAAAATTCCAAAACTTAATAAAACCAATAAAATTTATTCATTTTTTTTTATTTATTAATTTATTTTTCTTCATCAGGATACTCTCCTGACAAATACTTCACAGGGTTTTGGCAAATTTTAAAAAATTTCCAAAACTGGATAAAATCACAAAAATTAAAAAAAAAATAGACTAAATGAAAAAATAAATCCCCAAGAAATCAATGGAATTGATAAAAATTTAAAAAAATATGTTAAAATAATTTAAAAGGAAATTTGATTCTTAATATATGATGTCAAATCGAACGAAATACATTAATTTATCAAAACGCCATAATTTAAGAAATCATTTAAGTTCTAAAAAATCCCTTATATATAAAAACGCCCAAATTTAAAAAAAAAACACCAAAATTAAAAAAAAAACACCAAAATTTTAAATATCACTAAGATTTAAAAAATCGCTAAAATTGAACAGATGGATTTTATCAAGAAGGTCGATATAATTGATTAAAGAAAACTGAATAAAATCAGTAAAATATTAAAATATTTTAAAATGATGATAGTACTTGGTAGTACTTGAAAATGCATTAATTGTCAACCATTGGTTCTAGAAAAGTTTTTTCTCTATTGGTTGTAAAACAAAATTGTGAATTCTATTTGGAATTTGTCATATTTGATCTTAATAATACTCATTGTAACAATCTTCAGATCAACAAGAAAAACTACGATAAAATAAAATGGCCAAAATTTAGTAAAGTCAAAAATATTAAAAATCGATAAAAATAAAATTTTACCTAAGCGATTTTTATATATATTTTTTCACAGATGGGTTTTAATTACCTCCTTGCGCCAAAATCGATTTTCTATTTATGTCCTTTAGTTTTGGAGAAGCGGGCGCTATTCCCAATAAAAGTCCTTTTCTCTCTAAGATGCTAAGTTTTCAAGAAAAAAGCAATTTTAAAATCTAGCCATATAAATAAATTGAATTTTGGTCTCGGTCTCAGTAAATTGGGGGCGGGTTTTGACCAGCTGCAAAAATTTTTCCTTTAGTGCTTTTAGTTTTGAGATATGGACTATTAAAACTTTCTTTAAGCGATTTTTGTATTTATTTTTTCACATATGGCTCGTTAAGAGCCGAAACCGTTGTCAGTTTCTAAGTATTTAATTTTCGTGATACGGACGATAATGTTTGCACCAGAATTTCAGCGATTTTTGAAATGTTGGCAATTTTATTGCAATTGCGGCGATTTTAGTTTATTAATTTAGCGTTTTTTTTTTTAATCTCTATTATAATTTTTTTTTTTTTTGAATATTGAGTTTATTTTAATTTTCAAATTTAGGTATTTATTTTTTAATTTAACCATTTTGTTTATTTTGGCGATATTTTTCCATATTGTCCATTTTTCACCACTCCAACGATTTTTTTCAGTTTTAGCGTTTTTTTTTTTAATTTGGTGATGTTTCTTAATTCTTAGCGTTTTTTATTTTTGGCAATTTTTCCCCATCTTTTGTTTTATGTGATTTTCAGCCATTTTAGCATTAAATTTTTATAAATTCTTGTAGTTTATTTAACCTTCTTTTTCAATTTTAACTGCACAATTTTCTTGAGCTTAAGATTTTGTTTTTTATATATAAAAAGTTTTTTATTTCAATATTTCGCTACTCCAATGTGTAGCATCTTCAGGAAATAACAATTAAGTTAAAAAATTATAAGCAATTTGAAAGTTTGAAAAAATTTGTTTATAATTTTTTAACTTAATTGTTTCCTGAAGATGCTACACATTGGAGTAGCGAAATGTTGAAATAAAAAACTTTTTATATATAAAAAACAAAACCTTAAGCTCAAGAAAATTGTGCAGTTAAAATTAAATTTTTATTTTTAATTTTGAAATTCACTGCAAATATTTACCGAAACAACTGTAAAAACTGTAAATTTTATGATAATTCATGTACACTCAGAGAATTATGTTCATAAAAATTACTGCAATTGTAGTTAATTTAACTGCAAAATCAGTTATTATAACTTTTTAAACTGCAGATGCATTAAATTTTACCGGAAATAATTTTCTTATTGTAGCAAAAACTAGTATAATTAGATGAGATTTGATATCTCGTAAGTTGTTCTTGTAAGTAGTACAAACAAATGAACATTGTTTTAATTTATTTTGTGGTTTATTTTATTAACAGTCAAAAACAAATGAAAACAAAAGTTTAATTTAATGAAATTTTAGAGGTTCTGTTTTCAAGTGTGAAATTGAATTTGTTTTTAAATATATTTGTTGCGGCCTTTTCCCACATAATATTCTAACAAGGAATGTACACCAAGTGGTACACGCAGATTTGAATAAGCTCGGATATGTGATAGAGAATAAAAATATTTTTTTCTTTTTCTTATGTGCAACCGCAAAGGTTTAGGGGTTAAAAAGTGGGGTCAAAAATTACCTAATTTTTAATTTTTTCGGTTTCATATTTTATATTTGTTCCAAAGTATCGTAACTATGGGAAAATTTGGAGTCAAACGAAAGGTTTTAAATAGTTTTGTATGGGAATGTATACAGGGTTAAGGATCAAATTCACATATATTAATCCCAATAATATTTAAGTGAGAGGGTGTTTCGGCTTTATTCATATTCGGCTTACTTCGGGTTTGAGACGAATTTTCCCGAGGTCTATATTGTTAAAGATTTGGGACTACTCTGACTACTTAACATAGGCAATATAGGTATCAAACTTTTTCTTTTTGAGAGTACATTCCCGTTATGTAAAAATAGTTTTAAATATCATAAATTTCAGACATGTCGCCATACAAAAAATCAAATTTGTAAATCCAAAATAAAAATACTTTAAAATCAAATTAAAGTTTTTAGATTGTATTCAAAAGCAAAATCTTAAAGATCCTCAATAAGAAACTTTAAATTAAAACGAGTAAAAAGGTTAGAGTCGGGCATGCCGACTATACAATACCCTACACCAGTCTGGGTAAAAGCCAACTAATGTTTGGATCCGAAATTCGAAAGCGTTAAAATGGGACTTGTGTCAAAATTTTCTATAATGTGAGTCAGCGAACCAAATTTCATTAAAATATCTTCATATTTGCGACCTGCAGTGTGTAACCAAGCCAATTTTGGGGGGACCCTTATATGGGCACTAGGTCTAAACATGGACCGGTGTTAACCAAAATTAATAGGCTTCGTCCTTGGGCCAACGTAGGTCTGTGTACCAAATTTCATCAAAATATCTTAATATTTGCGACCTGCAGCGTATAAACCATATAATTTTAGTAGAACCCTTATATGGGCACTAGGTCTAAACATGGACCGATGTTCACCAAAATCAATAGGCTTCGTCCTTGGGCCAACGTAGGTCTGTGTACTAAATTTATCTTAATATTTGCGACCTGCAGCGTATAAACCATATAATTTTAGTAGAATTTAGTAGGCGTCGTCCTTGGGCCAATATAAGTCGGTGTACCAAGATTCATCAAAATATCTTAATATTTGCGACCTGTAGAGTGCGCACAAGAATGCATGGACAGACAGCCAGACGGACGGACGGACAGACGGACATCGTTAAAACGAAATAAAAAAAAATTCTAAGCCGATCGGTATACTATAAGGTGGGTCTAGGACCAATATTTTTTGGTGTTACAAACATCAGCACAAACTTATAATACCCTGACCACATAGTGGTGTAGGGTATAAATATATTCCCTTACTATAAAAGGGTATTTAAAATTTAAAGTCGACTTTATTTTTAATCATACAAAATTTTTTATATTTTCAAACATTTTGATTAGTTGTAAATAAATTAACCAATTAGAATGCTCCAAAAATAAACCAAGTCATGGCATACTGCCACCCAATATTTTAACTAAAGTCAAACATTTTTAAAAATTTAGATAGTAAGGGCGATAGAATTCTTATAAATGTCTTCAGAGTTTTCCACAACGATCCTCTCATTTTAGTAAAGAAGAAACGAGGAAATTATGCAGTTTTTTTTTTTAATTATTTTTGTAAAACTTAAAATAATACGTCAGTAGAAAAATCTGTCAAATCGATTTGATTAATTGGTAACAAATTTTTAGTTGAAACACTGATTTAAGCAATGATTTGAGTTATCTTCATTTAACACAATACTGAAAATCCTTAGTACTTTAACTAATTTTGAGTGTTAATTTTCAAAATTATTTATAACTAATTTTTAAGAACCCATTCGTTAAATTTTACAAAATTTGATGTTAAAATATAATATTTTCATGTTACTATTATTACCCGGTAGATGGCGCCACCAATGTATCCGAAGTTTTAAAGATGGCACTATTTTTCCCTCTCCCGGTTTTTTAAAAGAGAGAAAGAGCAAAATTGATGAAAATTTCGACTACCCCTAACCGGGGGTTATCTCTATCCAAAAATTGACCTTGGCGGGGCCTTAGACCCTCGGAAATTTTTAATAAACATTTTCAACTTCATAAAATGGCCCATATCTCGAAAACTAAGCGAGATAGAGCAAAACGGACAAAAGGTTTGCTCCACTTAAGTGGAGCCCTCACGTGATATGGACTAGGCCCGGGGAGAGTCTCGAGACCCTAAATTTGGATAAATTTTACGACTCAGTATAATTACATATAAAACTGTAGTTTTACAAATTTTTTATTTAAATTTAGATTTGTTAAATTTAACAAAAGAATTTGTTAAAATCAACAAATTTTATTTTAAGCCAAAAAAACAGGAATAAATTTTGTTAAAGTAACAAATTTTTCTGTCCAGCCAACAGACGTATTATTTTGAGTGTAGCCTTAAATTAAAAATTAAGGCCATTCAAAACGTCAACGATATCTTTTATTTCTTGAAAATATATAAATATATTCAGAAATGATAAAAACTCCATTAAAATTTATAAAATTTAAACTTATTTTAGCTTTGCAATATAAAACAAGGAAATGATACCGAGGACAAAGCTTCAAATGATACACATTATCATTTTATTAATCATCATGTGCCATCCGTAATGTATTTTAAGTGAGTGAATAATATTTATTTGAAATTATTTTTTATTTTAACAATTCCTTATTCGTATAGAACCATCTTTAATGACCTCAGTATGTTTAGTTATGAGGATGTTGAATATTCAATGTCTTGGCAATTGATTTTGTGCGCCATAATAGTTTGGGCCATAGTAGCAGTGATAATTTATAAATTTTTCAATACGGAAAAGGTAAGAAAAATATCTTAGACTAACATAGTTGGCATTTTTTTTTTTGATGTGGCATTTTTAACTATTTTCACTTATTTTTCTTTTAGTTTGGTGAATTGATTCGTTATTCGGTTTGGACTCTAAGCGGTTTAGCACTATTATTTGTAATACGTTTTAGTTTCTTACCCGGGGCCGGTAACGTTTATCGTCATGTATTTACACCCAGTTGGATACAAGTTCTTCTTGGTTTCACTATGATACCTATTTATGGTTTATCGGCTTTTGGCCCTGGTTGGGGTCTGTTTATTACACTCTCCAGTTTTAATAAATTTAAAACAAATATTATACGATCTAGTTGGATTATTGGCGTTGGACAACTATTTATAATACTTACCTTAAATTTGTTGATTCATTTTACGGAGAGATTTTTTAATGGTAAAGTTTTTTTCAATTAAAATGGTTTTGTTTATTTCCAAAATGCGAAATATTAAAATATTGAAATATTAATTTTGATATGAAAATATTGGCCCTTACTATAAAAGAGTATTTTAAATTTAAAGTCGACTTTATTTTTAATTATACGGTTTTGTTTATTATGTGTATAAAAACCCTACAAAAGTTTTTATATTTTCAAACATTTTGATTGGTTGAAAATAAATTAACCAATCAGAATGCTCCAAAAATAAACCAAGTCAAGGCATACTGCCACCTTATATTTTAATTAAAGTCGACTTTAACTAAAATATACATTTAAATGGTCTAATTCATAAACTTCTACAGCAGTCTTATTGCAGGATTTTAAGCTAATTTGTGAAAAACAGTATTCATATTTGCTTAATAACGAAAAAAATAATATAGGTTTATAGTTGATACTCATTAACTTTAAACCTCTTATAAAGTTTGGAGTGAGGAAGCCACCATTTAATTGTTAATTATTTCATTTTCAGGCATAAAATGATTTATTAAAGCCATCCCATCCCTAGAATGTGTGGCTTCCAACAACTTGCATCCATCAAACTGAAAAAAGCTACAACAATTGCGTAGCCAATGACGTTTTTCGACAAAATTTCCAAAAAAATGTGAAAATAAAATTAAAAAGAAAAAACAAAACAATAGTGATGTACATACTGTCAAAACATTATTCGAAATTCGATTACTTTTGTATGCTTCGAATAATATGTTCTAAAAAATTACTTTTTTACACCCATTTCCATTGATTTGCTTTATAAATAAAAAAACATATTTTTAATGGCTTTTAAGTTTATCTTAGCACATCATTAGTTCTCTAATTTAAAAGAATACATTTTCACTTCCGATAACCGAGTCAATCGTTTACTAAATTTGTACATCACTTACGACTTATTTGGGAGAAGAGAGAAAATAAACAATAGTGTTGCCAGTATCAAATTGAAAAATTAATTTATAGTTAAAATACGATTATGAATCAAGATTTCTAATAACTCTTTATTAAGCGAAATATGTACTTTAACTATAGTAAGCTTCAAATACCAAATAATTTTTTTTTTATGAATTAGCGCATTAGTTAGTAAGGGCGATTAATTTTAACTAGCATCATAATTATTTTAATAAGATTCATACTTAATTCAAAAACTTTCGTAAAAATAATATATTAAATCAAATACGTTAAAATAATCAATTTAACTATGTATTTTTCGCTGTGTAATGCTTAATTACCATCTAATTTGCAGAAGTAACAGATGGAAATTATTATTCACAAGTGGAACATGTTTGGACTTTATATTTATCCAGTGGCAGTGTTATGGCCCACATGGGATGGGCTAACTTATGGTCAATATTATTTTATTTTATGTTGTTTTTGGCAGCAACGACTTTAATTGTAAGTTTAAGTAAATCAGTTATTTTTCAAAACTCAATAGTCACTAATTATCAGTGAAAAGTATTTTCATAAAGTCTTAAAAGTTTAAGGGCCAGTTTTAAAGCCAGAATTAAGAACGATTTTTGTTTTAAATATTTTTTTACTTTGAAAATTTCTTAATTTTCACAATAAAACTGGCCATAAAAATTGTATTACTTACTAAAAATCTTGGTTGTTTACAGATCATCCAATTATATTCCGTTTTAACTACAATTTTTGATGAGTTTGTCCATTTGAGAGAACGTAAGGAAGAAGTCTGTATGGGTCTTGTCGGCATTATGGCTGCGTGTTCTTTATATTTTACCTCAAATGTAAGTCTTACCTTAATTATTCATAGCAACTGACCCTCTAAAGCAATGGATCACTATCGAGGGTTTGGGGGCCCCCTTGCGCCATTGCAGATGAACCATTGACAGTTGAATATACGTGGGTAACTATTTAATTTGTGAGCCTTGGGCACTTTAGCACTTTTTAGGCTCCGGCTGATATTTCCACTAAAAAGCTTAACATTTTTGACCATAACCTTGCTTAGAACTTTTTGTCATTTGAGCATTATTTGTCTTGTTTACAAAAAAGTGAAAGTGTGTCAGCAAAAAAATGGAATTAACACGTCAAAATTTTCGAGCAATGATTTATTACGATTTTCGATGTGGATTACATATCTGTACCTGTAAGGACGATTATTATTATTGATTTTGGTTAAAATCGGTTAATATTTAGACCTAGTGCCCATATAAGGGTCCCCCAAAATTGGATTTGTTACACGCTGCAAGTCGTAAATACGAAGATATTTCAATTAAATTTGGTTCGCTGACTCACATGGCCCCAAGGAGAAAGCCTATTGATTCTAGATAGGATCGGTCCATATTTGGACCTATCGCTTATATGGGCTATATTTCCGATTTTTTCTTCTTTTATCATTTTATAGAACATTTTGACACAAGCCTATTTTAACCCATTCGAATTTCGGATCCAAACATTAGTTGGCTTTTAACCAGACTGGTGTAGAGTATTATTTTTTATCTAAAAATTTTCCAAATAAAAAGCTTAAAAAATTGCGAAATAAAATATTAAAAAAAATGTTTTTAACTAATAGAAAAATCTAAATTTAAATTTCAACAATGGTCGCACAAAAATCAGCAAAGGGCCGCATTTGACCACCCTTGTCAACACTCAGTCAAATCAAAATCATTTATTATTTACTGCAATAATACAAAACTGGCGGGTCCTGAGAGATTCATTTTTGTAAAACTGCCAATGCAAAGCAATTTAAACATCCTCTTTTTTTGTAAATAAATTCTGTTTTTGCTCTATTGTAATTAGTGCGACTATTGGCATTAGTGAGACTTCGTAAGCATTGGTAGGACAAATTCTAATAACAAAATGTCAGTAGCAATAAATGCCAATGAAAAAATGATCTAGGCCAATTATATTTGGTAGTTACAAACAACAGCACAAACTCAATAAAACCAAATTATGATTTTCTTCGGTATTCGGTCTAATAGTACAAATATGGCGAATATGCGTAATACCAACGTGACCAAAGGTTCGGGAAATCTGCAAACAAAATTATTTAAAAAAATTTAATTTACCACCCTCCAAAAAAATAGCTGGATCGGCCGGCGCCTGGTTAAAGTAATGTATGCAATTTATTATTTCTCATTTTAGCATGGCGTAACATATTTCGCTGCTCTGTCAATGGATACAAATATAACACATACCGCCATTAATTTACTATTAATCTTAGTTGTTTTATGGATATATGGTCGTATTCGATTTCAACGAGATATTGAGTTTATGATAAATGAAAGATTTTCAACATGGAAAATTAATATACTAAGATTTGTGGCACCCTTGGGTATGGTGATGATCCTGGTAAGTAAATATAGTTGTATTTAGTTAATATGTGTTTATATTTTACCAACTCAATTCTTAATATCCTTGGTGGTTGTTTCAGTTTTGTATGAATTACCTTCTTAAACTCCTTCAAGTTATTTCCCCTCTGTTCTCTTCTTTTATTATTTTTTCGATCCCTTTTACTTTTAAATTTAAATAGATTCATTGCATCGTTCCTTTTCTTTCCCTGTATTTATTTTATCAATAGACCATTGTTATTGAAATATCTGGATATGAGCATTATGTGACTTC
The DNA here is from genome assembly GCA_949987735.1 of Leucophora obtusa. Classification (NCBI taxonomy): domain Eukaryota; kingdom Metazoa; phylum Arthropoda; class Insecta; order Diptera; family Anthomyiidae; genus Leucophora; species Leucophora obtusa. The sequence continues at coordinate 124,279,062 of OX465298.1, forward strand.
TGTACTCATAGATCTGTATGCCATACTTGCGATTTTAGTACCATGGCTATGTATACCCGGCTATGCTATATATTGCATGTTACAAACTATGGGCCCTTTAAAAACTCGTTTTTCAAGATGTTGTCGTCCCACAGATTGGTATCCGGTAGAAGCTGCAGAAAGGCAAAAATACGAAGAAGCTATGGGAAATGCGGATGTAACCCATACGCTAAGTGAAGTTAAAGAAGAAGAAAATTTATGACTTAAATCTATTTTCTGTTAATGTTAATACATATGTACATATCCCCCCAGTACTCTTTATACTTAATTTATTCTCTAATAAAATTTATACTAAATAAAGTCAGAAGCAGAATATAATTTAATTTAACTTTTCTAATGCGGTTTGAACTTTGAACTCGGTTTTCCAAATTTCCCCAACACTTTACAATTTTGGACAAATTCCTAAATAAATTACAATTCAAATCGCATAATCGTTGTTGATTTGTGTGTTCCAATATTTTTTTTTTTTTTAATTTTTTCCCTGAAAGTCTATTTTAATTATCCTTGGTCTCAATATCAATTTAGAAAATTTTAAAATTTTAACATTTCTTTTAATATTTTCTTTTTAGTTTGTAACCATTTATTTGGCATGCTATGAACACTCGTACTCTGGTACTATGATGGCGCTATATGCCTGCATTTTCATTCTATTACCTTGGTTATTCATACCGGGTTATGCAACACGTTATATGCTTCAAGGTATGGGTTCTATTAAAATGCGTTTTCAACGTTGTTGTCGACCCACCGATTGGTATCCAGTGGAAACTGAAGAACGGCAACGCTATGAAGAGGCAATGGGTACAGTGGATACAACACATCAACTTCATGAGATTTCAGAACAAGTTTTATAAGAATTAGTAAAAAACCTAGTTAAATAATATTTATAGTCTATTTTTAGAATAATAATTTAACTGTTTCCTTGTGTTATTAAAAATTTTGTAATTTGGAACTTTTTTGTTTAATTTTAATAAAAGATAAAGATAGTTGATAATCATCGGCTCGGTATTTTCCGAGTAACATAAGCGAAGAACTTGGAGTTTTCTCTTTCAAATTTAGAAAATTCTATAAGAAATTCAAATATTTCATTTTTTTTTTTAATTAAGAAAGAGTCTCGTGATAAAGTGCAGACGTAAATTGTGATTAATTTCTAAAACAGAAAATCAAAAATCCTTAAATCTAAAACAATAACAATCGGTAAAATAATATTCTAACATACTTGTGTGTTTTAATCAACAACAAAACTATTACTTTTTATTAAAAGTAAAAACTAAGGGATTAGTACTCTGCCTTGCTAATCCTCTGCTCTAACAGCAGAATGTCTAGTGGCAACGAAAATAGTGAAGACGACGAAGCTGTCTGGCAAACAGTTTCTGATAATAAAACAAGAAAACGGCGGTTAATAAAATCACCAGAAATTTTTAAACATAGAAGCAAAGCTTTGAAAAATGTTAATTCTAATAACAACAATAGTGATTTACCAAGTACTAGCAACAACCAGTTTGCTGGACTTGATGTAGACAGTGTTACCTATATTTTTTTAGAAAAACTGTAAATAAAAACTGTTTCTTTATAGAAAAACTGTTTTTGGAAAAAAATTTAAAAAATCAGAAGAAATTCTGGGATCCCGAAGTATCCTGGGACTAAAATATTATTCTAGGGTATCAATTTTCAAAATATCGAGATTTGATAATTTAATTGCCTTTGACATTTATAGTAATCGACTTTTTACATAGCCTCCTAATAAAACTTTTTTTTAAGATATTTGTTATCCCAGGTCCGAATCTAAAGTTAAAAAAAAGTTTATCGAATCACCCTTCCGAGATTAACCCCTGACTTAGGATAGAATACTTTACTGATCAATGTGGTACTTCAAAATATTCTTTATTGATTTGCATTCCACATAAAATTGACTTTCATTTGATTGTCGGGAATTGTTTGTTTGCAAAAATTAAGTTTTTTGGAATTGTCCTTGATCATAATTGAAAAAATAGTAGTAATTTGTTATCCAGAATTGGCAAATATTTATTTAAAAAAAATAAAAAATCAATTTTGGCCTTTTTTGATGAGACATTGTTTTAATTTTTTCAAAAAATATAAATTTCTAAATTATCCTTCATTTAGAAATGATCTGAAAAGTTCGGCTAAAAAATGTCAGTCGGGTCTATGGCGTATCAGATATGACTTAGACAATTTTATTCCGTGCTAATTTTTTAAGAAATTTGTTATAAAAGTGTTTTGTTTTTCCAGTAAGCATATTTTGTAGTTTTATATTGGCATTTTTAAATTTATTTATGTTTCGATTTGTACCTAATTTTTGACAATATGAAAGTTTTATTGTAGTTTTGGGTCATAATAACCACTTTATAAGTTTATAAATGGCTTATAAGACAAATATTTTATACAAAATTCATTTTATAAACGTGTTATAAAGTTTTCAAATTATTATGCATAATCACTTTTATATTTTAATTCTTAAGTTTTAGGGAAAAAGACAAATGTGCCGATCTAATATGAAAAAACTGTAAAAAAAAATCCATGAATTTAAAAAAAAACTGTTTTTTACATGAAAAAACTGTTAGGCATCCCAAAAAACTGTAAAAAAAACAGTTAAAACCGGCTATATGGCAACACTGGATGTAGGTAATTATAATGAGTGTAGGCCCAGAATAAGAGAGCAGCGATTTTTTCCATACATTTTGACATTTAAAAATCGCTGGGCGTAGCTGTTGTGAGAGAGAATCTATTTTATTTTAAAGGCTCAATTAGACGTGCCATAACCATAACCATATAAAACAGCTGTTCAAACCAATCTTATGGGCTACAATGTATACGATTATTGGTGACATGCCATAACGCCATAACCGTAACCATAGAAACCAATTGAATTTTGGTTGTCTGCTATGGCGTTATGGTTACGGCTATGGCGTTATGGCACGTCTAATTTAACCTTAATGGTGGATTTTGTTATTCTCCCATTTTTTCTTTCTCATACTCTCATCAATGTTGTCAACGCTATTGTTATTTTTGCTGGTGTTGACTACATTTTGTAATATCAAAGAGTACAGCTAACAAAGGACGTCAATGGCTCTTCTGACTCTTTTTCTATTTTTTTGCAAAAAAATATAAACTTTTTAAATTATTAAAGATTTTTGTATTCTTTATTGAACTTAGATATTGAACATTATTAGTAGCTCGTTAGTTCATCGTTTAGTATTGTATATTATGTTTGCAGTAAACAAAGAGACATATGAGTGGCATGAAGTCTCCTTGTTATATATAATACATACTCAATTATGTCGCTGCCGCTGTACGTCGTTATTTCGGGCGCCATTTTTCTCAGAACGTAAATCGCTAGCCTCTGCGCTCTTATTCTGGGCCTACACTGATATGGATGAAACCAACGACAATACAGACTAAAGACAAACCAATCGTCTCTACCTCTGTTTAGAAGTCTCTTTAATTTTATATGTCAACTGCAGTGCTGCCATTTCAGTGCTTTTCGGGTATTTTTTGGTGCTTTTTTCCTTCCCGTACCCGGTGATTTTTTACAAATACCCGTTTATAAAAAGCGGGTATTTACAGTGCTTTTTCAAATTTCTGGCAGTGCTTTGTGTACAGTTTATATTTTTGGTATTTGTTCTCCTTTTTTTGAATTTTTCTTGAATTTTCTGTCAAAGTTGAAAAAATAATACGAAATATACAAAAAATACATTTTTTCACAATGTTTGTAGTACAATTTTAAATAACAACTTCGTTATATTTAAACTTCAAAATTTTGAAATAGTAGTTTGGTGCTTTTTTACCCCTTTTTTGGTCATTTTTTGAATCTTTTTTACACGATTTTACAAAGCTAAAATGTGTTTTTAAAATCTTGACTTAAATTTTTCAAAAAATTATTATCGTGCTTTTTTACCCCATTTTTGGTAAATTTTTACCGTTTTTACCCGTTTTCAAAATGCTCACGGTGCTTTCCTGCCTTCAAGAGTTGGCAACACTGGTCAACTGGTTTTAAGAGAAACAGTTTTTAATGTTTTTTTCAATGCGTATTTTTTAATATTAATAATACACAAAATTTTGTGCTAATTATACAAAACTAATGCAGAGAACATATCAAACAACGCAAGTGCACTTTACAATTTAATTAAAATTGCTTAAAAATAATTAATTAAAAACACCACACTTTTCATGTTTTTTGTTATTTTACACCAGTGTTGCCACCAAAAAAACAAAAAATTACACAGATGTAGATCAAAAATTATCCAAAACCTTCTGCAAAAGCAAATCCAGTCGAATTTCTCAGAAAATATTATAACCAGGGCAAGTTTAAAATGGCACAAAAAAGGTTGGAATTGGCAGGCAAAATGGCATGAAAAAGTAGTCAAATTAGCACAAAAAACGCACGCTTATTCCAAAAATTTTAAAGTATAATAGTTGAATTAAGTGTTTTTCTGAATGTTTTTAATAAAAATATAATAATGAAGGAATTTACCGTTGAACTGCTAAAGTGCATTCGCCGTATATTATTTTTGAGTTAAAAAAAAAAATTGAAATTTTATTAAAGCCCGATTACTGAATGTTCAGTTAGCTACTAACTGGGACTTTAACTGACACATTTATTGTTGTTTCTCATATAAAATTTGAATTTAACTGTTGGCTAAATTTTCATTGGATATTAAGTAATCGGGCCTAAATATCGTTTTTTTGTAAATTTTTTCAAAAAAATTATTTACAAAGATTGAGTTTTTACTGAATTTTATAGCATTTTTTTAATGAAAAGTCTAAAAAAATAGACAAAATGGCTTTTTTTGGCAAGGATTTGTAAAAATGACATTTTTACAAAATAAGTGAAAAATGGCAAAAATGGCATTTAATGGCAAATGCCAAAAAAAACTTGCCCTGATTATAACAAATAATTCTATTAACTAAAGGGAATTTCACTGCAATATCTTTTTCAGGATTAAAATAGCGTGCTTTTAAATTTGAATATTAAAAAATGGTATTTTATCCATATTAAAAGTTTCTTTCAGAACAAAGTATTTTTGTTTTTCAGAAAAGCTACTTCATTCAGATGCATTGCATGCAAAAATATACTCCTCAAAATTTAACCATTTATATTTAAATTAAACCATTTTTCTCTGAGTACAAAGCTGGAATTTTGAAAAAAAAAGCTGAAGTAGATCCTCCAAGGCGTCCGTAATGTAATGGCATAAGCCCTGTTCAACCCTACACTCATAAAAGAAGTCCGTACAAATAGGTGAAAATTGTGCTGGAGCAAATACATATACTATTTCCTGTTATTTTAGCAGGATTTTTACCTATTTGTACTGACTTTTTTAGAGAAAATAACAGAAAAATTAGTTCAATTTAATCAGAACGCCTTTAACAGACTTTGTACTAACTTTTTTTTTAATAGTGTAGCTTTAAATGTTAAATCTTTATGTTAATGGTAGCAAGACATGAAATTTCTTTGCAGTAAGTGTATCAACAAATTTTCTTTTAAAAAATAAAAATATAATTTTTTTTCAAAAATTTCATACGATTCTGTTGAAATCTAAAACATGTTAAGTAGATTTACAGAATTCTAAAATATTCTGATTCTGGTCCACTTTGCTGCGTTAGCAAAATGTTTGTCTGGTCAAAGCCCAGTATCATAATAACTACAGCAAAAAAAATTTCAGACATTAGAAAGTCACAATCATAACAAACTCAAACTTTCCCACTCTTTCGCTGAATTTTTAAATGTTCTTGCAAACCAAGAAAATTTTTAAAAGAACCTTGATAATTATTTTAGTAAAAAATAAACAAAAGGTGGTGCTTTAAACAAAACAAAAAAATAGATAACACCATTTTTGATTTCTTCTAAATTGGGTTTTGTGTTGAAAAAATCTACAAAAGAAATTCACCAGAAAATGGAGATTTGTGGTAAATGTTTCACTGACAAACTCGTTTCGTCTAAATATCGACTAATTTTTATTAATTTATTAAAAATTTACGTACATTTCTATAAAAAGTGAAATTACACAAAAACTACACAAAAATGTCATTATTAAAAAAGTATCCAACGAATGTGTAAACAGTCCCGTTTTTGAATAATTATTCAAAAAGTGGCAACACTGTTTTACATTGAAACTCTCTTAAAACCAGTTCAGCTTTTCAGATGAGAGCCGTGGATAGTGCCTGATGAAACTAATGTTAATGATGATATTGATAATAATGATAATGATGATAACGTTAATAATGAAGCTTCTGAAGCAAAACCACCACCACCAATAATAATTCCTGATGTGTCTAAATAAAAGTGATGATAAATAACTTTAATAAACTAATAAATCCTGAAGATTTTTCCTATAAATCTATGAGAGATGGTCAGGTAAGACTGATGATTAAAAATGTAAAATCATATAGGGTGTTAGTCAAATATATTGATGATAAAAAAATCTTATTTCACACCTACACTCAAAAAAAAAAGTCAGTAAAGTCAGCAAAAAATGTTGCTGTGTCAGCAAATTTTTAGTCAGGTGCGTGCTGGCAAAAAAGTTGGTAATTTCAGCAAAAGGTTTGCTGAAAATCACCGAGCTGATTTTTACCAAAAAAAATAGTAATCTTCAGCAAAAGTTTTGCTAACATTTAGTCGACTGCAAATGAAAAAAATCCTTGCTAAAATCACTAAACTTTTTGCTGAATATTACTAGACTGAAAAAAACTCAAAAAACTTGTAGCGAAGTTTTACTTTAGTTAATTTATTTGCTGAAAATTTAAATATAGAATATGTGTAGAGTTATTTTTCTTTTTTTGTCATTTCCGTTTCCAGACAAGCTGCGACATCAAGATGTGGATGTCTATCTGGTTGTCGTCCACGCTATGCCTGCGGTTATCAGCACAATTTTTGTAGCAAAATAAATTAGTAAAACATTAGTTCAAAATTAGTTTAGTGCTAAAAAAATATAACTAAATTTTTTGCTGAAAACGGAATTTCAGCAAAAAAATTGCTGAAAACTAGTACACTTGATATACAAGAAGTTTTACTTATTTTTTTGAGTGTACCAACTCAAGCAAGAGAGAGCCTACAGAGTTTCAGCGATTAAAGAAGAAATTCAAAGTCTTGGGCATCAAGTCCGGAACGTGATATATATTAAAAGTAGAGTAACCAAGCAACCGATGTCTATGTTTTACATTGACTTAGAGCCAAATCAAAACAACAAGAGGATTTATGAAGTCAGATATCTTCTCAGTGCAGTTGTAAAAGTGGAACCCCCTATAAAAATAAATGAAATTGTCCAATGTTATAGATGCCAGCTGTTTGGTCACTCAAAAAAATATTGTAGGAAACTGTTTAATTGTGTAAAGTGTGGATTAAATCATCCAACTGATAATTACCCTACACCAGATAACACTCCTCCGCAGTGTGTCAATTGTCTGCAACGTCATACAGCAAACTATAAGGGATGTGGTGTTTATAGAGATATATTGAAAAAAAAAAATGCCTATCGTAGACAACATAGAAATACACCTGTAATAAACAACCCGTTTACAACTAATGGTTTTACTACGTTCAATAATAACAACGGATCTAGCAATTGTTTTGATGGCAGAGCTTTGAAGAATTAATTCCTTAATTCAATTTTTCAATTCTGAAGTAAAAATTCGATGAATTAATTCACTAAGCACCATATATTGAATGGAATTAATTCATATTTGCTTTCGTTCGATTTATTTTGTTACGAATTAATTCAATTGCAATAGTTCTTTTTATTAAATCAAACGAATTAATTCACTGGTGAACACGTTCAATTTTATAAATCGAACGGAAAAAAAGTGAATTAATTCCTTACTGAATTAATTCACTACTGAATTCGTTCAATTTCATTTTTGTTCAGTGAATTAAAAAAAATAAAATTACGTTCAGTGAATTAAAAAAAAATAAAATTACATTCAGTGAATTAAAAAAAAATAATAAGTTCACTGAATTGAAAAAAAATAAAATAAGTTCACTGAATTGAAAAAAAAATAAAATAAGTTCACTGAATTCAAAGCCTGTTTTCTGCCGTTCAGTAGAAGAAAACAATAATGTACAAATAAAATGTTTAAATAAGCAATTTTACAGCGTGTGCTAGTAAAAATAAACAAAATAGAAACCGGATGCTGTTTATCAAGCTACATGATTCAAAAATAAAGCTTTTTACTATTAAAAATAAAAACTTTACAGATATAGATAAATTTGGAAAAAATATAACTATTAATTTTTCAAACTAGGGTCCAATTTTATATACAATATATACAGCAGATATACCCACACATGATAGTATATTGGTCGCAACTTACGCAGACGATACAGCAATAATTGCCACAAGCGATTCTCCTGATGAAGCATCTTCACTTGTACAAAATGACCTTAATAAACTTGACCAATGGCTAATGAAATGGAACGTGAAAGTAAACTCTGATAAATCCAATCATACAACATTTGCGCTTAGATGTGGTAATAGTCCTGATGTTACCATAAATGGTAAATTAATTCCAAAGAGGGAAATAGTAAAATATCTAGGAATGATTCTTGATAGACGTCTTACCTGGAAAGCTCATATTAAAAATAAACAACAACAACTTAAAATCAAAACAAAAAAACTTTTTTGGCTTTTAGGTTCAAAATCGCAGCTGAGCTTAATGTATAGACAAAAACGAGCGTTGGTGACTTTTGCCGTCACACAGTGATGCCAACTGTTTGAATTTACATAAGACGATAACACACGACTTGAGAATTTTGAATAAAATTTTACCTCTTTTGAAGTTTTGTAGTGTTTACTGGGTAAAGTTAAGAGCATATCTTTTCAGAGTAACACACAGTCGATCACACAGATAATCGTAAAAGCAACAAAATATTTAAATGGGCCACAAAGCTTTTAATAATTCTTTTCCATTTAAATTCAAAAAACTAAATTTTTTAAAGAAAGTATAGTCCTTAGTGGTTTTAATTCATCCTTTTTAAAATTCTTATGATTATTGAATCATACAATTTTTATACTTTCCAAAGTATATTATTGTTTTTTCAGCACAGGATTTTGTGTGAGGGATTATTTTCAAGTTTGTTCAAAGGAAATGTATACAAATTCAGTACAAAATGAAAGGTATTTTTAAGAACTACCCAGGAAAATTTTCTGTTCCAAAGAATCGGTTGCACAATAGCTACTTTTCCTTTACAACCCCTTCTACCATGAATTCTAACACCGATGATTTTTGTATTAAATTGTCCCAAAAGCAACTGCTTCTATGGCTTCAAAGTGGAACCGGTTGCCTTAGAATCAGTTCTGGAACTAGTTATAGAAATGATTCTCCGTCAGTTATACCTTCCATATAAGATCCGCGGAACTGGTTCCGGAACCACTTTCATGGAATCTGTTGCAGTGGAACCTGTTGCGGAATTTGTGTGGTTGGCAACCGATTGTAAAAAATTTTCCTGGGTATTTACGAAATGATCTACTAAAAATACTCAAAAGTTTTCAAACAAAAAAGTTTCTAACAAATTCGCAACTCATTTTTATCCCTAAATATCAGTATGGGCCGATATGTTGAAAACCGAAAGTTTTTAATTTTGACCCTTCTATATAACGTCCAAATTTCAGCGAAATATGCAGGAACCCAGAAACGGACTCTTCTTATTAGTTATCCATTGTAGGCTTTAGAAGAACACCCCCTCCTCGTTAAATTTTGATTCACTTCTTTTCAAATCATATATTTTTTATTTAAAGTATTCCATACTATTTGTACTACTTTTTCTCTATTATAAAGCTTTAAAATTTCAGAATTATTTCTTAATTTTCTTTAACAATTCTAGTGTTTCAAATTTTTTCGTATTCAATTCTTTCATAATTTTTTGAGAATTCTTAAATTCATTATAAGCTACGCGATAATCGTCTTGTGCTGGTAACCAAAATTTTGCTTTTAACGAATTAATAAGATTATCTTTAATTAGATCACTGGGTAAACATATTTTTTTTAACATATACAAAGGAATGCAAATAATGGAAATGGCACAACTGCACCAACCCATAGTTATGGCCCACTCCGGATAATTACGATCATTATAACGTACGGGTCTATTGAATACAATTGTCGTTAGGAAAATGGACTAAAAATAGATAAAAATTTTTGAAATTAAATAAGCTCTTAAATAATTAGGCTTTGTTTAACAGCTCACTATCAATATAAATGGTGTTATAAATTTCCAACAGTAACGCCAGATTGTTTCTGGTCTTTTACCAATCATAAAGTAGATGTCATCAATGAAGTTATCAACACCATAAATCCATGAGACCATAACAACTTCAAATATACAGATTAAAATAACCGATACCGATGCGGAATACCAGTCCAGTAATTGTAAAATATACATGCCACCCTAAAAATATAAAATATTGAGATTTTATTACATTTGATGTATAGAATTTCTATTTACACTTACATTAGTCGTCAAGATTATTGACATTAGAAACATCAAAAGACATGACACCAAAGTTACCGCAAATTTATATGGACGTACTTTAGGTATCTCATCCAATACCGACGATATTATAGCTTCAATTTGTACAAACTGTAATGCATAGAATAATGAAAATTATTTTAAAGTAGTCGAAACAGTTATATTATTATTCGGGGTCGAATCATAGTACAACTCGTTTGGAGAGCACAGGTTTTCCACCGATATGAAATGACTCATATGTAAAACAGTTTTTAAGAACAATGTTTTCAAGAACATTGTATGAGTTTGCAATGGAATTAACAAAACTTTACTTACCACACTATCCAAACCAAGTAAAAATAACATACTAAAAAATAAACCCGCCCATAGCTGAGAGAATGGCAACATTGCTATAGCTTGTGGATATGTAATAAATGCTAGTCCAGGTCCAGATGTCGCAACAGTAGCCACTGGAATGCCCGTTTGATCTGAAAATATTTAAATAATAAAACAAACATTTCATTATATGCAGAAATTCTAATTTTCCATTCAACATCAGTTAAATAGTAAAAAAAATTAACATAAGTAACTAATGGAAGATTAAGTCTCTCAGGGTGAGCTGTTAAAACCAACGGCTAGCTTTCTATCTTAGCTACAGGCACTTATCGAATAGCTACATAAGTCAGGCTAAGGACAGATTTATGATCATATAAGAACAGATACGAAGGAGACCTTGAAGATGTATTTATGTAAAACCTTCCATATGGATAGTAGGCAAAGGATAGATATTTGACCTTACAAGGATGATATCCCAATGGATTATATCTGATCTTAATGAAATTCGGATATGTGATACATAAAGATATAATGAACAATATATCTTAGCAGGCCCATCTCATGTTTAGAGCTTAAAAAGTGGGGATCTTACTACTTCGAATAGTGGCTCAGTCCTGCATTGTCGGTATAACCACTTCGAAACTCTTCAGGAAGTTCGTGATTGAAAAATCTACACTCTCAAAACAATTCCGTTGTTGAAGAAGAATGTTTCCCAACGGAATTGATTCGGATGGTGAAACCTCGTAATTCTGTTGCCTCAACAGAATTCAGTTGCCACAACCGAAATGAAATCGGATTTGGTTGCCACAACTAAATTCGGCTCCTGCATCTGCCTCAGTCTAACAGCTGTCTTGGCCGTCATGCTCCAGATATATGTAAAAATATCCATTGATGGGATATCAAACATCATCTCCAAACTCGCTTCGGCTGTTGAAGGGGCAGCCCTCTTGCAGGTATAAGAAGCACACAAGGCTATTTTCATCCTCATCTCGGTACTCCACTTCCAAGAAAGTTCAGAGTCCAGAATAGCATCTAATAGGTATTTCGCCTCCCTCGAGATTTGAAGACTGGCCCCATCCAGTCTAGTGAGGTCAAACTTATCCAGATTGTACTTCTTTGTGAACAAAATAAGTTCGAATTTCGCCTGATTGACCAGACCGTCCTCCTTGGCCAATGTAGATATACTTACAAGTGCTGGTTTCAAGAGAGGTTTCAATTGAAAGTTGCATAGAAAATGAGACAAGACAACTCCTTGAGGAGTGCTCCTTCCGCTCCTGAGCATCCTCTTTGTTCGTATTTATTACCCTACTCCTAAGCATATTGCCAGTCCATAAGGTTATCTACGGTTCCAGGGAAGATGCCAATACAAATACACGGTCGTGAAGAGCATCATCAATCCACCGAACTTCTCTTGGGCTCTACTGAAATTGTCTGCAGAGTGCGTGCTCCTCACATGGATATCTATCAGTCTCTTCAGCGGTTTCAATTAAAACAATGACAGACTAATAATTCTATGATTTCTTAGCAGTGCATTATAAAGACCACCCTGACCCACTTAATAAAAATCTTTAACAATCTGTTACCAACCACACCAATTCTACAACTGGTTCCACTATAACCGATTCTGGAACCCTTTGCACGGATCTTATAAATAAGGCAAAACTGACGGAGAATCAGTTCTAGAACTAGTTTCAGAAACTCTGGGACTAGTTGCAGAACTGATTCTAAGGTAACCAGTTCCAATTTCGGACTATGCAATCAGTTACTTCTGGAACAATTTTAGACAAAAATTATGGGTGTTAGAGTTTACAGTACGAGTAGAAGATTCTCTGGAAGAGAAAACTGTCCTGGGCAGATGACCGGCTACCAGTAAATATACAAAGCAGTCATAGGACTTCCAATAAAAGCGCCGGGAAAATGCCATCCGGCCCCGCTGATTTGTATGGCTTGGAATATCGTTTCGCCAAAGCGAGTTTGCGTTTTTTTTTCAGTTAGTATAAATTATTAACTCAAATATGATTGCCCTCCGTGGAGGTACCATCTGGCCTCATTAGAAATCCCATTAGAAAGAACTTTATGAAGCCTCGCAGCTTCGGTAGTACCCTCAAATTCTCCACTGAATCTCGACCACGATTTCCTTTTTGCACTACGAGTCGCCTTCTTGAAGGAATTAAAACCGAGACTATACTCTTCCCAAGCGCCCTATTGAAGAGTTTGCTGCTGTCCGTTTTAAGTGTCTTAAGCCCCGGTGTCCACCACGGTTAATGAATTTTCTTTGATGGTAAGCGCTCAGGACACGAGTTCAGACACGTTTAGCTAAGAGTGTCCGTCACTAGATACACTTAACCTTCCAAGTCTTGCACACTTACTGGAATGTTCATATCTGGGCAAAGTTTGTCTTATTACGATTCCTATATGGAAGAACTTTCTCCACCGGGAGATCAATTCTGATAAGTATGCTGCAATATATTGGTCAGAAAATGAATATTCGTATGAAATCTTGCAGTCTTGAATTCGTATAGGGTCAGTATTCGATACCAAAGTTACGTCAGTAACCTATTCCCTAATCCTATTAAATAAAGCATTTTCACTGTGAATGAGTACTTCGATCATTGCCCTTAGTATCCGTTCTTTTAAGATGTAAACCAAATTTTGAATAACTCTAGTCTACGATATCTACATTGTTTTCTTTGATCCCTTTTTAAGCAACCTTTAAGGTATAAGTTTCTCCTCCAGTAATAGATCATGAAGCAATATTGAAACTGTTTAAGCGTTAAAGTTATGGGCATGATTCAGATGATTACATAAAAAAAACTTCCCAATAGATTGGGTAAAATAGCTGTATCCACGGTTTTTTTTGAATAAATTATATAAGTTTGTACATTTTGCAGCCAAACACTTGGTAAAGTTAACAAAGCCTATCCTTACAGAATATGGAATTTGATAGGGATACATCAACCATTCGCATCTTAGTTGACAGTCTATCCACTTTCAAAGCCTTGGATTCCGATAAAATGAGATCTAAATGTGTTAGAGATTGTACTGAAGCCGCTAATAAGTACGCCACATCAAAAATAAACTACGTGGACAATGATTTTCGCCAGCAGGATAAGCCGTATTGCATTCAAAAACCATGTTTTGCAAAAATGTATAGATCATAAAAACAACAAAGACATTTTCGACAAAACAAGTCAGTTTTTTAATTGTTAAGCACCGTAAGTTGTTTGAATTTCACTTGAAAAAACTGTTATACTCCATATAAAAAAATAATTTTTCACGATAATGAGTTTCACGTGAGAATTGTGTAGACTTTGTTTTCATGCAAATTTAATATACAAGACATTTATTTTTCTTGTGAAAAAGTGACATGTTGTATTTATTGTGATTGTTGCTTTCAAATTACATAAAAAACATTTCCATTTTCAGAATTAAAATTACTATTTAAGCCCTTTAAAGTTTGAGTGAAATTTTTCCATGTGAAAAACAACTTACGGTGCTTTAGGCTCAAAATATAAATAGTTACCCTCGTAAATGGCTTACTAAAAATATTAAAACGTTTTCAAGAAAAAATGTTTCGAACAATTTTGCAACTTCTTTTTATCTCCATAAATATCAATTTGGGCCGACATGTTTACAACCAAATTTATTTAATTTAGTTCCCTCTATCACATATCCAAATTCCATCAAAATCTGCAGAAACCCAGAAACAGACTCTCCTTGTAAGATGTTTCAGTTTGTAAGCTAACAATAAGTAGTTATATGTATGGTAAATATTCTCCATACTTACGTGATAAAAATCCCAATACCGAAAACACAACAAATCCAGCAAAAATACTTGTCGAACAATTAATGATTGGTATAAAAATGGCATCACCTTTGGCATTATTACGAAAATTATTGAAGCTAGCCATATTAACAATACCACCCCAACCAGGACCCAATGAAAAGAATATCTGTATGGCAGCATCCGCCCAAACTTTGAGATCCAATAAACGAGACCACTCAGGATTAATGTAGAATAAAATGCCGTTAATAGCTCCAGGTAAAGTAACACCACGTATAAATAACACGAATAGAATGAAGAATGGAAATGTGGCAGTAAAATAAACCACTTTGCCGACCTTAAATATGATTAATTTGAATCATATGAATCGTAAATTTTATAACAATTTAGATAATATGAAGACTTACAGTTTCAATTCCTTTAATAATGCAGATATACACCATAACCCAGGCTAATAACAAACTCCAAAATAGAGGCCATTGTATGGAACCAATTTCATCAATGCCGCTTGAGATTTTCAAAACTTCTAAGCTGAAAAAATAAAAATTTCCCATATACTTTTCGTATTATATATAATTTTATCCGAAAAATGAGAATATCTGATTGCATTATATTAGATATATTGTAATTAATCTAATATGACACATAGTGTAATACAATTTTATCCGAATTTTCTCCAGTTCAAGTGCATGAAATTATCTCTACCCAAGTAAAAAGTATTGATTTTTATACTCGTAAATAATTCATTAATATCATGCACATACTTCTTTCATGTCAGTGCACCAAAACTAAATACCTACTGAAAAAATTCATCTGCAGGAGTTTTAAAATCTCCACGATTTGAGAAACTGCGATTAGCCATCTGAAAAATAAGATTAAATTTAAAAGTATTCACCTAATTTAGGAAGTACAATAATTACCTCTATAACTTCAATACAGTGATTTGTATTCCATGGATTATCACATGATTCCCACGGCAATTTGGCAGTGAATATATGTTTGAGGAACATTAAGGGATACGCGATGATTACCGAATAGTAAACGGTACATATAATATTAACTACAACTATAGCGTAACCAGCTCCTAAATAAAAGAAAATAAAATTATTTTATTAATTTTATGAACAAAAAAAACTCATTGATTGTAACAACCGAATTTCTTGCCAACTAAATGGTTTAGTTATTGCAATTAGTAGAAAAATGTGCGAACTAACACTCTTATTTTAAACTTTATAACAATATTGTGACAACACTGAGGAGAATGGTCGGTGTTGTCACAATTTTTTTATTGTTATAAAGTTCACAATAAGGGTATACAATTAAGTTTATATTTAGGGTCTATGATTTTTTCCAAAATATAAATAAAATTGCTTTCAATGAATCCATTCTTAATACCGTTCTTTAAAAAGAAGATAATTAATGCTTTATAAATTTATAGGAGGCTTATAAAACAAATTCTGTATGAAAAATTTATTTTGTAAGCTTCTTATAACTTTATAAAGCATTTATGAATTTACACATAAAAGTTTCATACACCATAATAGAATTTTAAAAACTTTAGATATAAAATTTTTTAAACTCAATATTATCTATTTAGTTAGAATATTGTTGTACCTCAAGTCCAAATTCTATTATGATATTGTCATATTAGATTTTATTTGTTGTTTCAAAAAGGTTGATAATTTTCATGATAGACAATACAATTGTTTCGTGGGCATCACCCCAACTCTTCAGTTGTCCGCAGTAAGAAAATGATGATTGGAATACACAAACCGAGATATTACATAAGGTACAAAAATTCAAAGGGACGAGAATTTTGTACTTTTGTATATTGTCTATCTGATTTGGTAAAACCAGTCATAAATCAACGGTAAAATGTGCAATTGATATTTTTGAAATCAAATAAAATTTTTAAATCCTTCATACAAGCTGGAATAACTAAATCAAAAGCAATCCTGCACAAAAATTCCCAGGATAGAGGGAATGAAAAATGGCCGGGACTCCCGGGAATTCCCGGGACTACATTTTTATACCGTAGCTACAAATGGGTTTAAACTATACAAAAAAATATCTGAACATAGATTCGACTAACAATTACACAGTACAACACTAAAATTTAAAAATTAGCTCTAGTTTTTGAAATATTCGCAAATTTAATTTTTAGCAAAAAGCCAGTTTTTTCGTAACAAAAGGATAAAAATAGCATTTTTAAATTTCGTTGATGTTAGTCTAAGTTGAGTTGTTGATAACAAACCCGATTTGCTTTCAACAGCCACATAAGTAGACGATTATCAAAATATTAACCCACTCAAAGGCGAAAGGCACTGATGATGGCTTTGTAGCGAAAGCCGAAAATGCGCATTCTGCCTTGCTGGTCTTATCGAATTTTTTCAATCATTTTTATTCTTTGTAATTTACTTGTAAAAATTGTATCATCTTTCTTTGATTTGAAAATAATTTAAACAGAAAGTGATATTAATTTATGATCTTGAGTCAAACTAAAATAACATTCATTTACTTAAAATAACAGATCAACTAAAAACATTTCCCTCATTCAATTTCTTATTTTTTCATATACCTGACTAAACTACGGATAATTTCTAATATGGTTTAAAAGTATAGACTTTGGGCTTCTAGAACCATACCAACTTATTTTTGTTAGATAAAGGATATAGGATATAATTGCAATAAAAGTGAAAACTTCACTTACTTTCCTATTTTGCAAATAAAATAAAATCTCTAATCGGATTTGCAAAGTCTTAACACATGATGTAAATTCGTATTCCACTAAATTCTTTTTGTCAAAAAAATCACAACTTTTGCATCAACATTTTCCGAAAATTCAATCTAAAACACAAATTTTATCGCCAATTTACAAAATGTATATTTTTGTTAAAGTCGATTTCATTTACAATTTTGGGTGGCAGTATGCTTTGACTTGGTTTATTTTTGGATCATTCTGATTGGTTAATTTATTTTCAACCAATCAAAATGTTTGAAAATATAAATACTTTTGTAGGGTTTTCATACACAAAATGAACAAAACCGTATTTATAACAATAAAACGACTAAATTTAAAATGCTCTTTTATAGTACTTCTTTGAACATGCATATTAGAGCGTACCACCTTACAGGCAAAAAAAAAGTTCGCCGTACACCCTCCAATATGAAGTATTTTTGCAAGGAGGTTTCAAAAAAAAATTTATTTTTTTATAATATCTTTGGCATTTACAGTCAGATCTTAATAATTGGATTTTTCCTTTATAGTAAAACACTGGTCTCCTCGAGGCAAAAAAATCGATATATCACACTTTAAAATCCAACTTTAAATGCCGAAGCTATAAAAAAAATTGAAAAAGGCGACCCCTACGTTCGGCAAAAAAAAAATTTTTTTTTTGAAATTGCCTTGCAAAAATACTTCATATTGGAGGGTGTACGGCGAACTTTTTTTTTAAGGTACGGTCTAATGCATATTTTAAAATCGTTATTTTTTAGGAATTTGCACTTAGATTATCCAAAACTTTGTTGAAATTGATCAGAAAATATGTGGTTTTATCTGAGTTTTTTAATTTCAGATATTTCACAGACTCCTTAATGTTTAGGTATTAAAAAAATCAATCTTTTTCAGCTTTGGCCAATTTTTACTTAAAATTAAAACACAAAGTGCGAAATTTTTTCGATAAATTAAGTAACGTGAGATGTAGAGTGGTCCAAAAAAACATGAAAGTTGGAATTCGCGATCTCCACAATGTTGCCCCTATTCCTTAATGTCTAAAAACTATCTGTGCCAAGTTTCAGCTAAATCCGCTGTTATTTAGAGGTAGCACAAAAAGTTGTCTTTTAAGAATTAGTAATTTATCTCTAGAGTAATTTATACAAAAAGTAGGGTTGACTTTAAATTTAATTATTTCTTAACCTGTACGCTATTATTTAACAATTTTTTTAAATCTGGTCTTAATTAATGTGAATATAAGGAATTTGAAATCAAAACTTAAAAAAATTAAGTAACTTTTAAGTAATTCGCGGTTTTTTTTAAATTTATACAAAAAAATACATATTTTAGTCAAATTTTCGAAGTTTTCCGAAAAGATGTAATTAAAAATTCAACTTGTTTTTGCCTTGTATGCGCAAATTTCTCAAATCTGATCTTTATTTTAACGCAGATTATGAATCAGCAATCGAAACTTAAAAAAAATTTGTGGTTTATGAATTATTCGCGGTTTTTGAAAATTCAAAAAAACTCAAGTTTTTTGAGATATTTTCCTAATAACCTGTAAACGGTGTTATCGAAAAATGTAATTTGTTATACTTTTGCAATTTACTTACCAAGGACCTTCATTATATATAACACTGATTTTAATTTTAAAAAGGATAACAGATATCCTTGCAAATTAAGTTAAAATTTGACATTTTTTAATATTTCGCTATTATTTAGATTGCTATAATTTTATTGCTACCAACAACCCTATCCCACATAATAGGACATTTAGCAGATATATATTAATGCACAAACGAAATTTTCATATTGGTAAATACAAGAAAACATCCTGATCGAAGTTGATCCTATTTTGTATGAAATTTTAAAATATCGCGAAATCCGCGACTCCGATTTCAATTTTGATTTCATATTCGTAATGTACACCTAAAAATATATTAGATTTGATATGTCGCGATCATAATAATTATATTTAATTTTTCTCATTTTTTCCATTATTTTTAATTAATTAAAAATAATAGAACAAGTACAACCTCGAAACTTCAATTGCGATGTGCTACCTCTAAACAAAACTTTTTTGGTGATTTTTTTGATCAGACTACATTTTTTTTCAAAGTGGCATATTTGTAGGGTTGTGGAGCGTGAAAATTCCAACTTTTTTTTTTTGGACCACTCTAATGAGATGTTTACTAATGGTATAAATTAAAAAATGGATATTCCTTTCATCGCAGATTAATTATTAACGAAATCGTGAAAAAATAGAAATTTCAACTTCAAATTCATATATGTGACAGCGCGTAGACAAAGGGACCTAAGGGTAAAAAAATCAATTTTTTTTTTTTTGTGGACAACATCTGAGCATCGAATGAGACCGATCCCATGCTCTCCTAACCTTAGGTCCCTTTCTATCCTTAGGTCCCTTTCTATTTTGCGCGTCACATACAGAGAATATTATCGCAGCTGTCAAAACGTGCGGTATATCAAATCAAAGGGCATGTTTCATCCTATTAAAATTTTGCAAAGAATAGCGTTCATACTTTTAATTTTGTATTTTTTGCAAAAAGTTTATTTCAAAATTGAATTTTTCTGCAAATACGGTTTTGCAAATATTTCTTAAACTATAGCTAACTTTAAAATTTTAGTGCCATATTCGTGATCTGCGTCCCAAAGTCTATTAGAAATGATGTGTGGCAATCCCGATGCATCAAATTTTTCTTATTTTGTTGTACTGTGTTTTTATGCATTTCCCTTTAGAAAAACGTGTATGTCCACACAATGTAATCGATTTCGTGTACTTCACATTGTGTGTACTTACGATTTGGGATACTTGTGTATAACAATTGTATATGAAATTTAAAATATTTGAAATTGTCTAACTTATAAGCCACTATACTTGTGTGTACTTACGAAGTATATTGGCTTGTGGGCCATTACAATGCGGCCATACCCTAGGTAAAGTAAGCCATCTTGTGTGTTGAGTTTGAAAGTACTCGGAGATACTTGTGTGTACTTACTAGTATCCCCGAGTGCTTTCAAACTCAACACACAAGCTGGCTTACTTTAATCTCCGTAAAAATTGCTAATAAGCCGTGAAAATCAACAAGCTGAATTTCGAATTATTCCTTACAGTTGGATAATTCACCACTAACAGTTATTAACAGAGCAAGGACTTTCATGCACTAAAAAATCGAAAATATGCGCTTAAAATATGAACTATTAAATGGAAAATATGCACTTAAATATGCATTTAAGACGAAATATGCACTAAAAACCAAAAAATATGCAATTAAAAATAAATGTTTTTTTAATTATATTTATTAAAAACTGACTTAAACGTAAAAATTCAGGTATCGGTTACAATAAGCTTGTTCGTTTATTTACTACAAGTTACTATATTTACTACAGCGGGAAAAATTCAATACAAAAAGTAAACAAAACTTTGCAATTGTAGTAAAAGTAGTAAGAAATTCGAGTAAACGAACACACTGAATATGCCTTCAAATACATATAGTTAAATATATTTTTACCTGAAAAAAAATTTTTTATTATTAAATAGAACTTAAATATGTGGACTATAAAATCGTACTCACTTTCGTAACTCAGAATTTAATGTTCGTGGACAAGTTTCCTTAAAATAATTTTTATAAAATTTTTCAACTTTCTGTTTGTGAGCAATAACACCCGGAAACGTTTAAAAATGTGTTAGTGAATGACAACATATTGTATACTATGTGTTTCTCTTTCTACTGTAGTGTTATATTACCAACAGAGCTTCCAAATAATTAATTCTTTCGACTTTTTTTTAGTTTTAAAGTCTGAATTCTTAAATCGAATTTCAAATTTAAAAATATTAAAAAATATGCAATGTGTAAAATATGCAAAAATATGCAATAAAAATCATAAAATATGCAATAAAATATGCACTTAAAAGCAAAATATGCAAAAATATGCAACAACAAATCGATGCCATTTTTTTTGCAAATTCTTTGATTCGGAAAAGTATTTGGTCAAAATCATTTTCATGCATTTGCATGAAAGTCCTTGCCCTGGTTATTAAGTATTTCTTACCTTTAAATAACGGAGCCAAACGAAATATACCAATACAACCTAAACTGGAAAATTGACCCATTATAATTTCCATAAAAAATAATGGAATGCCACAGAAGAATAACATTAAAAGATATGGAACCAAAAATGCACCTGAAAATGGAAGAAAATATTTATATACATATTAAAAATTCATGTCTAAAATTTATATTCGGATAAAAATATTAATTCTTATTTTCTCAGCATCTTAATAATATGACGATACAACTTCAAGAACCGATATTTTCAAAACGATATTTGATATAAGACCGCACTAGCAACAATGAAGAAAAACAATTGTGGGCGCTGTGGTAATGGTTAGCGCTTTGGACTGTTACAAGTAAGGTTGTGTCTTCGAGCCCCAACCAAGGCAACATCAATTTATGAAAAATAATAATACATACTTATAAGTTTTTTCTATCCCTTCATACATATCGCAGCGTCCTGCTTCGGTGTTCGCATAGAACTTAACCCCACCGAAGTAAAATAATATAACAGGGCTTCAACAAAGTTCGTTCTAAGATTCAACATCTCGCGCAATTGCAGTGTTGCTATATTTGAAGCCCTTTATCTTTCATCACCTTTCACTTCTTCTCTATCCCCTTTCCAAAGCAAAGAGTATATATTATAAGGAGAAATTATGCTACTCTTAACTCTCTCGGAAAAAAGCGAACTCGGTGAAACTTAGTAAACAACATTTTTCTCTTAAAATTAAGTTGAGTTGCAACAATTTTAAATTGAGTGATGATAAGTGATAAATTTGCCGTTTTTGGTGAAATTATGATCACTCCCTGTTTTACGCTCACTTTTTACATAAATTTGTGGACACTGAACCAAAAGTCGTAAGTGAAATTAACATAAAAATTTTGTTACTTTTTGATGGAACGAATTGTTAAAACAATATATTTTTTATTCAAATTAATGTGTGTTTTTTTTAAATCAACTACTTTTTTTTTAAATGAACATACTTATTTCCTTCAATAATTCTCTACAAAACAATTGTTGTTTTGATAATTTTTTGTCAATTTTTTAACAAAATTTAATTTGTTAACTCTAAAAAATTTTGTAAAAAGGCAGTAACATAAATTTGATATAATTTTTCTTCAATTTGAAAAAAAAATAGTATTAAATCTGTGGAAAAAAGTTTAGTGAGGTTAGTTTTGTCGCGTCATTACTCGTGCTAGCATGTGTATTTGTAATTGTCGGAAATATCAATAAATTGACATTAAGTGTTTTTGTGTTTCAAAGTATAAATAATTAACAAATTCAGTGACTTAAAGTGAATTTCTAATTGAAGATTTATTAATTTTAATTTAAATAAATTTATATAATTTTGAACGTTCTCAATTAAATCGTACATTTAAATTTCTGCCATTAATTTTGATATTATATGTCTATCTTTTTGTTATTTTATTTAAAGCAAACTATTAATGAAAGTTATATAATGTATTTGAATTATTAATTTAACTAAAGTTATATGTTTTTGTATATAAAATTGTACATGTGTTTTAAATAAAGAGGTTTTAGTATATGCTATATTATAATTCCAATTTTATATTTCCTTATTTTTTATATTTTATCAAAATTTATTATAAAAAAGACCTTGTATTGCTTAAACAAATTTGAAATTGGTGAAATATAAAAAATAATGAAATATAAGTCTAAAAATTAATAAAAAATCGATAAAAAATTAATTAATTAAATAAAATGCATTGTAGAATTTAATAAAATGGATTGATAAAACAACAAAATCATTATGCAATTTAATTAAATATAATTGTTAAGACAACTAATTTTTGTTAATACATTTGACGATATTTTGTCAAAATAATATCACATAAAATAGTTAAACGTCAAAATATAAATCTACTAAACAATGCGTTAAATTGATAGAAAGGTTTTGTTAGTTGTATAGTGATCACCCATTTATCAATTTAATATGGATTTTAGTTGATTTCACAGCTGTTTTTAGTTCAGTAGAATTTATATATGACGCCACTAATTGTAAGTGATTTTTTGTTTAATCTTTTAACATATTTTACTCAAATTTGACAAAAATGTGTACAAAGAACCAAATAAAAAACAAAAACAAATTACCAATTTTTTGGGTTTTTTTTTGAGATTTTTCGTTTTTGGCAATTCTGATTGCTTCACACCCAATTCTGTACTTTCAATCTGTGCTTTCAAACCAATTTTTGTGCTTTCAAACCAAACTTCACACCAAAAATTCCCTTAAATAAGGCAATATTTACTCTTTTGTTATTTGGGGTTGTGGACAGCTTGCGAACAAAGATAAAGAGTAACAGTTGAGCACGTAAGAGTAGCATGAAATGACTCTGCCCAAAGGAAGCAACACGTTATTTAATAGGAAGAAAAACCTGTTAAGTATTTACGAAAAAAGTAACAAAATAATTAATTTAACGTCAAAAATATGTTTTTTTTTCTGAAATCCTAAATTTTCAAAAAAACTGCAAAATGTTCCAAGAGATATTTGAAAAAGTTGAATGCCAATGTGTTTCATAAGATGCACGGAGGAAAAAGACGTTTTTGTATATGTTTGGAGGTAATCAATGTATGTTTACAAACTACCATATATGTATTTGCAGTGTGCTTACAATTATATTGTTTTTATAGTTACTGTACATATATTTCCCGGTAATAATTATATTTGTGGATACAATTAACATATACCTATTTGGAAAAACGGCGAATTTCCATTCTTGATACATATAAAGTTGTATGTAGCCATTATAACTTTTGTAGTTGGTAATAATCGTTTAGTTTAGCTAAACTGCATCTAGTCAGAAAATTTAGTGATATTTTTCCTTTATTTATTAATTTTATTGTGAAAGATGTGAAAAAATAAAATAAATTAGTATAAATAAAACATAAAATTGTGTTGAAAAAAAAATATTTAATTGTGTATGTTAAAGTATTAACTTATTATAAGAGTTATTAATTAATATTTGTTAATAAAAATAAATAAAAAATAAATGAAGAGATTGTAGTTATTGATTTTCAATGAATGTATTAGGTGTAAAATTCAATGTGATTTATAATATATTTAGTTATTAAATAATCGCCAAACAGTAGATGTATTAATTTTACTTTTTATGTTTTTCCATTAAAATATAGAGAAATTTGGAGAGTAGAATAAATACGCCTATTGTTTGGCATATATTAATAATTGCTTTATAATTAAATATATTATTTATATATATTATTTGCATGGAAACATAATTTGTTTATGACAAACATATTATATGTTTGCTGCCAAACATATAATATTTGTCGATAGCGTCTATTTCATTTCATCCAAACATATATTTACAGGCAAACATAATATATTTGCTTGCAAATATAATATATTTGCATGCAAATATATATTGTTTCTAGTAAAAACACGGAGACTATGTTTAACAATTTCTCCAAAAATATATATATTACCAGCAAAAATATGTTTGGGACAGGCCGTTTTTTTCAGCGTGTGGCTTCTACGTAGGTTTTTGCGACCGTTTGTGACCTTTCATAAACTTTCGAGATTTTGCCCTTTAACTGAAAAAGGACCTTCAGATCTCGCTGATTTCCAGCAATCCAGACTTTTAGTAAAAACTAAAAAATAGCACTAAAAATTGCTTTAAATGAAGGTTCTGGTTTTCTCATACAGACTAGCCCCCTAAAGTCGAGTTTTATGGGTCATTTGAGTGCCAATTCTGAATAAATACGAAATTAACCCTTAAACACATTTTAAGTTTTGGCTTAATTCTGGCATTGAAGTTAAATTTTCAACTTTGATGTCTTCAGAGACTTATAGTAGAATTTCATGACAAATATTTTTGCGAAACATTTTAACCCTCTAACTCTTCAACTTATTGGACTTTTTTGAAACTGTTTAAAAAGAGCCAAAAAGACCCTTTAATAGCAGAGTTATATGGTTAAAATGTGCCACAAAAATGTTCCTCGTAGTGTTTTACATAAGTTCGCTGAACATATCCTATACCTAAAATGGAAGATTCACATGGTTTCCTATGCCGATTCACAATAAACATTTTCAAACCCCCCAAAAACATAGGGCCAAACGAAAACTTTTAAAACGCCGATACACTTATATTTGTCTTTGGTCCCTCAGCCAGAATTAGTTTTCATCAGAACCTTTTTTTTGTACAGTGTAATTTATTTTCCAACATATAACAATTTAAATTTATGACCGCGATATTGGATCCGCCATGTTGAATTTTTAAAATTTGAATTTAGATTCGTAATCTGCTACCCAAAAACTTCCCCTGGTGGAAATTTGAAGTAAATCAAGCGGCATAAGAAATTAAATGAAAAAATTATTTGTCGCCATATTGGATTCGCCATTTTGAATTTCAGAATTTTAATTTCAGATTTTTAATCAGCGGATCCTAGACCTATACAATTGATTATTTAAAGTCCAATATATTAAAAACTAAAAATTAATGGCCGCCACCTTGGATCCGCCATTTTGAATTTTATATTTTTTATTTCAGATTCATGATCAGCAACAACCAAACCCCCTTTTGTGATATCTTTTAGTCTCATATAGTCAATATTCTAGTTTTGGCCAAAATTCGATGATGCTGGCCCACAGTGCATTGGTACAAAAATTTTTGATATACCGCGACCCGTTAAAAATTTATTTAGTAATAAAATATGTTTAATAAAAAATTTTTTTGTAATAAACATTACAAAAATTACAAATTATTTTGTCTTTACTAAAAAATAAGTTTATAATGCGACAGCGAGTATTGAAAGCTGCATTTTAATTAGCTCAAATACTTTTTCATTGAATTAAAAAAAAAATCCAAATTTGATTAGCTAATAAATTTTTAACGGTTCGCGGTATATTCAAAACTTTTGTACCCATGTACTCAGCCGGAAATACATTTTCATTGTGTGTAATAAGAAAGTAACTTTTAAGAAGTTTTTGAAAAAAGTGGATTTTCGAACCACTCTAATGGCTATCTGGTGTATTAAGTTTTGTTGTAGAATCGAATGCTAAAATCAGAGTTCCTATAAATGCAGCTGTTTTTGCTCTGGAGGAAAAGGGTCTTAAAATCAGCGTTTTCGGCCGACTTGCGCCAGTGGAAGGAATTGAAATAAAAAACAAAAAAACGCCATTCTTTTTTTCTATGCAAAAACTTTTAAAAAAGTGATGATATCCGAAAATCAAATTTTTATGACGAACACTAGTATATACATTAGAGTCGTCCAAAAAAAAAAAAAGTTGGAATTTTCACGCTCCACAACCCTACAAATATGCCACTTTAAAAAAAAATGTAGTCTGATCAAAAAAATCACCAAAAAAGTTTTGTTTAGAGGTAGCACATCGCAATTGAAGTTTCGAGGTTGTACTTGTTCTATTATTTTTAATTAATTAAAAATAATGGAAAAAATGAGAAAAATTAAATATAATTATTATGATCGCGACATATCAAATCTAATATATTTTTAGGTGTACATTACGAATATGAAATCAAAATTGAAATCGGAGTCGCGGATTTCGCGATATTTTAAAATTTCATACAAAATAGGATCAACTTCGATCAGGATGTTTTCTTATATTTACCAATATGAAAATTTCTTTTTTGCATTAATATATATCTGCTAAATGTCCTATTATGTGGGATAGGGTTTTTGGTAGCAATAAAATTATAGCAATCTAAATAATAGCGAAATATTAAAAAATGTCAAATTTTAACTTAATTTGCAAGGATATCTGTTATCCTTTTTAAAATTAAAATCAGTGTTATATATAATGAAGGTCCTTGGTAAGTAAATTGCAAAATTATAACAAATTGCATTTTTAGATAACACCGTTTACAGGTAATTGGGAAAATATCTCAAAAAACTTGAGTTTTTTTGAATTTTCAAAAACCGCGAATAATTCATAAACCACAAATTTTTTCAAGTTTCGGTTGCTGATTCATAATCTCCGTTAAAATAAACATCAGATTTGAGAAATTTGCGCATACAAGGCAAAAACAAGTTGAATTTTTAATTACATCTTTTCGGAAATTTCGAAAATTTGACTAAAATATGTATTTTTTTTGTATAAATTTAAAAAAACCGCGAATTACTTAAAAGTTTCTTAATTTTTTTAAGTTTTGATTTCAAATTCCTTATATCCACATTAATTAAGACCAGATTTAAAAAAAATTGCTAAATAATAGCGTACAGGTTAAGAAATAATTAAATTTAAAGTCAACCCTACTTTTTGTATAAATTACTCTAGAGATAAATTACTAATTCTTAAAAGACAACTTTTTGTGCTACCTCTAAATAACAGCGGATTTAGCTGAAACTTGGCACAGAGAGTTTTTAGACATTAAGGAATAGGGGCAAAATTGTGGAGATCGCGAATTCCAACTTTCATGTTTTTTTGGACCACTCTAATATACATGCATATATATTTTTATTAATTTTCTTTTGCTGTAAATTTTGTTTAATCATAGCATTTAAAAAATAAGGCTTTGATATTTGGCCTAAAATGCGTTTTTGCAAATCTTTTTTACGCGAGATTTTTTCGCAATTTTTTTTTTACAACCGAATTTTGTTCTATTAATTGGGTATTATAGTCCCTAGATTATAAGTTTAAAAAAACCGCACTAACAAAAAAATATTGGCGGAACGCAAAAAAGACTTTATGGTACAAAAATTGTATTAAAAAATCTTATCAGCGATTTTCATTCTGCAAACAAATATACTGATGTAAGAATTTTCTTTTTGCAAATTTTTTTCCCGCGACTTATTTTCGCGATTTTTTTGCAATTATCCACCAAACTTTGTTGTGTGAAGTGGGTATTATAGTCCTTACCCAGCAAAACCTTTCATTACCATGTAATGAGTTTTAGGTATTGAAATCTTAAGTGTTCACTAGTTACCTTTTAATTACTAAACTACTTATTTTAACATGGTGTTTTCATTGGAGGAAAGTCATTACACTGATGTTACCTGTAAGTAGTTTATCAGCTGTTCTATAAATAGATGTTGAATATAGATTTAAAAAAATATAAAAATTTAAAAACCAATAGGAGCTGACACGTATTGATCAGCGGACCCCACGATTGTCAGGCAAACACTCTAACCATTAGACCACGACATCGCTATGACTTTTGGTGCTTTAACTTATGTACACATTTATTGTGGCAACTGTTATACATGTCTATTTTTCACAAAACTTGTTGTTAAATACTGCTTAATGAACATCAACATTTCTATAAATAGATGTTTAATATAAATTACAAAAAAAAACAACAATGGAAGCTAACACGAGTTGAGCAGCGATCCTCATGTCTGTCAGGAAAAAACGATAACCACTAGGCTACGCCATAGTTATGGTTTTTAATGATTTAGAACATATATTATTGGTTTTAGCTATTGTGAAATAGTAATATGTGGGGTATTTTTATGACCTTTTAAATTTTTTCCTTATCTTGATGTTTTTTCGCTTAGTTGTAACATTTTGGAAAAAACGTAGTTTAACATAACTCGAGAACCACTTGTCCGATTTTGATGAAACAAATTTAGAAAAATTTAGAATTACAATTTCTCTAATCTGTTTCTATACCGTTTTCCTATATGTGCAACACTTTCGAAGTTAAAAATTAATGTATGAAGGGAAAAAAGTATTTTTTGCCTAAAAATTTAAATATTTTTTTTTAAAAATTCATAAAAAATCCAAAATGGAAAAAAGTGCCAAAACTAATTACTTTCGCGTAAAGTCACATAACTCATGAGCAAAAAAAGGCATAGATCATGAAAATCGATGCACGCGTTTCTCATTTATTCACAATTAGGTAAATGTATGAATTTCAAAAATTTGCTCCAGATATGCACAACATTATTTGGAGAAAACATTGACACTCACAAGCCGAACTCTCTCATATTTTTCTACTGTACTAAAAGAGAAATATTGATGTGGCAACACTGGTTCTGTAATGTTCACATAAAACATGCATTGTCATTATACTTCTTCTCTTTCTCACACTGGTTCTGTGATTTTTGTCATTCAACAAGTGCCGACGAACGCGAACAGTAAAAGTGATTTTTCTCCAGTTTTTTAAAAGTGAACAAAAGAGAACAGAATATGGAACTGTGCAAGCCAGATATAAATAGCTTTTGCTACTGCTGTGGTCAATATGTCTCAACACATAAAAAAAGGGGAAATTTCAGTACTGATTTTGTTCAAACATACGAGATGTACTTCAACCAAAATGTTATAGTGAACGAAAATTGGGTACCAAATATAGTGTGTAAAAGCTGCTACAACCGTCTATTGGATTGGAAAAATAGAAGACGTGAAAGTATGCCATTCGGTATCCCAATGACTTGGACTAATCCTGGCGAAGGTCACAATCCATTGAATTGCTATGCATGTGCGAATAAAGGAGCCGCAAAAAGGATAAGAAAATCGTATAATTACGTTGGTGTTGCAAGTGCCGCAACACCATTGCCTCATTCGGACCACATTCCTGTGCCAAAAGCTTCTAGCCCAGATATTTTCTCTTCTACGACTGCTCCGACATATCATGCACGTGATGATTCCCCATATGAGCCATCAGTATCCAATGAGCCAATTTTAATAAATCAAAATAAGCTTGATTCAATTGTTGCCAAGTTGGAATTAACACAGCATAAATCGGAAGAGCTGGCTTCCATTTTGAAATCAAACAATTTGTTGGCACCCGGTGTGAAAGTCACAGCTTATCGAAGTCGTCAGGCAACACTCCAAAGTTTATTCCTTGTGAATGATGAAAAAACTTCTGCATATTGCCCGGATGTAGGAAAATTGATGGACGCAATGGAAATAAAATATGAAACAGATGACTGGAGATTATTTATTGACAGTTCAAAACTCAGCTTGAAGGCGGTTTTACTGCATAAGACCAATAAAAAACCTTCAGTTCCAATCGCCTACAGTACAGAAACGAAAGAAACATATGATGCACTGGAAAATATTTTAAAAATGGTTAACTACGCGAAACATATGTGGCGCATATGCTGCGATTTAAAAGTTGTAGCAATGCTTTGCGGTCTTCAAAGCGGCTATATAAAATATATGTGCTTTTTGTGCGATTGGGACACACGATTTTCCGGTGACCAATATGCATGCCACGGATGGAAACTCAGAGAGCACAGCAGGTTACAAACGGCCAATATTATTCGTGAGCCTCTAGTGCCGAAGGAGAAGATATTGCTGCCTCCACTGCATATTAAACTTGGAATTGTTAAGAATTTTATCAAAACGCATTCAACAATATTTTGATTGACGCTGAATTGAATGCATAGCAGGCAATCAAAGAAGTAATAGATGGCTTGTTGGGAAAGCATCGTTCTAACAACTACGATGTTTCTGTCGCAAGGATGTTAAGAGCATTCTCGGAAATTGGTGTCCACATGTCCTTGAAAATCCATTATTTACATCATCATCTGGACTACTTCAGCAAACAATTGGCTACCGAATCTGATGAACAAGGTGAACGCTATCATCAAGTTGCTATGCCATTTGAAATGAGGTAATACTGATTTTTTATTTTTTCAAACTCATTTTAATAAAACAAAAACTTACAGATATAGAGGCAAAAAGTCGCCGAGTGCAATAATTGCGGAAATTTGCTGGTGGAGTAAGTTAGTGTGGCAAGACAAGGATGATCTTGATGATAAAGAATTTTCAGGAGATGCAGAAGGGCCAACAGTGGAGTCACACATTGACATTATGTGTGGTTCAGAAACTGATGATAGCGATGAATGCGATGCCACTAGTCCCGAACAACCACCATCGAAAAAGTCTAGGCAATATTTATTAAAATAAATAAAATAAAAATAAAAAATTATAAAAATGTTTACTTAATTTTTTTAGTAGTTTATGGCCAGAAGTCTGGAGTTATTGGGGAAAATTTATGAAAAAGGCGATAAATGCCACTTTTTTGAATAAAAACAAATATCAATATTCTTGTCAAAATGGGATACCTTCACTTAATTGTAAATAAAAGCAGAACGCGTTAAATTTTGTTTATAGGTTATGTGACTTTACATGAAATTAATAACACTTGATCCTTTTTTCCGTTTTGGATTTTTTATGAATTTAAAAAAAAAAAATTTTAATTTTTAGGCAAAAAAAATATTTTTTTTTCTCCACAAATTTATTTTTACCGGCAAAACTGTTGATTATAAAGAAAAACGTTATATGAACGGATTAAAGAAATTGTAATTCTAAATTTTTCTAAATTTGTTTCATCAAAATCGGACAAGTGGTTCTCGAGTTATGTTAAACTACGTTTTTGCCAAAATGTTACAACTAAGCGAAAAAACATCAAGATAAGGAAAAAATTTAAAAGGTCATAAAAAAAAATGACACATACGAACGCCAAACCCTTTGAGGGTTTTACTATACTGACCTAGTACCATCACCCTGACTTGGAATTTCTCACCCCCCAGATTGGCTGTTGTACTGTGTTATCGGTAACTCATTACATCCAGTTTAAAAGTAATTCAATGAGTAATAAGTTATGAGATCTAAGTAACGCATGTAGTAATGACCAGTCATTACCAAGGTTTTGCTGGGTAGATTACACATTTAACAAAACCGCACCTAAACAATTGCAAAATATTGGCGGAATGCGAAAAAGACTTTATGGTAAAAAAATTGTATTGAAAAACCTCAAACAAATATATAGATGTGAGAATTTTCCTTTTAACAAATTTTTTTCCGCGATTTTTTCAATTAGCCACCAAACTTTGTGGTATGAAATAGGTATTATAGTCTCTAGATTACATATTTAACAAAAAGCACCTAAAAAATTGCGAAATTTTGGCGGAACGCGAAAAAAGACTGGTAAAAAAATTGTATTAAAACAAATATACTGATGTAAGAATTTTCTTTTATGGAAATTTTTTTTCCGTGACTTTTTCCGCAATTTTTTTTTTTTTTTTGCAATTAGTCACCGATTATAAATTTTAAAAACCCGCACTTGAAAAATGCAAAATAATCGTGGAACACGAAAAAAGACTTCATGGTACAAAAATTTAATTAAAAAACTTAATCAGCGATATTCACTCTGCAAACAAATATACTTTTTGCAAATTTGTTTCCCGCGACTTTTATCGCAATTTCTTTTTGCAGCTAGCCACCGAACTTTGTACTATGAATTGCGTATTATAGTCCCTAGATTATAAATTAAAAAAACACCGCACTCAAAATATTACAAAATAATCGCGGAACGCGAAAAACATTTTATGGTACAAAAATTAAAGTAAAAAATTTAATCAGCGATTTTCATTCTGCAAACAAATTTGTTCTATGAATTGGGTATTATAGTCCCTAGATTAAGATTTTAAAGAACCACACTAAAAAATTTAAAATAATGGCCGACCGGGAAAAAAGGCTTTATGGCACAAAAAATTAATAAAAAACTTAATCAGCGATTAATGTTCTGCAAACGAATATAATGATGCAAAAGTTTTACTTTTTGCAAAATGTAGTTTTTTGTTGCAAAACAAAAAAAAAAAAAAACTTTTGCAAAATGTAAAATGTTTGCATCATTAATTCGTTTTCAGATTGTACTGAAACTTAAATTTTATAAATTGAAAAATAAAAACTGTTTTTCTTAATAAAGAAACTTTTTTTCTACTAAAAAAAACTTTTCTTTTTTTTTTGTACAAAAACTTTTTTTTTATTTTTTCTTTTTCTTTTTTTGTTTGGAGTTGAAAATAAAAAAATATCATTTGTAAATTTTTTTTCTTTTTTTTTATAAAGATAAATATATTTTCAATTTTGGATGAATATAAAAAAAAAATAATTTAGAAATTTACTTTATTTTGAAGAGAATACTTTTTTATTTCTTGATAAAAACTTAAAAATAAAGTTTTTTGTTTGTAAAATCCGTTGACTGCTTAAAATACCATGATCAGTTCAGAAATCTCCAAATTTCAATAAATAACAGAAGTGAGAAATTGATGGTGCCCTGAAGTTAAAGAAAACTAAAAAAAAATAATAAAAATTTGTCTAAAGTGACGAGTGCAATATTTGGACCAATCGATAGAAGAAAATTTTTTCTTGATTATGTTATGCACTTTCTGAGATAGTAGGTGGTGAACAAGTCTTTTAAAGGATCAAGTGTGTCGCACTTCCACTATAACAAGTGATAGCACAGGGGTAAAGAGGCTGCTTGAAATGCCAATGAATGTGGTTCTCAAACCCCTCACGCGGCATAATAATTTTGTCCTTTTAATGAAATTAAAATAAAAAGAAGGGAAAAGGAAATATAATTGGTTCAAATATATGTATATCATTTGTTTTAAAAAACTAACAACTTCCTTCCTGTGATAAGTCAATGCTAAATTCATCTGTGAAAACCCCAAATTAGAACAACTTCCTATTCAATAGTTGCCGTGTTTTAATTACACTCAGAAAAGTTCTGCAGTTACTACATTACAGTTATTTGTGTAGTAATGCGGTTGTAGTTATTTTAACTACAATTGTAGTTAATTTACTTAGAGCAAAATATTTCAATGTTTTTGACAGTTATTTTTTCAAACTAACTACAAAAACTACCACATTGTAGTAACATTTATTTTATGCAGTTATTTTGAATTTTTTTTACAAATACTTATATTTTCAAGTGTGTGTGCACACACACGAAGCAATCAGGAGCATGTGTATGACGCGCTTGTTTAGAAATTTCTAGTGAAAGAATATGAGTAGAACATGTTTTCTCTTGTCTTAGTCATAAAACAACGCCAAAGAGTGAGGACGCGTAATACGGAAAAGTTTATATATTTTTTATTAAGTTATTAAAATAATAAGGTAAGTTTTATAATATAAATTTATTTACGGGATTATTAAAAATTATTGTATTTATTTTCTTTCAGTTCTTTTATATTCTCATCTCTTTCTACCTGCAGAAAAAAAGGAAGCCAAACAACGCCATATTTCATCCCTCACAGACGGACATCTACAACAATATCTTACTAGTGAAAAATAAAAGTGACATTAGTGTAAATTTTGACTTCTCAATTTTAAATAGAATAAAATTAAGTTAGGAGTGTTTACATAAATTTGTTTTTTATTAAATTAATAATTTTTAAAATAATTTTTATTTATGTTTTTTAACTCCATTTGCAGTTGTTTGTACAGTTTTACAATAATTTGCATGTATGTTGTTTCAATTGCATTTGTAGTTGTTTTTACTACATTTGTCAGTTGATTTTTAACAGTTAAAAATAACTTCATATTGCAGTTAATTTAACTGCAAATGTAGTCTACACCTTTTTAAGTGCAAATGCAGTTATTTTAACTGTCATTTGCAGTTGATTTTACCTACATAATTCCCTGAGTGTACATCTTTTTCCTTTCTTTTTTGCTGGGATATTACTTATGTATATATATTTCGAAAATTTAACAATTATTTAAAAAGCAACTTCTGCTGATTTAAGTAGTTTTTATCGCAGAACATTTTTTTTGTACTAATTTTAGTAGCTTTTTCTGCTATTTTTACATACTTATTTCTATAGTGGAGAATACACGAGGGAACATTCGTGAAAAAAATTCCCATTTTTTGTGAATGTGTGTGTGTGTGTTTGTGTGTGTGTGTGTGCGTGTTGACATCGTGCAATTCGTGTTTACAAAATGTTTTGATATTTTTTGTTCCCTACCCATTGTTCCTTTGTGTATTCTCCGCTTATGAGTGTAGTTGTTATTTATTTTTTCATACTACAAGAAATAAATAAGATTTATAATGAAATTTAATTTGCAGGGTTGATTTGACCTATTTATTTTTAAAATTAAAAATATGATGAAACAAAAAAATCAACCCAAAAAATACCTTAATCCCGGGATTTCAATTTACAAAATCCCGACTCCCGGGATTTTAAAAAACCAGTGCCGTCGGCATCCCTAGTACCAAAAAATAACTTTAAAAAAATAGACTTCCTTCGAGCCGGATTTGAACCAGCGACCTATGGATATCAACTGATTTTAAGATGTGTAATATCAGAGGTGAGGGCTTCGAACCAACACTTTCCAGTAATAACAACTCAAGATTTTTATGCTACAGTCCACCGCTCTACCAACTGAGCTATCGAAGGCCATGAGAACCTCGCGTCAATTTGTATTTATAAATGATAAGGCATAAATTAGCATATAAATGTGTGTGCATTAGTATGTTAGTGTCAAAGTTTAAATTCGATTCTATAAATAGATCCAAACTTACGAAACACATATTAAACAGACCAATAATATAAAACTTTATATAGAAAAAGCTCAGTATGAGACATCAGGGAAGATAAATGGAATTTGCAAAATAGTACCAACAGACTAAAAAATAGTACTTTGTCACCCACCATAGTACCAAAAAATTTTTCTGTTATAAATTACCACACAACAGCGTGTACGAGGGTGCTATTTATATTTTGGGAATAGCAACTAATAACAAATATTTTTAAATGAAAATGGCTTTATTGTTTTTCAAAATATTCCCCTGATGATCAATACACTTTAGGAACTTTTTAATCATTCCTTTTCTACGTCGAAAAGTTGTGAAAACTAATTCAACGAAAACCTTCTCTTGAAATTTCCATTTTCTTAACTCACTGTAAACAAAACAAATAGAACTTG